>OW240915.1:211563276-211648198 GCA_933207985.1 Pelobates cultripes | reverse complement strand
GGCTGAGGGTGGTGGTGAGGCTGAAGGTGGTGGTGAGGCTGAAGGTGGTGGTGAGGCTGAAGGTGGTGGGGATGGTGAGGCTGAAGGTGGCGGGGATGGTGAGGCTGAAGGTGGTGGGGAGGCTTAGGGTGGCGGGGGTGGTGAGGCTGAGTGTGGTGAGGCTGAGGGTGGTGGGGGTGGGTGAGGCTGAGGGGTGGTGGTGTTGAGGGTGGTGGAGGAGGGGTGGTGTAAGTAGGGTGGTGAGAGCTGAGTGTGGTGGGTGGTAATGTAAGTCTGAGGGAGGGTGGGAGGCTGAGAGGGTGGTGGGGGAGGCTGGGGTGAGGTGGGGAGCCTGCTGGGGGGTGGTGAGGGCTGAGGGTGGTGGTGAGGGCTGGGGGTGAGGTAGGTGGTGAGGCCAAGGGTGGTGGGGGGTGGTGAGGCTGAGGGTGGTGGGGGGTGGTGAGGCTGAGGGTGGTGGGGAGGGTGGTGTGGGGTGGTGAGGGGTGAGAGAGAGCCTACCTTTGCTCCCTGGTGGTCCGGTGGCCATTGCTTCCGGTCTGCAGCTCCGCAGACCATGTAATCTCTGCTTGGCCGGTTTTCGCGAGACACATGGTCTGCAGCTCTGCTCATTGCGGAGCTGCAGACCAGTGTCTGCGGTGGCTGGCCAGGCAGCCAGGAGGGGCCTCGCACCCAGCGGCATTCCAGGCAAGCCGTCGGGCCCCCTCCTGGTGTCAGGTCCTCGGTCAGTGACCGAGGACCTGACACAGTCTGCCCACAGGCGGTTTAGGCGGCCGCGAGGCCCCAGCCAGCGCGAGGCCTTAGGCGGCCACCTAAACCGCCTAATTAGAGAGCCGCCTCTGCCAGAGGTTGCATGATATTAACTCACACCCCACCTCACAGTATAGCCATTAACCCTGTCTGTGGCACTAACCAATGGCCAGATGGCAAGTGTTAATGTATTTTTTTTTATGAGTATGATTAGTATTGGTATTAATGAAGCTCCTATATATTCTGCAGTGCCATACAATGGTGTAGTAGATATTATCAGTAACTAGTGATGTCCCGAACGGTTCGCCACGGACTCATCATTGAGTAAACTTTGACCCTGTACCTCACAGTCAGCAGACACATTCCAGCCAATCAGCAGCAGACCCTCCCTCCCAAACCCTCCCACCTCCTGGACAGCATCCATTTTACATTCATTGTGAAGCTGCATTCTTAGTGAGCTGTCCAGGAGGTGGTAGGGTCTGGGAGGGAGGGTCTGCTGCTGATTGGCTGGAATGTGTCTGCTGACTGTGCGGTACAGGGTCAAAGTTTACTCAATGATGAGTCTGCGGCGAACCGTTTGTGGCGAACCGTTCGGGACATCACTACCAGTAACCCTATATTATGATTTGGGTAATCTGTATAGTGTATACATCATTTTGCAGTAGACGTGTTAACAGAATAACCCTAATTTTTTTGTTGCCCATCATCAAGTTTGTTCAGTCACAGAATAACTTATGAAAACAACCTATTGCCTCAACTGTGATACCAAGTACCAGTTCATCAGAGTATCAGCTAACCATGGTCATGCTGAAGGCCTATCTCTTACTTCCAGAGTAAGATGCAGGAGTACACACATATATTTATTATATAGTAGATACACAAACATGCACGCATTTCTATTTAACAGCCATCAGCAAACCAATGATTTACTGATTAAAACATTTTCATGCCTTTGCATTCTTTACTCCAAATGGCACTACTACAATGGTCTATTCATTAAAAATTTAAAATAAAATAGCCATAAATGTAATTGCTTTTATAATTGACAGATTGAGAAAAATGCATCGTTAGAATATAATAAAGACAGTTGATCTGGATTTGGAAATCTTGCATGTCTTTATAAAGAATACATCTTAAATGTATTTAAATGTCCTCCAACCGGCATTGGGAGAGTTCAGAGAAGAGCTATTAAACTGGTTCATCGATTGCAGGATAGTACTGACAAAGAAATGATAAAAGAACTTAACATGTATAGCTTGGAGGAAAGACGAGACAGGGGGTATATAAAACATTTAAATACATAAAGGGAATCAACACAATAAAGAAGCAGACTATATTTAAAATGGGAAAAAATACCACAATAAGGAGGACATAGTCTTAAAATAGAGAGGCAAAGGTTTAAAAATAATTTCAGCAAGTATTACTTTGCTGAAAGGGTAGTGGATGCATGGAATCACCTTCCAGCTGAAGTGGTAGAGGTTAACACAGTAAAGGAGTTTAAGCATGCGTGGGATAGGCATAGACTTAAGATAAGGCAGGGGACTAAGGAAAGTATTTAGAAAATTGGGCAGACTAGATAGGCAAAACGGTTCTTATCTGCCGTCACATTCTATGTTTCTATGACAATTTGCGTACTGCATTGAATCCTTTACCATAATATTAAAGCAACAGGATGAAAAGAAGATCATGCAATCTCTTATAAGTGGAGTGGCAAAGTTTTGAAAATGCGACAATGCCCTTTTTACATGCATGTATAAGAATTATTCAAATAGGTCCTTCTAATATAAATACATAGAGAAAACACATTTATGCACAGTTGTAAAATGATAAGAGCATTAAATCATAATATTTGAAATGGAATCATACAAATGAAAGAGGAGAAACTCAATTAATGCAGGCTCTCTCATGAAATCCAAAGAGCTCACATAAGCCTTTCATATTATAGAGTCAATCAAAGCCTTGATAGAGAATCTCTCTAAAGCTGAAATGTTGCCAAATTTGTAGGAACCAATAAAGAGTCAACGGTTCACCTTGAAGAGTGCTGGAAAGATTTTAAGGAACACTCTAAAAAAAAAAAAAAAAAAATTAGGTGACCATCCCCTCCTGTCACCCTCCTAAAAAGCTGTAAAAAAATATCAATCATAGTTTACCTTTATTCCAGCTCTGCTCCCGATCCGCCTCCTTGGCTGACAACAGAATTTATTACCTCATTGGACCGGGTGATATCGTCAGTTCTGATGATCTCAGCCAAGGAGGTAGGGTGGGGAGAGAATCAACGCATCTCTCTTCATAGAGATGCACTGAATTAATGCACTGTGCAGCACTGACCCAGGAAGAACTTCTAGTGGCAGTCTGAGTAAAGTGTCCCTAGGCAGCAACGTAAAACTGCCTTTTCTCTGCAAAAAAGCAGTGTTTACACCAAAAAGTCTGCAGGGACTTACTATACAAACCAGAACATCTACATTATGCTTTAGTTGTTCAGGTCACTATAGTTTCTCTTTAATTTTCTATTTTTCATTTTAAAGAACCACACATACATAGGTTGACTAGGCTTATTGCATTGACTGAGGAAGTCAGCTGATTGCTCTCAGCCAATGAGCTATGCACTGCACAGGGCTTCGCTTACACAGAGAGCTTCTTAGATAGAGAGCTCTCGGTCTTAAGTAGTGTAGGCTGGGAACAGCACCTAGCGTGCACAGGTAAAAAGTCAAAATAATTTGATTTCTAGTACTGGCAGGGATGCCATACTTACAACAGAGCACTCTAGTGGTTATGGTGCTTGGAATATTCCTTTAAGTTGTTTTGCAAAATGTATTTAAATATTTGTTACGCTAACCTTTAAGAGCTTACTGAGCTACGTTGCCATTTAATATTTGGTCGCCAGGCTAATTTGGGTCTCTGACAAAAAAAAGCTAAGTAGTCAGGGCATCCAGATCTACTAAAAACCACACGCACTACTGATGTAGTGGCAATGGTGTTATTGGGCTGCGGATGCCACATCAGTTAATGCATTCAACCTATCACTGCCATCCAAATATGGAAATCCTTCCAATGGTTTTCACTTAGTACCTATGTTCCAGAGCTAGGTTGAATCAACTAGTTAAAACAACTGCTGTTTTAAACCAAAGTGCATAATACATACGCTAAGAAGAGAAAATATTAATAATGAACCTTATGTTTGACTGCCACTCGAGAAATTTTAAAACATCTTACAGCCTAGTAGTCCTATTACAGAAGAAGCATGGTTTCATCCATATGGGAAATCTAGGACCAAGTTGCCATGCATGTCCTTTCTGCACCAGAAATATAACAACCTCAGATGCTTGTTTTGGAATCTATAGGTCTCACCACTTCTTGTCTCAGACTGACGATGATCCATATAATATGCATATAAGCCAAAAAACAATATTAAAGAGACACTCCCTTAAACAGATTCTGGTTTGTTCTCAGTGGAAGCGCTGAATATATCCCAATAACATCTAAATCAGAAGTACCTATTGAATATATAGTTCAACAAAGCAGCACCAGTGTTAATACACAACCTCATTTTGTATTAATACATAAATAAAAAGAGTGGACTTTATCTTAATTTTCTGATTTTTAAAGAACGTTCATGAGTCTTGAATCAAAAATATGCCAGTTAAATGTAATTATGAATGTCAAAATTGTTATTTTTGCTGTCTTGTAAAAATAAAAAAATAAAAATAAATATATACATTAATGCAAGCAAAACAGTGGATTAATGATCAGTTAAGCTCTTAACGTAAATAAATCATGAAAGGTTCAGTATCTGCGCTCGCTGAAATTCAATGAGCTTCGCAGGGCGCCTGGGGAGAAAGGTAACTGAGAGTGTCTCTCTAGGGAGTATATTATTTCAAATATCAGTGGCATATTTTATACTTCAAATGGAGATATTACCATGAAAAGAAATCTTTTAAAAAGGGAGAGAGTCAAAGTTATAAAATCAGTTCGCCACATGCTTGCTAAAGGAACACAGGGGGCAAGACAAAGTGGTAGCTAGTAAATGACTTTTCAACACAATTTCCTTTTGTTTTGTTACACAGAGGAACTTAAAGAGGAACCCATAAATTTTTAATAATATATTTACTTATCCTTTTTCAGTTAACAAATATGTAACCACATCTCTTTATCCTTTGATTTTGCACCTTCACCTTAGTGTCCTGTCATTCACAATCACTGTTATTATATGTGCTGTTCTTTACATCTGGCAGTCAGCAAAAAGAAAGTATGCTAAAAGTGGAGAAATTAAACAGTTTTTACCATTTCTCCTTTTTGACAATATATGACCTGGCTGAGCCTGGTCTGATCAGGACTGTAATGTCAACTAATATATCTTCACTAAAAAAATACAAATAAATAAAAAGATAAAGAAATCAGAACATTACATATAATACAAGTTATAGGTAATATTCAATGATTTATGCAATGGGTCGTTTCCTTTCTACGTTGCTAAAGACAAAAAACCCAAAAACACAAACCCAAACAAAGAGACCAAGGTTACCATTTATACGAGCTGTAGCATCTTCTTGTTAGTCTCACAAATTGATGTTATATTTAAGCAAATTTAAAAAACAAAACCAATGCACAACAGCAGCATTTTAGGGAAACTCCGTTTTACAAACGTTCTTCCGCAAGAAGTTACCTGCATGTCCACTCTGGCTTATTTTATTGAAGTGTTATTTTCAAGAAACGCTGGCATTATTATAAATCCCCTTATTAACAACTGTCAGTTGTCTAGTAGACAGACAGGATGGTTTACAGTCTAACTCAATTTAAACGTTAGCTCAGTGTGGAATTGGGGGCTTCAAATGGGTTTTAGTTCCTCTCTATAATAAGCATTGGTGGTTGATAGTGCCACCACCAATGCACCATTTGTTTCAATGCTTTTTTATAAGAAGAATCTGACGGACCTAATGTAGAGCAGTCCCTGCTGCAAGATTTTTTGGGGGGCCCCTTCTAGCGCAATCATGGCCAAAAGGTAGATCCCCATCTGCCATACAATTCCTACAATGCTTTGCCAGCTGGGGATCTGCCATATGTCCAACCTTGCAGAGCTGTATTGGTGAGCACTGTTTGTGTTTATATGTAAGCAAGCTTTGTGCGTTTGAATGTATGTATTTTTGTGTAGTGTTGGAATTTAAATGCAGTTGTGTGTTTGTATGTACTAATGCTATTTAAAGGCTGAGGTGTACTTGTGTTTTGTGTTTGAATGTGTTTGTATTTAGAGTTGGTGTTTTACTGCTAGGATGTATTTACATATGCACATACCAAGCTCCACAAATACACAAACACTCACTGACACATCCACACACAGATACACACATATACACAGGCCGACACACTCACATAACACAGAGTTTTCATATTTTTAGCCACCCCTTGCTTCCATACTCAGGTAGATGAATGGCAATCTGATGACAAGTGGGCTACTGGAACAAACCATTCCAGGATAATAAGTGAAAACCGAGACCTGCTTGAGTGAAACTACAACAGCAGACCCAATGAGAGGGGCTACATGTGGGAACCATGGATGAATCAGAGCACTTCATCTATACCAATATCAAAACAGCTAGTTACACAACGTTTGAACATTGTCCAGAAGAAGCTGGTGTCACAACTGGAATTAGATGGACTACACAAAACATTATATGTGAGCCATGAGGAGGAATAAATTCCTATACCCACTGCCACTCCTATACAAACAGAGGGTAGCCAACCTGAATCTCTACCCCAAGATGGCATAACAGCATAGATGAGAGAAATGATCATAGATAAGCTTGCAGCCTTTAACCACCAGACTAGATTACCAAAGATCACTGGAAAACTGCCACCAGACAGAACGCTAGCTGCAATTAATACACTGGCCATAGTCCCAACCAAACACCATCACAGAGATTAAAGGACCACTATAGTGCCAGGAAAACATACTAGTTTTCCTGGCACTATAGTGCCCTGAGGGTGCCCCCACCCTCAGGGTCGCCCTCCCGATGGGTTCTAGGGGGTGGAAGGGGTTAAACTTACCTATTTCTCCAGCGCCGGGTGGGGAGCTCTCCTCCCTCTTCTTCCGTCACCGGCTGAAGGCGCATGCGCGGCAAGAGCCGCGCGCGCATTCAGCCAGTCTCATAGGAAAGCATTATCAATGCTTTCCTATGGACGCTGGCATCTTCTCACTGTGAAAATCACAGTGAGAAGCGCGGAAGCGCCTCTAGCGGCTGTCAGTGAGACAGCCACTAGAGGCTGGATTAACTCATAGGTAAACATAGCAGTTTTTCTGAAACTGCCACGTTTACCGGAAAAAAAAGGGTTAATCCTAGCTGGACCAGGCACCCAGACCACTTCATTAAGCTGAAGTGGTCTGGGTGCCTATAGTGGTCCTTTAACAAACTCATGTATGTCACTGCCTCATTGGTCTTCCAAATGCTTGACTACAACATCAGGCTAAAGGAGAAACCGTGCCCACCATGGAGATTAAAACTGAAAGCAACACGTAAGGAAGTTAGTAAACTGGATCAACTTCACAGAGGTGGAGAGATCAAGGATACAAAAAAAAAAAAAAAAAAAAAAAAAAAAAAAAAAAAAAAAAGGACAGATCCTGGCAACTAAGGAAAAGTCAAAGGGTATGCCCATACCAGAGGTACAGTAAACACCTAAGCAAAAGTTGACAGGACTGACAACCAGACTGTGTAGATACACCAGAAAAGCAGAAAAAAAATATAAATGCCCTGCTTGCTAAAGAACCATTCAAGGTGTATGCACAGCTGCAGGGTAGCCACAACATTTGCACCCAAGACCCACCAAGAGCAGAGACTGAGCTGTACTGGAAGAACATCTGGGAGAAACAAGTACTACATAACACCAAAGCCAAGTGGCTACTAGATCTGAAAGCAGACCACTGCATCGCCCAGAACAGAAACTACCAATACTACATGAAGATCTAGCAGAACAAATTAACCAGCTACTAGCAACAGGCTCTCAGCCTGACTGGCTGGCTAACACATGGCAGAACAATACTGGTCATGAAGGACCATCACAAGGGAGCAACACCATCTAACTACTAACCAATTACCTGTCTCCACAACATGGAAGGTCCTGTCAGGCATCATAGCTTCCAAGACGTTCATATCCAGACAGACAAGCGAGCAAGCAAGCAACCAACCAACCTGACATAAATGTTAGACACAACCTTTATTTTTGTTATATAAATCATGACACAGTGTAATAGATCATGTGATGTTGTTTATATGAGGATGCACTTACCTAATTTTAAGACCTGCTAAGGAAGGGATCATTGTTATTATATCCTGATATGTAAAACCATAGTATTCAAAGTGGGTGTACTTTCTTTCCAATTACTATATATGCAAACACACACAATATATATGTGTACACACGCAAAAGTAAATTAAAATACTAATTTATTTTGCTCACTTTTGATGATCAGTGACATTGTAAAATATAGATTTCCAATTTAGAAAAACTGAGTTGAACTACAAAATACAAAATCTAGATGGAATCATTTATTCATGTTGATCTGCTGTTTGTTCACATTAGTTGTCCCTCAGAAGGGCCTGCATGGCAACAAAAATTCTAATTAGTATCTAGTGGGGTTTCAAAATAAAAGCCACAATAAAAGCAAAACATGTTTGTAGTCATAGCTCTGCTAATTTTGTCAAAGAAATAACAGAAAAAATGAAATAAAAAATGAAATTATGTATACAGAATTCTTACATGATCTGACGATTTGACGACAGTGATTTAGTTGTCATGCTTCAACACTAGTCTGTATGCTTTGAATGACATTTAAAAAAACTGATGGTTTACTAAAGGAAAACAAGAATTCTATTGTACTATATGTCAAAGTGTATGCAAATTATATGAAAAAAATGTCACTCTGTAAATTAAGAATTTCAGAATTATTTCAGCCATCCTTACTAGACTAACTTACCACTAGTATTTGGTATGTATGGTATGTTAATTAGTTTGCATTTTAAATTTCAATGTATATATGTATATTTTGATATAGGCCTGCCATATTTCTAAATTTAATGTCAACCTATGTTTTTTGGACAGCTATATATCATTTTGTTCTATTTAAAAAAAAAAAAAAAAAAATACAAATAAATATTAGTTTTATACACCTGACATCAACAAAAAGTGGTATGGCCAGATGGGTAGCCTTCATGGAGCTTTCATTAGCTCCACTGACTTATCTAATGAGCCCAGCCCTGAAACAACAGGCGTAGCTCAGTGGCAGAGCTTCTGGCTGCAACAAGCACCCAGCATGAGCGAGGTAAGTTGTAAATAGTTTCTTAAACTGTTTGACTATTTGCTCTGGGAGGGCACAAGGGCACTCCTGGCACAATAACCACTTCAGCCGGTAGATGCTACAACTAAAAGTGATTTTTTTTTAAAAAAAATTTATAATTTGCATAGGACTATGGTCTTTATAGGATAACAGGTTAATCCAGACATGGATCTCTTGCTCACTGTTCCTAGGAAGGCATCAGCTACACCTCACTGATAAAGTCCAATAAAGACCAAAATTAATGGTCTGGGGTTGTCATCCTTCTCATGCAGAGAGATCCTGCTGGCACCATAGATCTGGACTCACATTGCAGGTGGAATCAGTCTGATATTTATCTGGTTAAATGAATTTTATGTCAAGACACGGAGGCTCATATTGCTTAACCCTTCCTTTCCTGTCCACCAATAGCAGCAAAGAATACAAACAAGAAGAAAAAATGGTAACCATAGTGATAGGCCACTCCCATACCAAGTTCCAGTATAATAGTCAGCACCTCCCCACATATTTCCTCTTTCTTTGCTGCTACCAAACAAGATCAGTACATGACAAATTTTCTCTTCCATATATATGTTTCTTAATTATCATTGATTTCTTATTATTAACCCCTTAACGCCGTTACGGCGTTCTATGTCCCGCATTAAATGGGCTTTAAAGCCGTTGCGGTGGCATAGGACGCCGTAACAGCTTGCAGCCCCAGGAGCTCGGAGCCCAGGCAGCCCTCCCCTGGCAAATGAGGCCCTCCCCTGGCAAATGGGGCCATGTGTTCGCTCAAAGAGCGAACACATGGCCCCCTATAGCTGGATGTGGATCTGCCAGCAGGGGGACTGTCTGAAATGTCAGACAGTCCCCCTGCTTGTGGCAAGTGTAAAAAAAAAATTAAACATGTTTTAAAATAAATTAAATATATATATATATATATATATATATATATATATATATATATATATTATAAATATAATATATATGCATGTAACGTCATACGTAATGTATTTTAATATTAACATAAGTACAGATATTAGTATTAAAATACACTTCGAATGATGCTACATATATAAAATATATATATATATAATATTTATATATACACGTATAATTACAATAATAAATAAAATATTTTGTAAAATTTTTTAATAAATTATATATACATATGTAATTTCATTTTAACTGTATTTTATATATATATATATATATATATTCAACAAGATACATGTCGAATGACATTCTATATCTATCTATAAAATACAAATAACCGCAAAAAAAAAAAATATATATATATATATATATATATATATATATATATATATATACACACATATACACACACACACACACACACACACACACACATACACATATACATACATACATATATATAGCAAAAAGGAAAGAGATGCACTCTCAGGTCTTTGTAGAAAAAAACGAGATATTATTTAATTACAGGTAACATACATTTGATCGACGTTTCGACCTCTTCAGGTCTTCCTCAAGATCAATATACAAACATATACAACACAAATATATATAGGGAAATCCAGTTCCAGACGCCCTTACATCTATCCCATGTTTTTTCCCCAATAGTGGTGTAGGGGGCAGGCTCCATCATTTTTTCCCCAAGCCTGGTCAACCATAACCCCCGATGTCTGGGTCCTGCCCACCGTTCAGGAATTTCACACCGAGTTGGCCGACACTCTGTGTCACATTCCCCTTCCTCCCCTATTTCGCTCTCAGTGACCGACAGCGCCTTTATAGACGTGGAACCATCGGCCCGCCATGCGAAAGGGGCAATAGAACTAGCCCCTATATCCCCTACAGGGGTTCTCAGCTGCATTTTCCTAACAGAAAAGAAGAGCGGGCAGATGCGCCCAGTTATCAACCTCTGGGCCTTAATCACTTTGGTGCGCTACCGCCACTACAAGATGAAGGGCATTTATCTCCTGCGGGACTCGCTTCTTCGGGGAGACTGGATAGCGAAATTAGACCTCGAGCATTTTTAACGCTCCCAGTGACTGAGACGTCCAGGGACTTATTACGCTTCCTCTGGAAAGGCGACACCTGGCGCTTTACATGCCTCCCTTTTGGACTCTCATCAGGAATGCAAATGTGTATTCTGACCCTACAGTGTTAAAAAAAACAATATTTAGGTGTCCAGCTTCCTGTTGCCCCCTCCCTTTAAAAGGTGTAAAGGCCTTTCTCTGGTCCCCCATAGGAAGGCTTCACAGCCGAAACGTTGGGGTTTCATTTCTCCTGCTCTTGGTCAGTATACCTTTTTTAATGGGTTTTTGCATTTAGCACTTTACTTACATTGTGGTTTTTGTACTATATACTGGTTTAGCACTATACTATGCACTCTCTGTTATAATGATATCTTTTTGTATTTTCTATGCATAAATAAATATTTTTTATGTGCAAAACCGTGGTGTGCCTTGGGATAATTTCTTATTTTTTATTACATGTATATATCTGGTATGGGAACAGATTCTCTTCCTTTAAGAGCACCCTGTACCTTATAAACCACACACTTTTTACCCATTTTTCAGTAGAGCTCTTCCTGTAATTTTATGTTTGTAACAGTAGAAATAGGGCATAATTAAAGGAACACTCAGGGCATAACAACTTTATCTGAATGAAGTTGTTATGGTTTCAGTTTGTCCATAGTGCCGGCTTACATTTAGGGGTTAAGCATTCACAAATGGTTTAATCCCAGAGTCTTTTCCCCATTGCCATTTAGCTCTGCCCCTGTCCTTACACTTTCCCTGAATTCTTGAAACAGGAAGCCTTGGACATAGGTGATAATGATTGGCCGACGCTGTCAGCTAATGCTCTAAGTCAGGGGTTCCCAACCGGTGGTACACGTAACCCAAGGGGGGTATGTAAAAAAATTAACTAACTTCCGCAGAGTCAATCCAGGGCAGCTGCCCGATTGCCTGTTGGGGCCTGATGGTATGCATGCTGAATGTCTCAATGTTCTATATCGCGGCCAAACCCCCTGCCTGTTACATGGGGTGTGAACTGAGCACACCGCATAGGAGGCAGGCAGGCTTGGACAGAGGAGACCATGCCTGGTCCACATGGTGTAATCACAGGAAAGAGAGGAGATCTCCTTTTGCCAAGTCCCTGCCCCCCACCCCTGTCCCCTCCCCACACACTGTCACACTGTCCCCTTCCTACATACTACCCCTTCTCCACTGTCACACTGCCCCCTCCACACAATGTCACACTGTCACACTGCCACCTCCCAACACTGCCACTTCCCCACACACATCCACCCCACTGTCACCTCCCCACTGTCACGGTGTCACCTCCCCTTCCCCACTGTCGCACAGTCCGCTCCCCACACACTGCCCTCCCCACTGTCGCACAGTCCGCTCCCCACACACTGCCCTCCCCACTGTCGCACAGTCCGCTCCCCACACACTGCCCTCCCCACTGTCACAGTATCACTGTGGGGAGGGCAGTGTGGGAGGGGAGGGGAGGGGAGGGGGGGTGAAATACCCACTCAAGTCAAATCCAAAAATTTAATTTTTTAATCTCTGCCGATGAGTATAAGTGGTTCTCTAACCTCATGCCAACATGGGACTTAAACCATCTTTCAGCTTCTGGCTACCATATTCTTGGCAGCAACCAAAATATGAATCACAATAGTTGAAAAGGGGCCAAAAGATTTTTGAATGTTTAATTGTAATAAAAACATTAAAAAAACAGGATTGTTTTAGTAAATAAAGTTTGAATTTTAATGTGAATAAGATTCCAAAATACTTGCATAGGTTAACATTCCCACCACATACGCAAAAAAAACAACCAAAACAACCCTCTGTGTGCGAGGCATCTCCACCATCTATCAGAGGCATTAGGGTAGATCTTAGAAAACCTACTTGGGACCAGGTACAATTTATTTAAAAGTTTATAATGGCTTTCAAATAGATTTAAACAAGAGAATGTGTACCATTCTTAGCGATTCAGTCCATCCCTCACTGCTAATGCTAATTTAAGTCTTTCTCCCACTTTTGTATCACTTGCAGGATAAGTTTGTCAGCCATCAGTTTAATCAGATCATTAATCAAAACGTATTTCTGATAAAATTTGTTATCGTGCCTGGACGTTCCCATTAAGCACATCTGGATTGTGTCCACGTGAGCATTTTAGGGTCAAGATTAAAAAAAAGAAAAACACATACCTGATGGCCTCTTTTAAACAAAACGTGGTTTGTTCACTAAAAGTAAAGTTTCTGGTGACGTTTTTATTTTTGTGGTACCACTATGGTGTCTGAGGAATTTGCTCAGCTGAATAAATGGAAATCAGTGACAAACAGGTTGCAATGTGTCTGTTTGTGAATAATAGTCGATTTAGCCATGTTAGATGGAGATTCAGCTGATGGACACACAATTGGTAATCAAATGGAAATGCAAACCAAGTTGAGATAATGCGATTTACCTTTTCTACTTCGCCAAATAGTTTACATTTTGTAAAAACAGACAAGTAGTGAGCAAAATGTGTCTTATTTTAGTTATATAGGAAACCATTGGGACACTTGCATATAATATTGTTTATTATTAGCTCTAATCTGACTTTGAAACAAGACCGTAAATAAATGTAAAAAAATATTATCCTAATTACTAGAATAGAAAATATGTATCTAACAGCGAATCGTTTTGTGGATCATTTGATATTATATTATATGGAACCCTTATGGGTGTAACAGGCTTATGTGCAACCAAGTGCTTCACTTTAAAGTGCTGAATATGTTAATAGTAGCTATAAAAATAGAAAAAACTTCCTGTTCAATGACTCAAACACAGTGCAAACATAAGATAAGGGTAGGACAAGTCAGGAAATGTATTTCTAGCAATGTAAAAAAGTGTTACTGAAATCGTACAAACCCTCCTATTAGTGTGAAAGATGATGAAAACGCAGGCCAGATTTTAAGAGTTAATGCCAAAACGGTTGGTGTTTCTAACAATATATTTGACAAGTCGTTTCTGAACAGCAAAATATATCCACTAAGAGATCAGATAGTGGGAAAAGAAAGTTACAGCCTTGCATTTTCTGTGTTTCAATTAATGCAAAGAAAAATGATTATTTACTTACCATTGTTCATGAGCTATACATACTAAAATCTTGTACATAAGACAACTCTGAATTCAGGAGCACTAACCTGCAATGTTACATGTTCTACGTTGAGGCTCCCAATGAAGCCAAGAGAATTCAATATGTTTGTTCTTTTGTAGGAAATCTTTGCAATTACAGTTAATGTTTAACACTTCTAATTTCCAGTAATCCTTCTTAGGGACTACCTGCATGAAGATGGGTGGGTCACCTTCCCTGCACAAGTAGGTAGAAGTTAAATACCCACTTTCAAGTTTGTATGCAAGTATGCATGTATCAATGTATTCGTGTTAATTTTGGCTGCAAATTTAAATTTAGTTTTAGTCATAGTCTTTTGACTAAAATGCCATTTTAGTTTTAGATAGAGATAGAGATATATACACACACATATACACACACACACACACACACACACACACACACACAAACACACACACAAACACTTATAAAGCATGCTGAGGGTCTGACATCTATCTTCACTAAAATCCACTATCACTACACATCAGTACAAGGCAGGAAATTAGCACCCTAAGTCAACTTAACTCACACATCTCATTTACAATGAACACTGGGGAACAGAAGTAATATGGGGGACAGACGTAATATGGGGTACAGAGTCAACAGACACAATATACACATCACAAATCTTTTCTATATCACCCATACAGTTCGTTTCTGGGTCCATATTTATCCATCCACTGCTGGGTTCTCCAGATGTCCAAATACATATAGTGAATCAGCTCAAAGATCCCCAAGTGAAACAAGCTAAAAACTGTTTATACTTATGGTACCAAGTTCCCAGTATGCTATGGGCTGTATTTCAGAGGTAAAATCTATTTGCATGCCTTTCAGGGGATATATTTCTTAACACTTGATGGAGTTTGATCTGATTCACATTCGGTTTCTGAAACTTCAGAATATCTAAGGACTCCAACCAAAATCTAAAGCAGAGAGTGCAGACCGTCCAGACAAAGATAAATAAACAGCAGGCACTACATTTGACATTAGTAGTCACCACTCCCAGGATCCTGCTCAGTACAACTTTTATCTTGCCATTTCCTATAAATTTGAAAGTTGCATGGCTACATGGAAAAAGTAAGCAGTCACATTTTGCAGACAGGTTCCCACCCAAAATGTTCTTCTGTAAATACGGACACTGGCTGATGGCAGGGCTTGCCTCTTTTCCGTTTTTATTTTCCATTTCACATACGATTTAATTAGAAAATGTAATAAAAAACAAGGCAGAGGAATAAGAACTGCTATTTTACTATTGAACATGAGCAATAGTTTCCCTGCCAATGAGGTACAAAAGATTCCATCACAGGTTATATAATACTGGATGCAGACATTCTATTCACTTGTATGCACGCTTGTTAATGTGACACATTTGTAATGGCTCTAATGATGGAATACTAGTAAAGTTAAAGAAAAAAAAAAAAAAACACAAAACGCAACATGAATACGATGACATTTCCATGGATATTTGCTGAGCAGTCTTTCACATTTCAGTGTAGGAGTAAGAGGAGAATAAATCTGCTAAGAAGACAATGGTTGAATACAGAAAAGGAGATTTTTTATGGTAACAGTTTTAGTGTCAGAATCTAAAAACAATCATTTGTACAGTTTGCATTAGCAGTCACCACATAGCATGGATTGTTTTGTTTTTTAGTGCTTTGCTCATGTTTCAGTTGTATAGCATCTAGTGCCCATGAAGAATGTCCCCATGTATATCACACATGGCTTACATCCATAGGTGAAGATAAATATTCTTTATACCAAAGTGGACATGCAGTTGTGTATCCTAACTGTATGTTCACTTTGGAATAAAAAATATTTAACCTTACCTATGGATCAAGGCATTTATTTTTTGCATAAAACTGTGAAGTGTTTTGGATAGAAGCGCTATTTAAGAACTGTTAAATAATAAATAATCATGAAAAGTTAAGGACAAAAATTATTCATGTTTATATTGTCCACAACAAGCAGTCTCGAGGCTATACACAATTCCCTATCCCCTAGCGACTAACTCCACAACCAGACCATTTACTAATGCTGCTGGTCCTTATGGAGGTGCAGGGGGGCTGACCTAGCTAAAAAACATGAATTGGCCACTCTAAAGGCCCGGGTCTAGAATAGACCAATTATTATAATCAGTTCAAGTTCCATGTCCTGGGGCTGAATGGGGACTTGAAGTCTAAGGGCGCAGTGGAATTTAGAACAAAAACAATGTATCTTACTTACACAGAATGATCTCTCAAAGGGATACTATAAGTACAAGCAGTACAAATCTGTATTCCTGGCATTAGAGCTCCCTCTGCATCCCCCATCCTTCGCCCCTCCCACCGCAGTAAATAAAGGGTTAAAACCCCTTTATTTACTTAGCTTATCCCAGCACCTATGTCATGGCTCCGCCTCCTCCGACATCCCACGACAGTAGTTTAAAGTCTCATTACTGAATTACCGTGAGTATTATTACTGTGAAGCTCAGTTATACAGTCACAAATACAATATGGAGCTCCTGGTAAAGAGGGACATTAGAATAGACACACAAAAAAAAAAAAGTTTGGGCTCAAAATAGGGACGGTCCCTCCTAAATAAGGCCACTTGGAAGGTATGATATAACAAGGTTTTCAAAATTAACCATGAATTCTCAGCATGACATGCATAGTCTTTCAGACTTCATCCTGCATTTATGGAGGCAACCATAGAATTGTAACACTCCCCCCCACCTACTTCTTTTAACCTGAGTCAATGTTAATTTATGAACATTGGAAACGCATGAATTACAATGTACTTTGAGGTTAATTTATGGCTTCAAACACTGATTTGTACATAGAATGTGATTTCAGAAAGAATCAAATTAATTTGCTACAGGGTAGTGTGGACATCATTCAGGAGTTTGGAAAAGAGTAAAGGATTTTCAAACACATCAGCAGTTTAATTCTTCAGAAAGAATCAAATTAATTTGCTACAGGGTAGTGTGGACATCATTCAGGAGTTTGGAAAAGAGTAAAGGATTTTCAAACACATCAGCAGTTTAATGGCAAGCTGCCAGGAAACCGTTCTTATTTGGTGAAACAAATGAAGTCAACTGTAAAAGCACACACATGGGGGGGTGCATATTTCAGCAGTAACTACAGTGTACCTTATATATATATGCAGTCAAAGATCACCTTGACCTAACAACCCAATTTACAATCGGCACTGCGACGGAAGGCAGATCGTGTTCTCTTACAGCCTAAAAGGCCTAGACAAACAAGATTAATCACTCCCCAAAAATACAAACAGCCTGTTCAGGGTCAACTGGCAGAAAAGGTTGTATTACTACATGAAATCAACTTTGTATTTCTTCAGGCTTGTGAGCAATGACACACTCATGAATACCCATTCCATGAAGTTCAAACGCACAGTTCTTGTGTACCTGTCTGGATTGCAACTTTGCGGCTGAGCTGTGATTTTCCATTTTAAAATAATTACATCTACAGTTGACCAACGTAGCTTCAGAATGGGAGAAATCTGAGGAGAACATAATGGTGTAAATCACACAGCTATACAGTAGAGGCCATCCATGTTTGTCTATGGAAATTGCATGACTAAGTACTTTACTCTATCCAAAAGGTCAACCACGGGTGGTGTTGAAACTGTCAAAACCACTAAAAAGACAGGGGCTCCAAATCCCTTGGGCCAGGTTATGCATAAAAAAAGGCCAGTCTCTAAAGTAAAAAATACTATGTTCTCCTTTCAGATGTTTTGGCGGCCTTGGTAGGAATATGCAGGTTGTTAACCTCTCTCAGAGTCAGTATGTGAGGGAAATGGAATCTCCTAACCCTTTGGCAGACGTGTGTGTGTGTGTGTGTGTGTGTGTGTGTGTGTGTGTGTGTGTGTGTGTGTGTGTGTGTGTGTGTGTGTGTGTGTGTGTGTGTGTGTGTGTGTTTCATTTAACCCTATGATCTAACCTTTTTAGATTGTAAAATTGTACACAGCGTTAATTACTAAAGGGAGAGTTGAAAGTTAATTTTAAATTTAAGGCCAGAAGAGCTGAATGGAATGGATCGCTGACAGGGAGTTTTTCCAGTTCAGTTATGTTCACCTTTGACGTCTTACTTTAGTGACTAACACAGACAGAAATATGGTATTAGCGTCTGGTTTATATCCGGATTGTGAATAATGATGAAATTCACCAAATACATAAAGCACGGAAAATCACCAAGAACATGTGTAAATCTCCCCCTCCCTCCCCCCCTCCAAATTCCTTTAAATGTATTTAAATATTTAACAAATTAGAAGCCAGTTATTTAGAGCCAGGTAACACACTACAAATTAGTTTCTCTTCTTTTCTGCTTTATCTATGCTGACACAGGCCCTGAAAGAAACGCACACAGACCCCTCCCAAAAACACACAACATACGCGGCCTATTTCACAATACACACAGCCTCCCCGGGCACACAGGGGATTCCAGATAAGGGGCATGCACATAGGTGCCTCATGCTCTAATCAAATCATTTTCCCACCCTTTGTGGACAGTCTCCCATGTTTGTTTATATAAAAACACAGACCACAGTATAAACAAGATTGTCTTGACCATGCTCTACAGAAACCACAAACAAAATATGTAAGCACAAAACCAAATAATAACAATGCTTTTTCAGTAGACACATAGTATAAGCATTTAATTACATGGCTGACTTTATCCAGTCTAGGTGGGTTTGTCTCACCCGCAGACCTGCTGTGTTAGATGTACTCCTCCTCCTTGGAATAAATATATGCCTGTAAAAAAATGTTTAAGTATCTTCTTTAAAAAGGAAAAGAAAGATAAAGCAAGGTAATGACATCACATTTATACTGTCTAGAAGCAAAGTGGTTATTAGATAAATAATTTAAAAAACACTGGTCATCAAGCTATGTAAATAGCTTGTGGTGCAGCTAGTTTGCAAACTGTACAAGATTTGATATAAAAAAGGTGCTTTAATCACCGTAACTAAAACAAGCTGTTGTAGCAATTATGGTGTCAGCATGTTTCTGGCGCCTTATCTGGTTTTATACCAAGCACTTTTAGAACAATTTGATGCAAATCAAGAGTCCCTAGTGCGCCTATCGTCCTACCTCCAAGCTCAGAATATTCCTTTAGTAGACATCCAATTTGGTCCATGCTTTGATGGCATTCATTGGCTGAATGTGTTTTCAGACATGCTCATTCAATTATTGCTGTTCAATTTGTCACCAAATTGGCCCTACCAATCAACCTTCACACCTCCCAATTAGCAATACAGCCAGAAAGGGACCAGGAAACAAGTGCCTGTGGAACCCTTAGCTTATGTCAAATCTGGAAAAATGGTTTGATCCAGAAGAGAGGAACATTGCTAGTAAAAACTCTTAATACTATAACCAATTCAGCTTGTCAAGACAGTCAGTTACCTACTTATAAACAGGATCACATTACATAGGTCAATCCCACAACCATTATCCATAAAAGCACAGTTACTATGTCCTCTGATACGGCACTGGAAAAAGTGACTTTTACATTACAAACAGAATTCACAAAGATCCAAGAATATTTGGAGAGACCATATTTCCCTTAAACGTATTTGAATATTTCTGATTATTTTTCAACCTCCTACTGAGGTTATAAAGAAATAAGATAAAAAAGCGCTGCGTGAACAGAGAATATAAAAAAAGAAATAGATTTTTGGAACAAACAAGAAGTCAGTCAATGTGATAGTTCTCACAAATAATAGTCTCTTGATAGTAGACGTTTTAGTCTTTAGTACAGCAAGGACTTTTCTCTGAGTAGGACAGCTGTCTTTATTTTCTTGTTGATGTATATAGAAAGACAAAAGCAGAAAGGGCGGAAATAGTGCAATATGTCATATCTAGTTATGTAATAAAAAAAATAAAATTAAAAAAACAGTATCACACTCACATTTTATAGAGCCTTAGCCAGCTCCAATGTATATAGCGTGCGGTGGTATAATCCCCACTTCTAAGATATATTGAAGGTGTATGTTTGGTTCATGATGACAGGAACCCAGGGAGAAATAGATAAGGTGACGGATAGTGCTCTCAATAAAACAAGTGATGTATATTATAAAACTAGTTAAAATATACTCACAAATATAGAGCAGACCAACTGCTCTATGATGACAGCGTTGGTGGTTTGAGCCCCACCTAGGATTTCTTTGGAGTAGAGATAAAAGATGCCAGGAAGTATGAAAACCGTATTAAACCACTAAATAAAAAAAAAGGTAAGTGTAGTGATCAAAATCCTTTAATAGTTGAAAGACAAAGTAGTAACATCAATTAATGAGTTTATTTTGTTTTTTCTACTCCTTTATCTTTTTATTTCTATATATTCTCTAAAAGGGTTTAGAGGGATTCCCCATTTAGGGTTGCTGCCCTTTTCTGTTGATTAGTGGTGAACCATTTTTGGATTCTATCTTACAGAGGTTAGTGAATATTAAATCTGATTTGTGTTAATTGGTTAAATAGTATATGGTGAGTTTTATTCATACCGTTTCAGCTAATCGTGAAAGGTATGTAAAGACAGCATTATTTCCTTAAACAGGAATTTGCAAAAATACACCAGCAAATTTCACCAAAATACACCAAAAATCTGAACAGCAAAATACAGTAGAGTAGGGTTTTCCTCGCAATTGAACATGTTGCTGGCTAATTCCTGACCATTTCAAAACCAAAATAGAGATTAAGACTTGGTTGCCATTCTCTGGCCTTCCAGATGTTGATGCACTACAAGTCCCACATTCTTTGAATGCAATAGATGGGCAGAGAGTTATGGGAGTTGTAGTCTTACATCTGTCGGCTAAAGTTTGACAACCCTGAATTAAAATGTCATTATAAACACCATAAGAGTCTTTGTTGATTGCATAGATTACGGAGCACAGAGTTTCACGGTCATTGCACACATATACCAAGAGAAGTGATGACAAAGAATGAATAGTAATATTTTTAAAACAGGGGATCTCTTTGAGCCAGAGTGTCTCAATTTTTGCTAACTGATTCTTATCATTCCATGCAGGATAAAGAAATAACGTGATGTCACTTTGAATTCTACACAAATTTGACAGTTCCTGCATTACGAAGAGCTCATTTAAAGGACCACAATAGGCACCCACACCATTTCAGCTCAATGAAGTGGTCTGGGTGCCAGGTCCCTCTAGTTTTAACCCTGCAGCTGAAAACATAGCAGTTGCAGAGAAACGGCTATGTTTCACTGCAGGGTTAATGAAGCCTCTAGTGGCGGTCTCACTGAAAGCCACTAGAGGCGCTTCCACGATTCTCAGTATGAAAATCACAGTGAGAAGACGCTGGACGTCCATAGGAAAGCATTGAGCAATGCTTTCCTATGGGAGGTTTGAATGCGCGTGCGGCTCTGGACAAAGGTTTGAATGCGAGGGAGCCCGGCGCTGGATAAAGGTAAGTGGCTTAAGGGGTTTTAACCCCTTCAGCCCAGTGGGAGTGGGGCCCTGAGGGTGGGGGGACCTAATAACCCTATAGTGCCAGGAAAACAAGGAAACTTCCCTTACTTAGCTGGCAGGGAATACGTTTTGAGACACTAATCATGAATGTTTTCATCGTTTTAATGAACACAACTAGAAATTTCCTACAAAAGAGAAAAAAAAAAACCATAGCTATAAATAAGTTGTATCAGAAATTAAATAAGGGGGGGAAAAAAACCAACAAAAAAAGCCACACCCTCTTGAATATAAATCTATGATCTCATCACTCGTGAGAAGAGCTATTTAATCAGCTGTAACTTGGCAATAGGTGCAGAGTTTTTTGTAGTACTTGTTCCCTGAAATCCCTGGTATGTTTGCAGGAAGTGTCTCATTTATTAGATTTTTTGTCCAATTTGAAGGTTGTTTTGAAAGATTTGCTCAATGAAGAGTCTGACAGAGGAGAGAAGGGACTTTCCCCATTTCATATGCTAACTCCTATTGTGTTCACTTGCAATAGCAATGTGTGGAGAATCTAAACTGCAGCAGCGAACACACAGAGCACTCCAGTTCTTGTGGGACAACAAGGCTCATCAGCCGCATGAAGCAGGAACCTGGGAGCTGCATACCATCCACATTTTAAATGCTGAAATTCCCAAACTTCATCCGTACAACCATAATTTACAGTATATATATATATATATATACATATATACATATATACATACACACACACATTATGTGTGTATATATACACACACACACACACACACACACACATATTTATACTATCAAAAATATTCTAGTAAAAAAGGTTAACGTACAACAGCTGGAATGGCATTTTTACCTTCACTGTGAACGATTACTTCCCTAAAATATACAGCACTGAATAAACCAAAAAAAAAAAAAAAAAATCACCTATAACTAGGCTTAAAAGGTTACTCCAACCACCATGACCACTTCTGCTTTTTGATGTCGTCATGGTGGTAAGAGTATGGATGTGCAGTGTTGAACTTTAAACTCTGCACATGTAGAGTCAATTTTAACTGTGTGTTGGGAGCTAGTTGCACCACCAGCACACATGACTTAAGTAGTCCAAAACGAATGCCAATTCTGTGCATATTTATTCATATGATGTCTGCGTGCACTGCATGCTGCTGACAGATTTAAAAATATTTCCCCTACATGCAGAGGTAGAGCAAGGGGAAGATAGCTTTCCCCACCGCCCCCGTCTATCCTGTGAGCAATCCCTGCAACCTCCCTCAGCTTCTTTCTATTTCAAACTTTAAAAATGCCCCCAGTTCAGATTGAGTGCATGCGCATGCAGAGCCAACAAAACTGTCCAAAAACAGGTTTCTTCTCAATGAGAAGCCTGTGCTTGGATCATGTGTGCGCCATATAATGTCAGTAGGGAGCATCAAAGATTAGCACCAAGAGCTTTTTATTTTTACAGACTTGAAGGGGGGGCCAGTAGGGCATATTTAACTGAATACACCCCTTTTACTTAAAATGTTTGGAGTAACACCAATGTATTTTTGAATGTTATGCATGGTTTTCTATTGAATGTATAAAGATTCAGAAATTGACATAACCCAGTTTAGTTTTGGCACAGCAGATGGAGGCACTTAGTTCCAGTAGGGAGGTATAAACAAGAGTGTGGAGTCGTAAATTTTAAGTTTACTTTTCACACATCACAATACATACAAGGGAAAAAATATAAAAAATCCTGGGAAGTGGAGGGGGCGGAGCCAAGCAAGCGAACGAGATAGACGCACATGGATGAGCTCCCGGTGCAAATCGCTTAAAACACCCGCTATAACAACCATACAGAGCGCAGTAAAGTCACCCCACTGCTCCACGGAGGATATGGGGAGAAAGACAAAGAAACAGAGACCAGATAGGCCCAAAACTGGACCAGATATCGGAGACTTGTTCCGACAGGCGCAGGGAGCGCATGGGCCCAAAATTGCCACGGACCTTGATGAATATACTGACTCCTCAGACGACATGGGCATGGAGGACTACCCGGGCGGAATGTTTGCTCCGTTAACACAGCCGTCCCCGAAAAAGGGGCTACCCGACCCTGTAACCACGGAGACGCTACGAACGATGCTGGGGGATCTGCAGAAAGTGCTGCAGGCCGACATGGCCCAGCTAAGAACAGACCTGACGGATATGGTGAACCGTATCGGAATACTAGAGGCCTCATCTGACAAACAGGCCCAGGCCATACTGGAGCTCCGAACGGAGGTACAGGCCCTTAAACAGCAACAAGAGGCCACTAACCTGCGATTCACGGCCCTGGAAGACCTCAGACGCCGCAACAATGTAAAAATAAGGGGTGTCCCTGACGATGTCCCGACAGAGGAACTGCCGCATCTGGTACGCAGACTAATCGGAGTAATCCTGACACCGAAACAAGCCAAAACCACCGCAATTGACGCGGTCTTCCAAGTCCCCAAGCCACAAAGAGCTCCAGTGTCTGCAACCCGGGATGTGGTAGTGAAGTTCCACACGGGCGCAGACAAGGCAGCAGTACTCACAAGCCTCAAAGGAAAAACACCATTCACCTTCGAGAACGCGGCCCTTACCTTTTACACGGATCTATCCGGGGACACTCTTCAATGGCGGCGATCCCTCCAACCTTTCACGGCACTCCTGCGGCAAAGCGGCATAACTTACCAATGGCGCACGCCGAGGGCACTGCAGGTACAGAGAAATAACGCGTCCTACACAGTAACAGACCTTCCGGGAGCGGAGTCGCTACTCACTACTCTCGGCTTGCCCGAGGACTCCCTCGCTCCTCCAGGGCATCCGGGGACCTCCTCCTCCAGGACCCAACGCTGGGACCCAGCGAAGATAACACCATTTGAGCCGCGGGGGAGAAAAATGGAGGCAGCAGCTGCGACCACGTCCTGATTACCAGGGACTTACAATCTCCCTTAACGCACTGCGACCGCACATTAACGGCAACCCGGAACCCCAGGGGAATACACAGGACTCAGCCTAAACATCTTTGGCTCCAGAGGACACCGGCAGGCTCATTGCCTCTCCACAAGACCCTTGGGCACATCGGGGATAACCGGACCTGCTGAACAACACATGCGGTCCACAGTGGCTCCTGGAGGAGAAATAAGAACCGGCACATCAGCCGATTGCAAACGGAACGCTACCCTGCCTCTCACGTACAGGCATTAATCGTTACTGTTCTCTGTAACTCTATTCGAACTCTGCTTTCTCCGAGTTTTCTCTAAGTGATGCAGTCTGGCTTTTCCTGTTTATTTTCCTTACTGCTATTTTATTCTTAATTCAATTGTAATTTACTTCCCGTGGAAGGATATGTTACCATTCAAACAGCTGGTTAGCACACCCCCACATAGTACCATCGAAGGCTCCAGCCCACAGGGACGACACAACACTTCAACCAGGTACCACCACCCACCTGACATGGGTCACTCTCAGGCACACAGCCCATACACAGACAGCACAGGGGGAACACACCCAGACCACGCAGGACTGACACGTAATGTCTGACAAGGGGCTCATCATCTTCACAACCACACTACCACACAAAGAGCATGTATGGGCACGGACCAAACAGACTCTAGCAGATACTACCGCTTACTCAGAACACACCCATATACATCGTTGTCAAGACAGTGTGGAGATACCACCTTAAACAGCTGACTAACCTAGTTACTCTGTATTTTCATGTATGCACTAACAAAACTACCCTAGCACTGTTGATCGAGAATAATCTCACTGTATGTGAACGATGTTACTGTTTCGATAAACCTGCTATAACTATAAAAAAAATGTGCAAACACCCATGCCACTGTCAAACCTTAACGCATCCTCAAACACGCTGTTGTGGCGTATGACGATGACCTGTAACCAACTGCACATCAAAAATAAAGAATATAAAAATAAAAAAAATCCTGGGAAGTGATGGCTACCCTTTAAATCACCTCTGTCACCGTCATATTCTGACATATCCACTTGTATTATAGCTGCCAGGGAAGAAGATGAAAGTAGATGAACTTACCTGAAGGTTTCCCTTGCAGGTGTGGTATCATCCATAGACCAAACAAACACCACCTTTTGTCTGTTTAGGTTTGATCTTAAAGGGTTACTGCAACCATCATGACCACTTCAGTATGTGCAGTGTTTCTGCCTGAGTTACTGTTAATAGTGTTGCTAGTTGCAACCACAGCAGACATGACTTAGGCAACCCAAAACTGTTTCGGGCTACCTAATGTCAATTATGTGCATAAAAAAAAAAAAGTCTATCGCCAGTGCATACTTTAGTTTTCTCCTCCCTTCCACTGTGCGCTCCCTCCTGACTCGCTCTGTAAACTGTAAAATTTTTAGTTTAAATTAAAATAATTCCCTACCCTCCCCCCCATACTTCCTCACTCCCTCTAAATTAAACAGATTTTACAGAGGTAGAAAATGCAAGAAATGCATTTGTAATGAAAAAAATACGTTTTACTACCGGGATAGGAGTAAACCTTTAAGACATGGAGATTTTGCAAATTTAAGAAGGAATCCTTATATTTGTCTTATGATATCTTTTTACTGCATTGGAATGTCAACAAAATACCAAAATCAGTAAATATGAGTATTCCATGATGATTTTCTCATTACTCAAAAATGTTATAGATGAGGCAGAGCATATTAAAGGGACACTATAATAGCCTAAACAACTTCAGCTTAATGAGGTTGTTCAGGTGAGAACTATAGCTCCCTGCAGCCTCTCATGTAAACACTGTCTTTTCTGAGAAAATACAGTGTTTACATTGAAAGCTAGGAACACCTCCAGTTGCAGTCACTCACAGTGAACCAGAGGGACTTCGGAGTTGATCGAGGCATAATATGCCTCCATCCACTCAGATCTGCTGTGCACGGGCATCCTGTGATTCAGTATCTCCTCTCACTGCATGCAGATACTGAACTTTCCTCATAGAGATTCACTGATTCAATTCATCTCTGATGAGATGCTGATTGGCCAGAGCTGTGTTTGAATCATGCTGGCTCTGCCCCTGATCTGCCTCCTTGTCAGGCTCAGCCAATCCTATGGGGAAGCACTGTGATTGGATCAGGCTATCACATGTCAGCAGACTGCTTGTTTTTCCTGAGTCTAACAGCATGTAGATTTACAGCTTCTGGCTTGAATACAGTAAGATTTTTACTATATTTATGGAGGCATGAGGGGCCCGGGGGGCTAGATGGTAGTGTTAACACTATAGGGTCAGGAATACATGTAGTTGCACTGGTGACTATAGTGTCCCTTTAATAAAAATGTTCCATGAAGGAGAACAGGTTTGACATTGTTGTAGGAATTCCACATACCACCTTGTTTTATAGATCACAGATTAACTTGTGGAAAAGAAAAAAGTTTTATGTCAAATTGTGGAAACAAATATACAGCATAACATGAAACCAGAGTAAATATCTAATCTCTGTGTGTCAAATCAAATAACACGGTCCTGAAACAAATTCACAAATATACTGCAGCAGTCACACCATAAAACAAGTTACCGTAATCATGTTTTCCAGCAGACATTTCTTATGTTCCCTTGGCAACATGTTGCTACTTTTTACCTAGGACTTTTAGGTAAAAGCACGGGTTAGAATCTGAATGGACCACAAATGTCCTAAAATACTATGTACATTAACAACCTATTGCAATAGGAACCTAATTGAATAAAGGCTGGAGTCTCCAAATAGACATTGCACAGGCCAATTACCCAGACGTTTAGATTGACGGTAAGGGTTTCTTTGTTTTGTTTGCTGCACATCAAGTACCTCTTTCATAGCATTTACTTGGTTAAATATCTGAACTCTCACGAACCTAAAAATATGACAATTACAGTATAATTTAATAAAGTACTTGGCATTTATATAAAAAAAACAATAGTCTGCTAAATCTATATTTATACACAGACAGACAATAACTCATCACATTTAGAAAAAAAAAATAATTATATATATATATAAAAAAAATAATTAAAGGCTGCCTGTCTGCTCCGGGAATAGACTGAAATCATCAAAAGCACTTCACCCTTTCTAATCACAATGAGCTTAGTATTAATAACCCATTTCTCACAAGAAAGTTGGGAAGTACCAGTTATAGTCGTTTCATAGAAGTGAGCCACAAATAGAATACTATGGATTTTCACAAATTTGCCTTTCTACAGGCAAATAGAGTGTCAAACATTGGAATCTAATTGAAACATACAACCATTAGAAAATGGAAGCATTATCCCAAACATGTATGTTTTGACTGGGGTGATGCTGAAATTAACAGTAATGCAATTTACATGTAAAACAAACCCATGCACATCCGCAGAATACAAGACAAATATTTCAAAATTTACATAGAGTACTTCAGTGAAATCTAAAATATGCAAATTGCTCTCAGATGTATAACAACATTTTCTAAGGTCACAAGAAAGACGCTCAGTAGCAGTATACGCAGGTTTTTCCTTCTTTACTGATCTTTACAAATCGGTTTTCCTGACAATATAGTGCCACTTCAGCAGCTTACCTTATTCCAGCGCCAGGCTCCCTCGGCGCTGGTGAACTCTCCTCCCCCGCCGATGTCATCGGAGCCGAATAGGCATGCGCGGCAAGTGCCGCGCGCATTCAAAGTGTCCATAGGAAAGCATTGAGAAATAATATGCCTCCAGCGTCGCAAATGCGCCTCTAGCGGCTGTCTGGAAGACAGCCACTAGAGGCTGGCTTAACGCCATATGTAAACATAGCAGTTTCCCTGAAACTGCTATGTTTGCATCTGAAGGGTTAAAACCTGAGGGACCTGGCACCCAGACCACTTCATTGAGCTGAAGTTGTCTGGGTGACTATAGTGTCCCTTTAACTTGTCCCTCTTTTTTTCCAGCATTCTCTAATTTTTTTTGCAATTTTTTTTATTGAGTTTTCAAACAAAAAAAATTACAAATGTTTTGCTGAAATCAAATATTATCACACATTAGAGGAAGAGTGCAGTTGCTGTGCCCCTTAAGTGTCACCCTTCTTTCAATTCTTATTTACATTATCCCTCTTCTTTTGTAGCACCTCTAACCCTCTTTTCACACTTCAACTGCCCCTATTCTTTAGCAGTGTCCCATAGTACCACCCTTCTGTTCCCAGTGTGTCACTCTTCTCTTAATGTTTTCATACATTCCCTTGTTTTTTTAAATCCTTTTTTATCTTACACTTCTATTTATTTATATTAATTACATTTACGCCTGGCTGGCTTGTGTCCTTAGCATTTGAAAGAGTCATTAGGAGCATTGTGCACATGGCACTTTAGTTCTATACACAGCTCCCTCGTGGGGCACTCTGTAGCGATGCTACACATCAGTACAGTGAGAGCCCTGTCAGAGCGGTGTGTAGCAATCCATGAGGCTCAGCTCCTCCTTGGCACTCTGGTGTGGCATGGTGGCGAAGTAGAGAACAACGGCGGGAGAGTTAAGAGAATAAAGTGATGCGCCTGTATAGTGTAGGTTTCAGGCCAGGTAAGGCCCACGGCCATATGTTGTCGGTCCTTGTATTACAGGAGCTCCAATGTAGGTGGAGTCCACAGGAAATGCTTGACCCTTCCTCCAGTATAAATCTTATACTTAATTTGTAAGATTGCATATGTTGGAATGCAGAGAGAAGGCTGGAAATTTTATAGCTATGAATACATTCCCGTATATGAGTTAGCCACAAAAAATAATGAAAGAAGTGTGAGCAGGGAAAATAAAAAAATTACTAGAAAAACACATGACCCTTCTCAAAACTTCCATTAGAAAAAAAAAAAAAAATACAACTATGCTGCATTAATAGGCACTGTGGTGTGAATAAGAGATTGAACAGGAATGACGTGTAAGGGTGTGGAGAGGAGATGAATATACTTTCATACAAGATAATCAATCCCTAAATGTATGAGACATGGTGTTCTTTGAGATGCTCATTTTATAAAAGAAACCAATGTTTTCGTTAACAGTGAGTCACAGAAATCTGGAAAATGTAAGCATTTCAGAAATCTAAGGCTGAAATGAGTTAAATGTTTCATCTTGACTAGAAAACCATCATCATTAAAGGACCACTATAGTGCCAGGAAAACATACTCGTTTTCCTGACACTCAGGGCCGTCTTTAACGCGGAGCAAACGGGGCAGCTGCCCCGGGCCCAGTTGCTCCTGGGGGGCCCAGAGCAGCTGCTTCGTGGGCCCCGCGAATTGCGCAGCCCCTATGGACCGGGCGTTGCGGCTCCTGCACACTGAGGAGGCTCCCCGGGTGTCTCATGCACTAAGGGCCACCCGGGGAGCATGTGTCAGCAGGGGCCCGGTTGGGCGCTGTGGCGCTTAAACAGCGCGACCGGGCCCCTTCCTGTTCTGCAGCCGGCTGGGAGGAAGTGACGCGGGAGGAGGAAGGCAGGGAGGAGGGGAGTTCCAGAGGACTAGGGAAACCACCCTCCTGGTAAAGGTAAGAACCTGGAGGGTGACTAAATGTATGTCAGTAGGTGTGTGTGTGTGTGTGTGTGTGTGTATATGTGTATGACAGTATGTCTGTGTGTATGACAGTATGTCTGTGTGTGTCAGCATGTCTGTGTGTGTGTATATAAGTATGTATCTATGTGTGTGTATGTGTGTGTCAGTATGTCTGCCAGTATATATTTGTGTGTCAGTGTGTGTGTCAGTATGTATCTGTGAATGTTTTAATGTCTGTCTGTGTGTGTGTGTCAACATGTCTGTGTGCGTATGTATGGCTGTGTGTCAGTAGGCCTGTGTGTGTCAGTATGTCTGTCAGTGTATGTGTCTGTGTGTGTGTGTGTGTGTATATGTATGTATGTATGTATGTGTTTGTGTCAGTATGTCTGCCAGGATATATTTGTGTGTCAGTGTATGTATGTCAGTATGTATCTGTGAATGTTTTAATGTCTGTCCGTGTGTATGTGCCAGTACGTCTGTCTGTGTGTGTCAGTATGTCTGTGTGTGTATGTCTGTGTGTGTGTGTGTGTGTGTGTGTCAGTAGGCCTGTGTGTGTCATATGTCTGTCAGTGTATGTGTCTGTGTGTGCATGTATGTCAATATGTCTGCCAGGATATATTTGTATGTCAGTGTATGTGTGTCAGTATGTATCTGTGAATGTTTTAATGTCTGTCTGTATCTGCCAGTACATCTGTCTGTGTGTATGTCAGTATGCCTGTGTGTGTGTGTGTGTGTCTGTGTGTATGTCAGTATGCCTGTGTGTGTGTGTCAATGTGTCTGTCAATGTGTCTGTCAGTATGCCTGTGTGTGTCAGTATATTTGTCAGTGTATGTGTTTGTGTGTGTGTCAGTATATCTGTTAGTGTATGTGTCTGTGTATGTATGTATGTATGTCTGTGTGTATGTGACTGTGTGTGTCAGTATGTATCTGTGAATGTTTTAATGTCTGTCTGTGTGTCTGTGCCAGTACGTCTGTCAGTGTGATTGCGGGTTGGGCGTAATGGGGGGGTGAGGTGGCGGGAGGGGCAAGGCCCAGGGGGCCCAAGAAAATGCATTGCCCAGGGTCCTAATTATATTATAGACGGCCCTGCTGACACTATAGTGACCTGAGGGTGCATCCACCCTCAGGGTCCCCCTCCCGCCGGGCTCTGGAGAGAGGAAGGGGTTAAAATCTTACCTTTCTCCAGCGCCGGGCATTAAGCTCTCCTCCTCCTCTCCTCCTTCCTAGCGACGTCATCGGCTGAATGCACATGCGCGGCAGGATTCAGCCATTTAAAATGCTTTCCTATGGATGCTGGCGTCTTCTCACTGTGATAAGCACGCAAGCGCCTCTAGCGACTGTCAATGAGACAGCCACTAGAGGCTGGATTAACCCTCAGGGTAAACATAGCAGTTTCTCTGAAACTGCGAGGTTTATATAAAAAATAAAATTAAAAAATAAAAGGTTAACCCTACCTGGACCTGGCACCCAGACCACTTCATTAAGCTGAAGTGGTCTGGGTGCCTATAATGGTCCTTTAAGGCATCATTGTAGAAAATGTATATGTATTTACACATCAAGAAGATTCACAGGTATTTAGTACATAACATTTAAAAATTATACTATTATTTTAAATATTACACACTTAGTTGTTCCTTCTAGAGTTAACACATACTACTGTCTTGAAATGGAATGGGCTGATTAACATCCAGCATGCAGATGATCTGGGGGGTGAAAGCACCATGGAAAATAGAAAAGGTCAGAAAAAAAACCCGCCAGATTTGTGTTAACAAGGGCAAGGTAATAAAGAAATGAAATAACCATTCTTCAGAACAGAGGTGTGAACACGCAGTACGTCAAACTTTCTCAATGACTGAGTACAGTAGCTGAGAACATGAAGCTGTGGCTGAAATAGGCATCATGTGCTCATATAACCAATAAAATCTAGATAACGAAAAACTAGAATTAAACATAATTGAAAAATCAAAGAATGAATAAGCATGGTTAGTGGTCATGTGCATTTGTTTATGGTCACACTTTGTCCTTTTATATTACAGGAAATATATAATCTCAGTCTGATGTCACAAGCCCAAACACAATTGGAATCAGGTTACTGAAATGGCCTGCACAATCCCAAATCTCAATAAATACAGCACTTTTTTTTGTTTTATCTATTTACACTTTTTATGACATATTAAGAGCTCTCCAGTATTAGCTAGTACAATTGAATTAGAGGGGAACAGTCATCTCTGGCATTTACACTAAAATAAATAAATATATATATATATATACATACATACATACATACATACACACCTTAAAAATCACCTGTTACTTGCAGGGGTGGATTTTCCCTCTCTGTTGCCCTTAGGACAGTTTTTTCAATATACCCCAATCCTTCGTATATACATAGTAAAGCTTTTTTTATGTGATTGGATGGGTGAATGTGACTAGTGTGGGGTTTGATTGAATGGCGAACATAAGTAGGTGGGTGGATGGATGGATGGCAATATGTTACATGGTGAATTGGTATAAGTGACATGTCATGTGGCGGGTTTGTGAATGTGACAATGTAAGTGGTATGACTAGGCGGTGAGGTGGGGCTAAAGTGGTGGAAAGGAAGAATATGACCGTGTTCGATTATGTAGTTAAGAATGGTGGCTCATTGTCTAGGTCTTTTGATGATTAAAGGACCACTATAGTGCCAGGAAAACACTCGTTTTCCTGGCACTATAGTGCCCTGAGGGTGCCCCCACCCTCAGGGTCCCCCTCCCGCCCGGCTCTTGAAGGGGGAAAGTGGTAAAAACTTACCTTCTTCCAGCGCTGGGCGGAGAGCTCTCCTCCTCCGATCCTCCTTCTCTCCTCCCCGTCGGCTGAATGCGCACGCGCGGCAAGAGCTGCGCGCGCATTCAGCCGGTCACATAGGAAAGCATTCATAATGCTTTCCTATGGACGCTGGCGTGCTCTCACTGTGAAAAATCACAGTGAGAAGCATGCAAGCGCCTCTAGCGGCTGTCAATGAGACAGCCGCTAGAGGAAATGTGGGAAGGCTTAACACATTCATAAACATAGCAGTTTCTCTGAAACTGCTATGTTTATGAAAAAATGGGTTAACCCTAGCTGGACCTGGCACCCAGACCACTTCATTAAGCTGAAGTGGTCTGGGTGCCTAGAGTGGTCCTTTCAGGTGAAGATTACTAAAGGGACACTATAAACACAGGGTATATTTGTGCAGTGTGCTAGCATGCAAATGCTGTAGTCCATTTTTCCAGAGTGCCAGTGAGCACATGCACAAATGTATTTGTGTGCAGGGTTTTCGTACATGTATGCAAGTGTGAAATGTGCACTTTACAATACCATTCTACTTCTATTCCTCTCCAGCCTCTGCTCATTTACCTCTCCGTTTCATGTGTCCTTCTCATTTCTCCCTTCCCCACTTGTTCCTCCTTTTTTTATTCTCCCCTTCCCTCTCTAGTTCCCCATCCCCAATGTTCCTTGTGTCTTATGTCCCACTTCCCCAACTATAGTCCTCCATTGTCATACCCTCTCCCTCACTTGTTCTTATCCATTTGTGTCCCTTTTTTAATATCCCTCCACGAAGAATGAAGTAGATTGCTGCGCAATGACATTAGGGTTGTTGAAAAACAGCAGGCAGCCAGAGGTACAGGAGGTCATGCAGGGACGTCATCTATGTGAGCTCTTCTGTAATTGTTTTGGCTACCTCCCTGGGAAGGAGGACTTGCTGAATCGACTGCTAGGGAAGAAGGGGAGAGCTTTGGCACTTCTACTGTACCACCAATGTTAAATAGTATGATTAAGGTGTGCCAACCTCTTCTGCATGCCACCCGAAGGCCATGGCCTTTGTGGTTTTATCAGGAATCAGGCCATAAATTACTTTGGTTATCCGTTTAATTATTTGGGGCTCCGTTTTATTTCAACTTGTATGGACATGCATTAATTTGAAACCAGTGTATCATTCAAAACATTTACCTTTGAATAAGACAACTTACACCCTCTGCAGGTTGGAGAGGGGGGTTGGGGGGGGAGGAAGAGTAGCAGGTAAATGTGATTTATATATATTTTTATTTTTTTACTGGATTTGTCTTTATGATTTTCACACCCACTCCATGGGGGACTCTGATCTAACCAATCAGTTTCCTATCCCTAGGAATGCTGGAAAAGTGCATTGGGTATGACTGGCAGATTTACACATCCTGACAGGGGTTAAGAGACGGTATATAAACAGTGTGATCATGCAGAGCAGTCTCTGGTGTTGGGTTCTCTCCCCTGCAGTCCTGTTTCTGTCATTAGTGGACTGATCTGAAACAAAGATGGGTAAGAGGGAAGGAGGGGGTGGAGGCTGAAGAAACTCCCCTTGTTGAAACAAGTGCCCAATAATGCAATAATTTATTTCATAGTTTTCAAAGTTTTTCTTGCTTTATTTTGGTTTGTGGATTTATTTAGAAGTGTTGCCTACTGGTTTCAAACATAATTGTTAAGTGATGCATGTCCCTTTCATGTTAAAGATTTAGCAAATTAAATCACAATCCAGTTCACTCCAGACAGTCTGGAAAAATATTGCAAAGGAGTACAAACAGAAAAACTGTTTTGTTTCTCCTATGCTCTTTATGCCTTCTTCATGCTAACTGTAAGGTGCAAAGAACAGAGCTGGTAACCATTTTTTATCAATCAGTAACAGGGAGCCAACATGGAGGTGTTGACTTTGTTTAGTATTAAATATTTTCTTATCTCATAAATATCAGTATTAAGTATAAAAGTAAATCAGAACATTTAAAAAAACAAAAAAAAAAACCCATACAATTCCATTTTGGTGGTATAGCAGAACCGGTCGTGTGACAAATGTAAGCATTGCAGTTCATGAGAAACAGTCAGTAATGATTACATTTGTCAGACATAATGTCTTTAGAGTGTCAATCAGATAACCACTAAAGACACTACTTCCTTGTCAAGACTTTCAATAACTGAAAGCCTCCATGTCTGTTATTTTCACACTCTGCGAATACTTCCTCTTAAAGATGCAGAGGATTCCATAATTCTCAATGAAAAGCCTCTAACTGCCATGCATGCATCATAAATCCCCAATGCTTCTCTATAAGAAGCACTGTACTGGACCAGAAATCAGATGGGGGGGCGTGGCCTGACCGGGTATGGAGTAGGACGCATCCCGAGCCTCCCCAGGGGATAGCAGCAGTGACAGCCAGACGCAGGGCTCACCCAGGGGAGACACTCTTGCACATATTTCATCCGAGCTGGCCAAGATCACTGCCAATATGCTGTCCAGGGCTGACAAAGCTGAGATGCTGGCAGAAATCAGGACTGCAATCAGGGAGGAAGTCATGGAGGTGAGGAAAGATCTGACAGCCCTTGAACAAAGGGTAGAGGCCCTAGAAGCAGACAGAGCCCAGACTGTGCAGCACCAACAGGCCACTGACACTGCCACCACCAGACAGGGCAATGTCCTACTAGATCTCAGGAGACAACTAGAAGACCTGGACAACCGCGGAAGGAGGAACAATATCCGCATAAGGGGCCTACCCGAAAACGCGGACGAAACGCTGCCAGAACTCCTGACAGACCTGTTTACCCATATTCTGGGAGACAGAGCCCCAGAAGATTACGGTATCGAAAGAGCCCATAGAGCGCTGCGACCCTTGTCCCCTGAGGGACCACCGAGAGACGTAATCTGCTTGCTCTCTTACGCCTTAAAAGATTGCATCATGAGAGCGGCGCGCAATCAGCAGAACATCGCCTTTAGAGACGGACAGGTCTCGCTTTACCAGGATCTCTCCGCGCTCACGCTAGAGGCCAGGAGGGCGCTGCGTCCAGTAACCACCATTCTCCGGGAGCGGAGGATCCCATACAAATGGGGCTTCCCCTTCAGCCTGCAGGCGAAGGTGGGCCAATCCTGGCATATCATCCGCTGGCCAGCTGATGTTCCACGCTTCATACGAGCCACGAGCCTACCCACGGTGACGGTATCCAACTGGGTCCTGGAGCGACAACCACAGCATCCACGGGCAGTCAGCGACAGGCCGGGCACGGGCCTTACAGGCAGCGGGTTCCGGCGGGGTGGCCCGGACAGCCATGAAGAATAACGGTCTCCTATGACCCTGCCTCCCTACCTCCCATTCGGCTACCCCGACCACCGACCTGCCACCCCACCAAAGGCCCCCCCAGCCACTACGAGAGGAAGCCACAAGACGACTCTGAAGACCTAGACACGACCATCGGAAGCTCCTGTGGATGTCGGGCACCACGAGATGACATGGCCCCCCACGCACCTGGTCGATCCACAGCACAACTTGGTATGTACTTGATTCCCTGACCAAAGCCCGCAACACGGGTTCCAGATCCACACTAGCAGGGGGTGGCCTAACTTAAGCCTCACAACCAGGGGTGGGGACCCTCAGGAGATAGACTTTGCATGAACATGCCACGCTGGGACTCTCATAGTTGCCAAGGTCCGGGAACACCAGCTACCTTTGGGTGGGTGGGGGTGGAGGCCGGGAGGCTGCCACCATACCGGGGCTGTACCCACCGCTGTAAGGGTGATCTCCCCAAGCTCTAGCCTGATGGGTCCGACCGATAGCATGGACTCCAGCACCTTCTGGACAGCCGAGGGCCTTTCAGGCACGCAATGGGGCCACCAAGGAGGGGGTGCGGGGAGAATGGGGGGCCTTGCTCCACAACTGTTTATTACGATTGTTATATTGGTATATGGTTTCTACTGTTTGTAAACAATTGCGCAGACGCTGTACAATATGTGTAGTGACAGTAACAGAATGACGTGAAACTTGGGGCCCGAGTCAGATAGGCCATACATGGGCCGTGACAGGGAGGGACAACGAAGGCGGGTGGGGTTTCCGGGACGGAAACATGCTCGGAGAGATCTACAATCCAACACGATAGGTGAGCTGGGAGCCAAGGGAAGGGCTCGACACGACACTATCGAACGACCCAGACCAGAGAGACCGCATACCCCAAGTAACGGACTCACGTTGTATATACACTCGGAGGCCACCGAGGTGACTCACCCCTAGGGGAACAGACACCAGAGGGCGACAAAAACCGAGGCAAGTCACAGTTGCCTTACTCTTGGACAGACTTACCCCCTCCCCAGACACCGGACAGACCTTACCCCTACACCCATCAACCACTGACGCACACATTCCCACACACGCCTCACGAATAACGCTGATAGAGATGGGCTCTAACTACAAGCCGACACCGCTGACCCTATGGTCTAACAATGTGAGAGGCTTAAACATTCCCGAAAAAAGGTCCCAACTACTTCGCACACTGTGGGAAGAGTGCGCTTCAGTGGCGTTTTTACAGGAAACATATTTTCAGGGTGCAGAGGCGCCGACCGTGAGAATTGGGCGTTACCCCACAGGATTTTATGCTAATCACCCAGACGGGAAGAAGGCCGGAGTAGCAATCCTACTCTCCAGTACAGTCCCATTCGTCTGCACGGAGCAGAAGTCAGACCCTGGGGGTAGATACGTATTTATCAAAGGAACAATGGCACAGTCCACTTACACATTTGCCTGCCTGTACTCCCCTAATCGACGCCAACACGTCTTCCTAACTAAAAGGCTAGCCTTACTAAACAAATTCAGAGAAGGCCTTCTGATAGTGGCAGGGGACCTCAACATTCCCCTTGACTCTAGGCTGGATACATCTAGGGGAGAAACTTCGATACCAGGTCACTGCATACGCACAACAGGGAGGGCTTTAGCCCGATGTGGCTTGGCTGACTGCTGGAGAGTGGCTAACCCCGAGGGCAGAGACTACACCTTCTATTCGGCTGTACATCAGCGCTACAGCCGAATTGACTACATCCTAATGGCGCAAGAGGCCCTAACATTACTCCGTCGAGCTAGCATAGGGCATATCGCAGACTCTGACCACGCCCCCATTACAGTACAAATCCAATCCCCCCTACATAAACCTGCAGAACGGCAATGGAAGTTGAACAAAAACTTACTGCTCGACCTAGTGGACAAGGAACAAGCCAGGCAAGCACTGACACAATACTTTGATACTAATAACACGCCAGATACCCCCCCTAACTATCTTGGAGGCACATAAATGTGTCATTAGGGGCCACTATATCAAAATATGTTCACAGCGCAAAAAAGAGTGCACACAACAATTGTCCACCCTAAACGCACAAATCACCACACTAGAGCAGGCACACAAACAAAATCAGGGGGAGGACGAGTACCACCGACTGACGGAGCTTAGGAGGCAGAGATGGGACATACTAGCCAAGGGTCTCTTGCGCACCCTTAGAAAGTCGGCTCGGCACTTCTTCGAGTACTCCAACAAGAGCGGTAGGCTTTTATCCCGCCAGCTTCAAGACAGGCGAAGGGCGAACCACATACACAAAATTAACACAAGAGACAAGACTGTAACAAGTCTACCCGACGGAATCCAACGAGCTTTTGTGGACTACTATACCGACTTATATAATATCCCCCAACTACGACGGTCGCCGCACAGGCCCAACACCGTGGCCAAATAATGGAGTACTTAGACCAAAACATAGAAAGACAATTAACCCCTGAAATGATGGAGGATCTAGAACGACCCCTCACAATAGAAGAGTTAGCCGCAGCATTAAAAATCTCCAAATCCCACAGAGCTCCTGGCCCAGACGGCCTCCCACTGGCATACTTGCGTACATTCCGCGATATATTATTGCCGAACCTCCTGCGAGGTCTCGGTTCACTTCAAGACGGGGAACGGTTTCCCACCGACACACTAGCGGCCATAGTCACGGTAATACCCAAGGAAGGTATGGACCCAGTGAATTGCGCTAGCTACCGCCCCATATCCCTGCTCAATGCAGACCTCAAACTGTTCGCCAAGACACTAGCCCTGCGAATCGCGAAGCACCTACCACACCTAGTGCACTCGGACCAGGTCGGGTTCATCCCAGAGAGGGAGGGAAGAGATAACACCATCAAAGCCCTAAACATTCTGCAAGTAGCAAGGTCGCAGGATCGGGAGCTACTCCTCCTCTCGACAGATGCTGAGAAGGCCTTCGACCGGGTGGACTGGGTGTACTTGGAGGAAACACACACACATGGGATTCGGCCCACGCATGCAATCATGGGTCCTTTCCCTGTACACGAGCCCGACAGCTCGGATTCGGGTGAATGGTGCTCTGTCCGCCCCCTTTCCCATTCGAAATGGAACCCGACAGGGCTGCCCGCTGTCCCGCCTCCTGTTTGCCCTCTCCCTGGAACCCTTCCTGGGGGCGGTTCGACGAGACGGGGGTATCACGGGATTCATCGTCGGCCGGCAAGAATATCGAGTTGCTGCATACGCGGATGACATGTTTTTTCTCACCCTTCCACGGATATCACTTCCCAACCTTCTGGCCGCATTCCGAAGGTTCGGCTTTATATCTAACCTTAAGCTCAATACAGATAAGTCAGAAGCCCTTCACCTACCGAGCCCTCGGGACTCCCCATCGACGCTACACACCCAATTCCGCTTCAAATGGTGTCCCACTAAATTGAAATACCTGGGTATATGGCTACCAAAAGACATGACCCAACTGTACTACCAAAACTACCACCCTACTACAAACGATCCAGGCAGACATGAGAAAATGGGCCCCTCAATATATATCTTGGTTTGGGCGCATTAACGCAGTCAAAATGAACCTTCTACCCAGACTGCTCTATTTATTCCAGACGGTGCCGATCGCGGTCCCCAGAGCATTTTTTTAGCTCCATGACGACCGCCATCCGCAGATTTGTTTGGAATTCGCGCCCAACGCGCATCAAGAGAACGACACTGGAACTAACGAAACCGTTGGGGGGAACCGGCCTGCCCTCAATTGAGACATACTACCGGGCCGCACATTTACACAGGCTCACGGACTGGCACGCACAACATCCCACAAAACAATGGGTCACACTGGAATTGGAACAGTCGGGAGGGCACATACCCCCCACATTATGGCTACACACGCAGACCTACAAACTAAAAATCCCTTAATAGACGCCACCCTAAGGGTCTGGATGGCAACCCGATACAACTCACCACTTCACCCAGCCCCCTGATCCTCCTCACACATAACCCGGACTTGGCAGATTCACTGACTCGCGGTGACCTAGCCGGACTCCAACCGACGGATCTTACTACTCAGCCCTGTCGGGTAATTCTACACAGACCCTTAACTGACTTTGAAACCCTATGTGTGCAACGCACACACACACACACACACACACACACACACACACACACACATCACCAGGGGAATCTCAACCCTGTACACTCTACTCACGACTCGGACGAACAGGGACGTGGAGCTTAGGTTCAAGGACCACTGGGAGAGGGATGCGGGAGAGACACTCACTGCACACGAATGGGACAAGATTTACACCCTCACGCACAAATGCTCTATTAGCTCAAAATATCAGGAATTAAACTATAAAGTGCTAACGCGCTGGTATAGAACGCCCGACACGCTGCACCGCATGCATGGTACCATGTCAGGCATGTGCTGGCGATGTGGCACACAACCTGGCACGTATATCCACATGTGGTGGTCATGCCCAGTAATTGCCCCTTTCTGGAAACAAATTAGAGGAGAGGTCAACAAAATTACAGGCACCGATATCCCCCTGGCACCCTTAACGATGCTTTTGCACCACACCCGAAGCCCACTGACAGCATACAAAAAATCCCTGGAGCTGCCGCTACTCAATGCCGCCAAATCCCTCATCCCGAGGATGTGGAAACAGCCAAGAGCGCCCACCTTGGGGCATTGGGTGTCGGCGGTAGAGGACATATACTCAATGGAGACCCTGACGGCCGACCTCCACGGGAGACCGGAGCGGTGTGCATTGACCTGGTACCCATGGACCACATATGTGGCTAATGGAACTGTGACCCCCGAGCCAATTTAGCTGAAACTCATAGAACATCACGACAACTGCCTTACCCCTCATAGGCACAGGCACGCCCTACCCATTAACCATACACAGACTACTGACAGTTTCCACCCCCCGACCAAAACTGACAACTGGAAGACATAACACCCGCTTGAACAACTTACACACACCACCGGGACCTGGAGTAATCCAGGACGGACACCTTAAATCAGCCGGATGCACAGACAGGTTTGCGACACGGGATCACTCTACTCCCGGTAAACAGTAAGACCCCAAAGCACAAGCAAATAACCCCGAACACTGCACCTGCAGATGGCCGATGGCCACTAAGTAGAACAGAAGCTCCCCACATATCAGGGATGCACAGGTAACCTCCCATATGACCAACAAGTCTCTTAGCACCGCAGTTCGCAGAGGGGAAGGTACACCATATGACGACAGGCCCGTCCCGGGAAACCGAGTATGAGATAACCGGGTCCAATTGTTAGTTTTGCACCCCAAGTAGCGCAGTGCACCTAAGAGACAACCATAGACAGCTACGATAAATGCTAGGGAAGTACCCCAGGGACAGAGTACCAGACACAGACAGCTAGAATCGCAGTCTAATTCAGTAGGAGCCCGAGGCGGCAATCGCCGTAAGGACCCGGGATTCCGACCTAGCTACGCACAAGCGCAATATAACTGCAGGCATTAGCCACGATTGCTCGAGGATATAACAGAAACCCAAGGACGGGTCTATCAGGTAGCGAGAGTAAAACCTTGTCTGCGCAAAATTGTTCTTTCAGACCAAATGTTCGTTACCAGACTGACTAATGTTACATTATCTGTTGGAAAAAAAACACAAACTGATATATAAAGATTGTCAAAATATCCCCTACAGCTACTAGACCAGATACCGGATCACATCCTAAACATAGAGTGCACATCATAAGTGCAGCAAACTGCGCAATGTAGGCAAGAGGAGCAATGAGCCTCGAAACCTGATCATAAGTTACACTATCTAATGCATGTGATGGAAACTATTGAAATATTGTTGGAGAAGCCTGATTGGAGAATGTTAGTAAACAGGCTACGAATGTTGTTATGCTATTCAGAAATATGATGTTACAATTGATGTTTTAGCGCATTTAAATTTTTCTGTGACAAAATGATTAAAATGAAAATAAAGATTGTCAAAAAAAAAGAAATCAGATGGTCTCAGAATTGAAGGAGTGGATGCATGATGGAAACTGCCCAGCTCTGGATTAAAAAAAAGGGGATCGGTCATAACCAAAATCTTAACTTTAAAATGTGCACCTTTTATATAAATATATAAAATAAGTATATACATTATGTTTAATGTTAGATAGTTATTTTACTATGAATAAAGGGGTCAACAGCTGAATGTTCCCAACAAAGTTAACAAATGTTATATAATTTCTAAACAGTAATGTATTTCTAGAAATACAACACTCTCAAAAACAAGGTCTTATACCATTAGTTTTTTAAGAATATGGTTGCTTGTAGGTCAAAAGTTCTAGTTGTATGATAATTCTATTAATGAGCCTAAACAGAAGAAAAATATGATAAATCTTATACAGCACATTTGCAAAGTTACTAATGCATTTTATTGAGCATGTCAGCCTGGAGTTGCTAAGTATTCAATGTTGTTAAACAACATTGTGTGTTAAGATGTGTGTCATATTTTGCAAATTTAATAGAAACTATGTATTTTGTATAAAATGTAAAATGCACAACACATTATGTTGATATAGTTGGTTTCCGTTTTCTGCCCATCCATTAACATTTCTGTTACCACTGGTTATGAATAAGATACTTAGAAAAAGGAAATGAAGAAAAGAGCTATTCAAGCAAGCTCGTTCAACCTTTGCCAGATATTGCAAAGAAAATCTTATGCTTCAGCCAGCTCTTCCTGTTTATGCTCTGGGAAAGCAGACTCCAACAGAGTTGTAATTCAAATACTTTTACAGCCCTCAACTACTAATTGGAAAAAAAACAAAAAACACATTTATATATTTAGAGAGTATATACACACACACACACACACACATACATATATACACACACACACACCTAGGAGGGTACCTGTTATGATACCTACAACCCATTTTAATGTGGCTCATTAATCCACCCCCTCAAAATAAAACAAAATAAAAAGCAGCATTTCAGTAGTGCTGCTTGCACGGCCCTGCATGCTGGGGACCGGCGATGCAGGTGCAGGTTGATGGATTAGCCCCTTCTCTTGGCGTGACAGTCCATTATGGGCATCACTATTGACAAGGCCGGTGCAAGGATTTTTGCCGCACCAGGCAAACAAAACTTTGCCGTCCCCCATATGTTCTGCCCATCATGTGATATCACAATGCCCCACCCATATGATCTCCATATGGGCCAACGCCAGTTCTGCACACAGTATCTTATCTGAAAAGGCAGTGTATGTACATTAAAGAGCCTGCAGGGACAGGCTATAAACACCAGAACCACTACATTAAGCTGTAGTGGTTCTGGTGATTATAGTGTCCCTTTAATGTGAGGTAAATTAGAGATTAGTGCCACTAATAATATACTGGATTGCCTACTTACCACCAGATGAGGACAAAAGGATGATGATGGGCAGTCTGGCTCCGCTGATCTGGTGTAGAAGAGGCGCTCTGGAGACTGTAACAGTGCTCACAAACATCAACGAAAGGAAGCAGCTCCATTTTTTGGGGCCCCTTACACAGCTCAAGGTCTGGGCCCTCAGGGCCGGACAGTGAGTATGCCTACAAGGCCGGCCCATAAGTCCACTTACATGGCCCACCCATGAGTTCGCTCACAGTGTATGTGTGCAGGAGATGTGTTATTGTAGAGGATGTAATATGCGTGTTCTTATAAAATGTAGTGATAGGGATACCAATTTGTGTAAGGGATGTAGCGTGTGTATAGGGGATGCATTGTGTGTTTCTGGGTTTGTAATGGATGCATTGTGTGAATCTGCGTTTGTATGTGTAAGGAATGCAAAGTGTGTTTCTGTGTATATAATGCAGTGTGTGTCTGTAAGGGGTGCATTGAGTGTGTGTAAGAGATGCATTTTGTTTCTGTGTGTGTAAGAGAACCAGTGTATGTGTGTGCATAAGGGATGCATTGTATGTTTCTGTGTTTAGGAATGCATTGTGTGTTTCTGTGTATGTGTGTAGTGTGAAAGAGGATTTGTGGGGTAGGACAGGGGCTGAGAGGGGAGCAGCTCTTTATGTTTTGATAGTGCTCTCCCCTCCCATCCCTTAGTGCTCTACCCTCACCTCCCTTAGAGATGTTCCCTCAGTCAGAGCTCTCCCCTGCCCCCTGTCCCCTAGTGGTCTCCCCCCTTACCCCTCTTAGTGGTCCTCTCTCCCCCATCCCAAGAGCTCCCCCCACCCCCATTTAGTGGTCTCCCCTCCCTTAGTGGTCCTCTTCTCCCCCTCCTAGTGATCCTTGATCCTCCCTCTACGCCTCTCCCCCCTCTTAGTGGTCCACCCTCTCCCCCTGTTGTGCCTCCTACCAATCTTTGTAGCATGGCCAGGCGGCGCATCCCGCAATGTTTCCTGTACCCAGCCCGACTGACAGGAAGTGCTCACTGTACCGCGGTCCTTGCCGTCCGGCCACGCTACATTAAGTGACTGGCATGAGGGAGCGTTGTGCGCTTCCCTCCTGCCGGGTCACCCAAATCTGGTAGAAGGATAGTAAGGTAGCAAGTAGCAAGTGTCCTCTGGCAAGACATCTAATACATAATCTGTCTACCTAAAATCTTACTTAAAGTCTTCTTCACCTCTCACCATTTCTATAATTGTAAAGCGCTGTGGAATATATCGCTGCTTTATACACCCTGTTCCAAATTATTATGCAAATTATATTTTCTTATTTACCTAAATAATTGATGTAAATAACAGTCAGCATAATTCTCATGTTATCAACTATTAAGAGTACAATTCAAGTTTTATTGAACAAACCTCCTAATGATAACAGTATTTTTTTTAAACATAAAGAAAACTTACAATGCACTGTTCCAAATTACGCACAGTAAGCTTCAAAACACTTTATAGGTTGCAAAGAACTGAAAATTGTCATTTGTTGTGTTTGCAGCATATTTACTGAAATCAAAAGCTATTTCAATCAAACTTATAACATTTTAACTTTTTAAACATTTTAACAGGTCACGTTACATCTTAACATAGGACCCCTTATTTGATAGCAGCTTCACAAGTCTTGCATCCATTGAACTTGTGAGTTTTTGCAAGATGTCAGAATAGCCTCCCAGAGCTGCTGTTTGGATGTAAACTACCTCCAACCCTCATAGATCTTTTGCTTGAGGATGCTCCAAAGGTTCTCAATAGGGTTGAGGTCAGGGGAGGATGGAGGCCACACCATGACCTTTTCTCATTTTATCCCCATAGGAGCCATTGATGCAGAAGTATTCCTTGCAGCATGAGATGGTGCATTGTCATGCATGAAGAATATTTTATTACGGAAAGCATAGTTCTTCCTTCTGTACCAGGGAAGAAAGTGGTCGGTCAGAAACTCCACATACTTTGCAGAGGTCATCTTTACACCTTCGGGGACCCTAAAGGGGCCCACAAGCTCTCTTCCCATGATTCCGGCCCAAAACATGACTCCACCACCGCCTTGCTGATGTCACAGCCTTGTTGGAACAGGGTGGCTGTCCACCAACCATCCACTACTCCATCCATCCGGACCATGCAGGGTTGCACGGCACTCATGAGTGAACAGGACTGTTTGAAAATTAGTCTTCAAGTATTTTTCTGCCCAATGCAGCAGTTTCTGCTTGTGTGCAATGGTTAGTGGTGGCCGAATAAAAGGTTTATGCACAGTTGCAAGACTCTGGAGGACTCTACACCTTGATGTCCGTGGGACTCCAGAGGCACCAGCAGCTTCAAATATCTGTTTGCTGCTATGTAATGGTATTTTAGCAGCTGCTCTCTTGATCTGATGCATGGATCTGGCAGAAATCTTCCTCTATGTGCCTTTATCTGCACGAACCCATCTGTGCTCTGAATCAGCCACAAATCTCTTAATAGTGCGATGATCATGCTTAAGTTTTCATGAAATATCTAATGTTTTCATACCTCGTCCAAGGCATTGAACTATTTCACTCTTTCCGCAGCAGAGAGATCCTTTTTCTTCCCCATATTGCATGAAACTGGTGCTCTGCTTAATAATTTGCAACACCCTCCTTTAGTAGTTTTTCCTTAAATTGGGCTCACCTGGCAATCTAATTATCACAGGTGTCAGAGATTGTTTTCAGTGATCAAAAGAGCCCTGAGACACAATGCCATCCATGAGTTAAACTGAAAAACAAAATATTTAATCTTTGTGACACTTAAATAGAATTTGCAGAATAATTTGGAACAGGGTGTATATGCTAATAATAATAAATAACAACAACAACAACAACAACAACAACAACAACAACTGCAAATAAATAAAATAATAAGAACATGGAAATGGAAAGTGCAACCCTCACTCACACTATATCCCACAGGCATCTGGATGTTTGTTTGTATATTTGAAATTTGAGTAAACAAGGCAAGGAAGGAAGCATTACATTACAAAATGTGTTTCTTTAATATCATTATGTTGCTTAGCTTGTATTTTAAAAGGAACACTATAGTAGTGTCAAGAACAACAACATATTTTCCCGACACTCTAGTGCTGGTGTGGGTGTTCAGTTAGCCAGCCTTGCTTGCCCTGAAAAGGTGAAATTACGCAACTTTTTCCCCCGCACTGGTCTCGCCCCAGCTGGCCCCACCTCCATGGCTGAAATCATCAATATGTTCTTGATGACCTCAGCCAACCCAATGCAATAGACAAAGGCTATTGTGTATACGCAGCAAAATGCTACACTGTGCCAATCAGCATCTGCCCATAGAGGTGATCGAATGCATTTCTATGGGGAAACTTCAAAGCCTCCACGCAGACCATAATGTGAAGCATTGACACAAAAAGCACATCTTGATGTTGCCATTGGAGATGTTACTAGGAACCAACACAAACACTGCCTATTCTCTGAAATCATTGCATTTAAATTTAAAATCTTGGAGGAACAAGCTATAGACACCAGACTCACTACACTAAGCTGTAGTTGTTCAAGTGACTTTAGTGCCCTTTAAATGTATGCAAGTTGCTCTCTTTATCGTCTTACATCATGCATTCTTTGATGTCTTGCTTTGGTGCTAAATTTTTATAGATCATGATTTTACAAGCCCGAAACAAGAGATTACAAGTATTTCCTTACAAGTAAACCAAAGCAGGGGGATTTAAAAAAAATAAAAATTAAATAAAAAGTATACCAACTTAGAACAAAGAATCTACACATGTTTAGGTTTCAGTACTTTGGTTTGACAAAGACATTTTTAAAGGGACACTTCAGGCTACAAAACAACTTAATCTGAATGAAGTTGTTATAGTGCCAGGGGGCTTCTGGAGGCACTCTTATTTTAAGAGGTTAAAAGGCTCTCAAACTGTTTAACCACAAAGTTGCCTCCAGCTACGAGGTCCACTCCTCCCATGGCGGCATCCGGCTTCTGAATTTTCTAATTCAAGAAACGCAGAGTGCCACCAGGAAGGTGCGCCTCTGACGCTCTTAGCCAATCAGTGACACCCCATTGACAAAACTGGCTTGGAAAACGTAAGTTTCTTTCCAAGCCAGTTTTGTGAATGGGTAGTCCCTGACAAATGGTTAATGCTTGTTGGTGTGTTCCCTCTGAGTAACATTTGGCAAATCAACAATATGCTCAATGATATACCAAGCACATGAAACATCCATTATCTGCCTCACAAACTGTGTCATAAATGTGTGATTTTTCCAGTGTGCAAAACATTGCTAAATTGGTGAGCGGTGTAGAAACCCCAATCTGCATTTGGACAATCACATAAAAACCATGTCTTTTTCCGCACCAGGTCCTCAGTTTTATTTAAATTGCTCTTTTGGAATGACCATAATCTTAAATATGTTTAAGATATAGGCTTTACATGTTTGTTCAATTGAATAGTTAAAAAATATTAAATAAACATTACAAAGTTATAAAATAGCTATAGATTATTTTCAATTCTGGTAACATTTCCAGAGGTTTGACAATTCCCTTTAAATACAAGAAATTGTTCAACTTCAAAAACACAACATCTTTTTATGAGATCTGGCATATAATACTGTACACAAATAATGACCACCAATATTCTGTGAAACTATCATTTTATTAATACTTTGCATTAATTTGTGTTGAGAAGTACTCAATCAATACGTGGTTTCAACCAGACGAACTCTGTTTGGAAAGCATTTGTAAAGCATAAGTGCTGTGGTCTTCATTAATAATTCAATGTCATTCTAATTTATGCAATAAAGTGTTATCAGCCTGGGTAGCAATATTGTAAACCTTTGGATTACTCTACATTAGAAGCACAGGACTCTCACTGGCTTCAACAATGTAAAGTCTTATGCTGGGTTCCAAATATCCCTATTAACCATTTCAATTCCAGAATGAAAGGTGGTGTTTGTCAAAACTTTCACTCTTCATATTTTTATTACTTTAAATCCCATATAGATTTATTACGATGTGACATTATACTGAAACTAAAAACATTGCAATAACCTGCGCTATTTAGCAGGCAGTAAGCAGATGTGAAGATGTTGAACAATTATCATGGAATTCCATGATGGCGCATCAAAGTTTATAAAATAGAAAGAAATCCTATCCTCAAATGGTAAACAAAAAAATACTGATCAGATAGTTTAAAATAATTGACAAAAAGAGAGAGAGTTGTTTTAAAGGTTCTATAATGACACATATACCAGTGCAGTTTTGAATAGCTTTCATTTTATCTATAAAGGCACAAACCCAAACAGCTGACAAATAGACAGACAGCAGGATATAGATGTTTAGGCTAAATGCTGTATTATTGAAACATTCAAAGGCCATTTGTAAGCCACTTTATTTGTAAGACACATGGACTTGTCTAGAATCTGTAAAGTGGACATTTTTCAGCATTTAACAGCGGCGAGAGTTAAATTTGTAGGATTCACTAATCATTTGTTTGAATTGCATTCCTTTCACTCAAATTCATTCTGGTCCCCATAAAGCACCCAATGGAATTTACAATCTGTTTGGACTTGCATGCCTGGTTTACACATGAGCTTAAATCCCAAACTAATCTAGCTTGGAGGTAAGAAAATGATATATTCAAATATTAAATGGCTTTCCATGGGAACTCTCTAAAATATGAGGGTGATGCGTATATTTTAGAACACGCAGACAAGAAAAATCTGTTTTAGTGTAGTACATGTAAACAATGTTATCTTTCTCTCATACAGTGAGATACTGGCTTTAGCCAACAACCTGATACATTCAGATTAAAGATTTAAGTGGTAGGAAGGATGCAGCAGTTGCTCACTGCCATGGTTCTCAAAGAGTTTAAAAAAAAAAAAAAAAAAAAAAAAAATCACACACTGAAAATGCATGATTCAGAGTGTGATATTAAACTGTACTATAAAATCTACAGTTCTTATTCAACTCTTGTATCAGTACATTGGCCATTCAATCACAACTGAAGGGAAGCCACACTTGAAAGCACAAATAAGTGAATATTGACATTCGATGAGTAAAAGGGTGAACAGAAGGACATTGAGTAAATAAACATTTATATTACAAACGGCAGGACTGGTTAGACACGAAATTGGATTGATGTGATAGCTGGCAGCTGGGGCGCAGCATACAAATATATGAAGATGTTTCAATGGAATAATGAAATATATAAGAAATGTGGAGTTTAAACATAAAAAGTTTTTAGCATGAAGAAATAAAAAAACAACAACAAAAAAAACATTGTTTGAGAGGATTGACGGGAGGGTAAACCATTTATACAAAACAACGAAAAACATTGATGTACAGTCGAGTTCCCTGTCAATGGCAATCACAGACTTCAATCCACAGAGGAATGAGAGGAATGAATTGCCCCAGGCAACACACAAAGCGCCCTGACTGTAATAGTTGCATAGCTAATGATTTAGCAATAAATGGACTCAAAAAGAAACACACAGTTCAGGTGCAGAGCAGCACTCAGGTCGAAATCTAATAAAGAAATAAACAATCAAGGATGGGAGCTTGCAAATTCATTTTGGTGGAAAACGACTTAATAGGTTTGTTTAACGTAGAAGTGTTTAACGTAGATATTTGACTTAAATTCAAAATAAATAAATAGAAAATAAGAAAACCGTCTACAATCAGAAGTGAGAAGTAAAAATCAATTCTGGAAATAGCGATAACATTACCATGGGACTGTGTACAGGATGTGTCAAGTTCCTAATGCTTGGTCACTTTGTTCTCAGCCCCACTTAAATACCTACCTGCACTTGTGTGTCAATTATACCTGGCTGAACATAAAAAGAATTAAAATGAACTAATATATGGGTGGTTAACACCAAGCAAATATTGGTATATTGTGCCCTATATAATTACAATGTAAATAGCAGATTTAAAATAAGCTATTCTTTGGCATGTTATATTCAACGAAAGGGTAGAAAAATTTAAAAACCTCACATTGCAGTGCTTATGTCTCTGGGAAAAGTTTCCCACTTTAATGCAGAAATGTAAACTGTGCATGATAACTGTGTCCAAGGAAGGGGTGGCCTATGGGTGTCAAGGAAAACTTTGTTGTTTTGTCAAACTGTTCCCACACTTTTTGACAAAGAACAGCAAACATTTGCCATGATACCAATAAATATCTAACAATAAAAGAGGTATGTCCAATCTATGCAAAAAAGGAATTTGGAGCACACTCAGAATATGCATTGCTCACAAGCCTTGCTGCCTTAAAGACCAACATTTATATAAAATATAGATTAAGGAAAAGGGCGAACACAGATTTCAAGGCTACTGAAATTCCACTATCTTAGCAAATAGATATGGGGATTCAGTTCCACCATATGGCCAAATTGTGTTAAGCCCACCACTACTTCACCAGAATATTGGTGGATCCTACTCAAATCTAACATGGGAGACAAACCTGTTAACTGCAATACTTACTGCTTAAAGGCTATACCATAGGCGTGCGCAGCCTATTGCATTAGGGTGTGCACCCTAAAGCACAAACACACGCCTGTGTGTGTGTGTGTGTGTGTGTGTGTGTGTGTGTGTGTGTGTGTGTGTGTGTGTGTGTGTATGTATATATATATATATATATATATATATATATATATATATATATAAACACACACACACACACACACTGCTGTGTGTGCTGTTAGTGTGCTGTGTGCTGTTAGTGTGATGTGTGTGTGAGGGTGCGTGTTTGTGACTGTGCTGTTTGTGTGTGAGGGTGTTTGTGTGTGTATGTTTGTCCTGTGAGGGTGCTGTTTGTGAGGGTGTTGTGTTTTTTTTAAAGGTGCTGTGTGTGTTTGTGAGGGTGCGGTTAGTGCTGTATGTGTGTGTGCTGTATGTTTGGAGGGATTTGGCAGATTAGTAAATCCTTGCTGCCATGTGCCATCCCTGGTGGTCCAGTGGAGAGTGAACTCTAGCCTGCTGGGCTAGAGTTAACTCTCGCGAGATCTGAGCGTTGCTGCAGCAACCTGGCGGAGCTTCTGTCTAGAGCAGCCTGGGTCCTCTACTGCCTCCCTCCATGTTGCTGTGGGCCGGTGAGGTAGATCTTTGGTCTCCCCGCCGGCCCATGAAGGCTTAGAGCAGAGCCGGCACTCAGATAGCGCCGGCTCTGCGTGTGTGTGTATATATATATATATATATACTATATATATACTATATATATATATATATATATATATATATATATATATATATATATATATATATATATATATATAATATTATACATATTATATATATATATATATATATATATATATATATATATATATATATACATATATACATACATACACATACATACATATACATATATACGACACACACACATACACAGACACACACACAGACACACACACACACACACACACTCACTGACACACACACATACACAGACACTCACACACACACACACACACACATACACAAATTATTATATTTTAATTTAAAAAAAATGTCCACCCAGCCTCCTACCTGGAGTGCTGGTGGACTTGTCCCTGGGGTCCAGTGGGGGCGGGCGCCTCTCTGCAGCTCAGCGGCGAGGGAGCTGTGTGCTGTCTGCTCTTTGCTTCCTCTCGCCGCGCGGGCTGTCTGCTGGAGCTGGGAGCCGGAATATAACGTCATATTCCGGCTCCCGGCATCAGCGCGCGGCGAGAGGAAGCAGAGAGCCGACAGCAGAGAGCTCCCTCGCCGCGCGCTGAACGGGTGGGGAATCCATCACCTCTTGCCCCCCCCTATGACAGGGGCAAGAGGTGAAACAGGGGGCACTGAGTGCCTGCAAGAACAGCGTTCCTGCTCAAAAAAAGTGCAGGAACGCTGTTCCTGCAGGACTTAAACCATAGGCGTGCCACGGGGATTAGGGTGTGCCCAGGCACACCCGGCACACCCCGTGCGCACGCCTATGGGCTATACAGTCAGTCAATCTATATACAGTCCACATTTTGTCGTGCATGCACAATAGCCTCCCAATGCTCTTCTATGTAAAAACAATGGATTCACTGTGATCATGAAGTTTAATGATCTCAAGCCAGGTGAGATGAGACCAATGTGGCAGGGGAGAAAAGGTGAGTAAAATCACCTTTTTACGGTGATCGGAGGGGGACTGGTCACCTAAAGAGAAACTTCAGGACTATAGTGTCTGGAATACAGGTTTGTATTCCTGACACAATAGCGTTCTTTTAATGTTTGTCTATAAATAGTGTGAGAAAAATGTTAACATGACAATTATGATCAAAATAATGAAAGGGACACTCCAAGCACATTGACCATTAGTTTATTGTAGTGGTTTTGGTAAAAGTAGTCATAGGTGCAGCCCTTCTGATTTATGCCAAAATATTTTCAGGAAATTTGACATCAGGAGGATTCCCAAAACCATTATCTTGCAGAATGATAAATTATGAAATGTCACTTCCTCATTATCTTTCCAAATATTTGTATGTTATGAGCATGCATTGCATAGTCACTTTATGCTATAAGAACTAATGTGCAGTATAACATTATATAGAGGGCGAGATATTTTTATAATATAAATATATAATCATTAATCCATTAACCATCATACCAGAATACAGAAATGGTTGGCTTCTTTTAAAATATATATCAATATGTAAAACAGATCTACCTTCCCAATTGGTCTCATGCAGCTTCTAAAAATGGCCTCACAGTGAATTATACACTGTGGAGCCTAGCTTGTATTCAGGAAGTTGTCCTCTTCAGTATGCTGCTACTGAAGTAGCTTACAGTTTAAGCGTCTGTAGAGGTAGAAGAAACAAGCAGCCTTACAGCATTGGCTTGCAACAATATTAGAGATAGGACCATCTGGAGAGAGCCTATCTTCTCCATCAACAGAGGCTCTACTGGGACTTATGCACTAACTGTGGTAATAGAATCAAAGTCAGTCTACTGTTAGCAAGAAGTGAAGGGAATGAAAATAAAGTTTGAGCATTCTTTTCTCTGGTTCCATGCTGGCATGGAATCCTGGTCCCTCAGCCATCTAAACTAGAATGGGAAACCACCACAGTATGGTTTGAGATTCATGACACATGAAGAAACCCAAGGCACAGATCTATGCTTACAATACCTGCATCACTATCAAATTCATTAATCAACACATTTTATTTAGGGACAGTGACATTTGGCACCCACGATGTGCCTGCACTGCATTTCCCATGATACTCCAGTTCAAGTATCATAATGTAATATTTCGCTAATGTCAGGGATACCAATTAGCCAATCACTCCACTATTCTCTAACCTTCTACATTTTTAATAATAATATTTATAAGAAAAATAAAAATAAAGAGCACTCTAATACACGCATTAATATGTGTATGTAATACAATTAATACATACAAATTATGTTACATGTTATTGCAAACAAGAACGTATATAGATTACACAGGTGTAGAATGATAGCGAAGTTTGCAAGCATATAAAGAAAATATTAGATCAAATCCTCTTAATTGTACTCTCCTGCTATCTTTTTGGTGTTTAACCTATTGCCATGCATCAAAAACATTGCAAAAAAAAAAAACAAAAAAAAAAAACACACAACAACAAATTATATATATATATATATATATATATATATATATATATATATATATATAAAAAAAGCAAATACATTAGGGGAAAACAATCTTTTCAGACAAAATAAAATAAAGTATATACAGCACATCAAGATATTGGCAATAATACTAAGCAACTAAGACATCAAGATAATGAGAAAAGCTAAAAAGGAAATAAAAAGGGGGAGAAGTATGTAAATAATTCACAAAACAATGTAGGCAAGGAGTAACCTTTGATGTTATCCTACTGAATTCCCAATTAATAAAGTAGTCACCAACAACTGTGTCTTCAAAAATGGTTACTGCATTGAAATTGCCCACTATGTATGTATGTATGTATGTATATATATATTTTTCAACTTCCTGTTTAAGCAATCATGTCTTTTTAATGCATAATAAAAATATGACGTAAGTAGTAAGGGAAGAGATTAAAGGGACAAAACCAAAACAAAACAGGAAGCTATAAACGGACTATAACAATACATCTAAATCTGTAACACTGCAATTAGACAGCAGCTATATAGATAAGGTGAGAAGCCGAACTTTTGTTTTGAATGCACCTAGCAAAAAAAGCTATTCATTTGCGCAGGTGTTTTCCAACAAGGCTCTAGTTTTAGTACATGAAAAGAAAACATAAGACAATAGAGTGTATTTGTGATTAAAGGATTACCAAGATAAAACCAATTTCCCTACAAGGCCATTTCTACATGAAGAGACAAAATGATAATCATACAGTTTACATTTGACAGAGGTCAATGGATATATTGTGGTCCTTGGATGGATCGTTCCTACTGCCTATTTTCTGCTCTTTGTGCATGCTGTACAGTTAAGCGTTGGTCCCCACAGATATACTAAGGAATGTTAGTCTAGTCTTTTTGCAAATGTAAATGATTTTATTTCCACCATATCGATTTTTTACATGTAGGGATGACATGATATATGTGACGAAATATATGATGTATAGCATGATTGTTGTGTACTAAAGTTTTTCATGTTCAAAAGACAAAGTCAAATGTAGGCCCTGTGGAATCTGTCATAATCAGAATACTATTTGCCTGGTCAGAGGGCTAGGAAATGCACGGAAGCCCAGAATTAAACCAAGCGCTCAGGATTGGCCCTATGTTGTTCTTTTATATTAATTCTTTCAGTGCATTTCTCCATTTAACAGTCACCTTCTGGTGCAAAGGGGGAGATTTTTATTTCTATTCCAGTGCTAAAGATTATCCATAGTTAATTTTTTTAGGTTGTCATCTTATTTGTGCATATTTTCTTTCAATGTTTGGTTTTGTCAGAACACTAGAAATGTCAGAGTAGCATTGAGTCCATATGAATGGAGGCCTGAAGTCTGAACATTTTCTGTTAGATGCCGTAACCCCCATAGCTAGCAGTGGTTACTAGATATTATGCCAGCCTCACTTAACGAAGATGCAGGCTTGCTCAAAATCCTTGTTTCAGGAGCATAGCCCACAACATAAATGTGTTAATGTAAAACTTTGAATTATCATTTGCAAAAAAGTCTAGAAAATTAGTAGTTCCTACTTATGTCTAGATGCAAGTGAAAATGTAAAACTGCATTAGTAGTTGGTGGTCATATTAAAACTGTGCCTCTGATCTACCCATCAGCCAAGATGAGAAAACCAAAATTAAAATTATTTGTAGATTACTATTCAGACATTTTTTATTACGTCTTTTATGATCTGTGTATGTGAAAAGACTTCATGATCAGAATACACAATAAAAAAATAGGGTGGAGCTTTAGTTAAGCTCTACGTCCTTTGTCGAGTTTGGTATTGGCTTTTTACTTTGTGTTTGATTGATATCTCCTGTCCTGTTGTGTTTTATACCCCCACCTCCTATAGACTGTAAGCTCGTTTGAGCAGGGTCCTCTTCAACCTATTGTTCCTGTAAGTTTTTGTAATTGTCTTATTTATTGTTAAATCTCTGATAATATTGTAAAGCGCTTTGGAATATGCTGGCGCTATATAAATACCAGTAATAATAATAAAAAAATAATAATAGTTCCCTTTCCCCACCAGTTCTCTGTGTTGACTCTTTCAGGATCCCAAAAGTCAACACAGTGCTGTAAGCTGCCCAAGGTCCTCACCAGGCACACATGTTATTTGATGCGCATACTCTAGGAAGGCAGAGAAGGAGATTTCCAGCGAACACCATCTTGGAAACAGTTAGATGGAGGTGCTGTGTGACTGAAGAGCCCACGGTACAGGCATAGCATGATCCTGGAGCTACTAAATATAGGCACAAAAAGCCACTTTAAAAATATTTTTGACAATGTGACCAACATTCAAACCACCAATATTACAAAGAATTAGTAAAAATTGTAATACTACACTGAATACATATTTTTGAATAAACCAATTGCTATATTATAAATCTATTATAGAGACGTTTAAAATTGTAACACCAATGTGACTTGTCAGGGTTTAAAAGTTACTCGCCAGTGCAAGCCTGGGGGGTCTCTAACACATGGAATTTCAATTCATCAGACCTAAATCATCATTTGCATGTAGCAAGTGAATATTTTTAAGTAGATAGATAAGAGGCAGACACCCACGAGTGACATTACTGGTTCTTCGTATTAGCCATTGGCAAGTAAATATTCCCTCCTGGTGAGAGTGTTATGGACCATCTACACTTTCAGTGGCAAGTGATTTTTAAAGCCTGTATAGAAGTGTAGGCTTATTTATTTATTTATTTAGTTATTCTTCTAGAAAAGGACAAAAGTTATTATTACCTTCTCATGAAGTATAAATAATACACTTTGTTTCTCCCCTTTGTCTTTTAACCTGTTGACCGCCATGGGTAGAGTGGGTTTAAATGTCCCACTTGGGGTTAATCCATTAGTTATATAATATGGGATGATCTCAGGACACATCTTAGTTGAATTAATTTTTGTTAGTCAATATTCATTGTTGCAAAACCAAAGCATATGATTGGTATCTAACTTCCCTTTTCCAAGCAGAAATGAAAATGCAAACACAAAAATAAAATTGAATTATTTACAATCTATACATATCGCATCAACTTACCAGCACTTTGTTTTCGACTTTATCTCCCTTGACTTCAAGTTTGACTTTCTTCCGAACTGCAATCTTAATTTTCCTCCCAATGACATCCCTAATGCTTTCTGTCAACACACAAAAAAACAAAATATAATTAAATAAATATATTACAAAACAATTCTTAAAAATGTAAATACATTTAATCAACATTTCATACAATCTATACTATTAATAAGCATATCATGGAGTGCCCAAATAAATGTAGGCTGGAAATATCTCGGAAGCTATGTCAAGGTCATAATAAGTGAAAACCTCATAAGATTAATAAAAATAAAAAAAAGTCTAGTTTGGATTACTTAAGCTTCATTCATGGATATCAAGATTATTAAAACAAACAAACAATATGTTTATTATGGTCTGCAATCCCTGAATAAAAACCAATGCTACTATTAAAATAAAATTAATAAAAATTTAAAACACATTCCTGCTCACTGATCTTTGGGAGAAGCAGTATTACAGAGCTCAATATGTCCCATAAGCAGTCTGTGAAAGGCATATTGATCTCATTTGTTTTCAACCAGTGCAGTCGTATACTCCATTAAGAGAAAGAACTGTCAAAAAGTGTGCTGTAAAATTGCACAAGTAGTGCTTGATTCTCTCATAAGGCAGACTAGATAAAGGTGCATCATTTATATTGGCAGCACTGTGGGAGTAAGAAATGAAATCACAACAACTCAATTTTTTTTAACTTCTATCCAAGATCCAGTTATGTGTGCCTAGAGCAGTGGTTCTCAAACATTTTGGACCAAGGCACACTATAGGCACACAGACTACTCCAGTTCATTGAAGTGGTCTGGGTGCAGTGTCCCAGTCCCACGCAGTTCTGCAATGTAAATTATTGCTGTTTTTGAAAAAAATTTCAATTATTACATTGCAGGACTAAGACTGCCTCTAATGGTTGTCAGACAGCCACTCGATGCACTTTCTGGTGGCTAGGCGAGTTTTGGTCACTTAACTGATGCAGGACATCCTCATGCTCTGCATAAGTACATCCAGCATCATTAAAATCCGGATAGAATAGCATTGGTGTAATGCTTTCCTATGGGGAGGAACTAATGCGCATTAGAGAACACACCTATAACTGACTTTACTTTGTTTCCTCTCCCCTCCCCCCCTCCCTCCCCCCCCCAACTGTGCTTTGCGCATTTTTTTTTCCGGTTTTGTTTTTTTAAATTTTCATTGGGTTTAGGGTATGGGAGCATCAGATATGCATATTGTTGCATGTGATGTAATCTTCCCAATTAATACAAGTAGGCTTCTAGACAGCGCCCATTCCAGTAAATCAGAGATCAGCACCCAGGCAGTGGGATAGTAAAAAGGTTAGCAACAGTCCCAAATAGTGGTATCATCTTAAACAGGAAGGGGAAGCTTCAAACGTTCAGTAGGTTTATAAGAGTGACCTCACCAGCCTCCTGCAAAGAGTCCACCAGACTACAGTGATGGATTAGAAGATTACAATGTTTAAATTGACAATGTAGCACCATGGAGTAAGTTTCCAGTTCCACATTGCCAATGTCCATTTTGAACGAATTTGAATGTCATTAATCAAATGAGTTTGCCAACCGACTGTCAGCCAATAAATGGTGTCCACATTTTAATTAAATTGACAACAAACTTGAAATTAGTAGTTCAGCCAGCAAGGATCTAGGGCCCACTTAAAATTGTTTGGTACTGAACCAGGGTGATTCACACATATCATACTAGCTCCATAACCAATACAAGGGATGTAGAGATATGGTGCTTTTTGTGTAAATGTTTTTCCTCATTGTCTCAATAAATACAGGTTTATTCACGAACACTGAATTGAAGCCATTGGTGCTCGTGCCCAACATTGAGAAAAATAAATCCATATTAAAACTACTATTGGCAATATAATCAATATAATGGTGACGTTGCTTAAAGTGCCTTTTTATGTTCTCTACTTATATAAAAAATTGTCTTTTGTATTTAGCTCTAGTTCTCCAAGAGACCCACAAATTCTTTAAGCTCCTGGTAATGGAAGATATGAACTGCTAATCTGCCCCCTCGCAGTAGACTATACATTGTTTGTTTACATTTGGTCATTTATTAGCACAACTGTGTTAAAAGTCTCTCTGACAGACAAAAGTTAGCAATAGATTAAGATGTTAAAGGTGTGCAAGTTTCATAGCCAATGAAGTCAGGCTTACCACTGCAGCCATAAAATGCAGCTTCCTGCGTTATGTGCTATATGGAATGATCATTTTGTAGGATTTAAATTCAAGCTCTAATGAAAACTTAGTAAAGTCACTTTAAATGAAGCATTTTATGTATCAGTTATTTGGATCGTGTTTTTAAGTTTCAGTAATACAGGGTGGGCTCTGAGGAAAAACGTGAATTTAAAAAAAGTGCAGTTTCCACAATACAGGTTGGGCACAGTGTAAATAAGGTGCAGTTCCGGTCATATACATTGCTACACTATAAATAAAGTGTCTATTCTACAAGGCAGGGTTGGAAAGAAGGAAAAACATGAGGTCATAGTGAATAAAAAGCAGTGACATCAGGTCACCTGCATTAAGTGCAAAAAAAAAAAAAAACAGCATCAATCTTTCCAAGGGATGTTTACATACCTCCCAAACTAAGTACCTTTCTGGGGGCTCAAATGTACCCACCCTGCTTTCTGAAGCCAAAAAAGTGTCTTTTCTAGAAGCTGCTTATTTTTGGTGTGCATGAATGCACCTCAGAGATTTTCATTAATAGAAATTCCAGTAATGTGCATAAACACTTAGAAACTAGTTTGTGTAAATACTATCTTTCTTATTCCTAATGACTTTGTTTAGTTGCCTCACTTTAAGCAGTGCAGTCCCAATTTAGGAGCCTTGCCCGGGCAGTGTACCATTTTGCTCTTCCAATGTCCCACATCACCAAGTTACCAAATCGATATATTAATTCAGATGTACCTTATTTACAGAGAAGGGATGTGCGGAAGAACAGGAGGTTGCCTATAACCAGTCAGTGGTGTGGAAGCCACCTGACGCATCCCTAAATTAGGCTACATACCCACATTCACTTCAGCCATCTTAAAAGCTGACAACTACAACAAATAAATACTATATAAATTATGTTTGCCATCGAATGTAGATTACTGGTACAAACAATTATAAACTCACATTTTTATACACAGAAGACACAAAAAGATTGGTAAAGTTAGACATGAATTTTGTGAGATCTGATTGGAGTGTACAAAGAATCAAATTATTTAACAGCAATGCTTTGTTATATTACAGCTGTGGTTTTTAAATTGACATTTTATCTGTAATAACTGTGCCCTTAAGACAAAGAATCTCATCTGGGCAAGTCCAAGCAGGATATCTGAATTTTTTGGCTGGTTAAGCAGAATGTATATGTCTACATAGTTCATTCCCATGACTATATAGGATGGGAGTAATGCATTGTATTTTTCAGTAAGTCAGAGTCAAAACCTGTGATATTACCTTATGGAGTTAAAAACCAGACACAAAATGTAATATTGTTAAAACGTACCATGCTATTTAAATGGCTGTCAAAAGGGACTAACTTTCACGCATGCTATGACATAACCTAAAAGGTTTATAAAAACTTCCAGCTAAAATGCCCTAGAGCAGGCAATCCTCACTAACATGTCAGGACCTGCAGCACTGTTACCAATGAACTCTCCGCTCATGTAGGTTCCATTCTATAACGAAGGCATAGATTAATATATCAAACGTTTCAAACCAAACTGGCCTAAAAAAAAAAAAAAAAAAATCTGTATATCCTATTCCTAATTGCATTAACATTCACACAAAAAAACACTGTTTATGGGCATAAACAACAAGAGGGATATTCTGTAAACCATAAATTTCCAGGAATTATCCAGGGAATTGCAAATTAACTGTTGTGAAGAATGTTTCTAGTTCACCTATTTAGGCCTAGAGTTTATTTCAATCAATTCATGATTTAGTAAATAACAGTGTACATATATTCCCAACAGTCGTTATAAACACCACCACCGGACAGTATACTTCCTCCATATCATGGTACTTCCTCTTCAGCTTCTCATCATCACCCAAACTAAAAATGACAGGACAGATAGCGGTTGAACACCTGATTGCTGTGTGCATGTCATCTCCTTCCACAAGACAAGGTAACAGATGACACTGATCTCATGGAACACTGTACATGTGGTTCTTAACCTCTAGGTCACAGTCTGAAATCTGTTCTCCATGGGTTTGGAATAAGTACATCATATTCACCAGACCACAGAAATTCCTACAGTAAACCATTTATTCTTCTTACAATTGGAGGACTCCAATGAAGCTGCTTATGTTTATCAGCTATCAACTTGATGTCCTTCATACTTCATTTCAGTACCACTCCGCTCCTTGTGTATAGAGACAACCATCTTACTATTTCCTACAGTGTGTTCTCAAGTGTATCACCCAGCAAGAGAAAGATTACGAATGTGCCTACATTTATGTATTGTATATGGGACAGTAGGGCTTTCATAGCATGGCCTTATCTTACTCAGGTCTGATTATCCAATTACAAGACCATCCGGACTCAGACTGGGTGGAATCTGGGAACAGTGGTCCTGTACTTTTAAATTATTTAATGTAAAGCATTGAAGTTTTTTCTGACAACTACTAGTATCACTTTCAACTCCATAACCAAATAAAACTTGGTCCTGCAATCACATGTGGTTGATATGACCGAGTTTTAATCTACTCAGAAATATATAGATACTAGAAGAAGTCAAAACAGCATTTTGTTATATTAAAAAAGAGTTACATGATGCGCTGTCCAATCAAATGCTTTGCTTTGAGCATGATTGCCGACATCACCGGATGCGGAGTGGGGCCGACATCACCGGATGCAGAGTGGGTGCTGCAGTGAATGAGTTCTGGCACTAGAGATAAAGTGAGTAATCTTTATTTTTCATTTTTCACAGCAAAGGTGACGGACAGCACGAACAGGGATATAAAGGACCATGTATTTCCAAATTAATGATTATTTTGTGACTAAAGGTTCCATTAAAGATCACAAAGGGTTTTGACGTACAGCACTAAGGCACTTTTCAAGCAAATATTATTAACTGTACTGTTTCATAGAATTATCAGATAACGTGTCACTACAACTACTGGCAATTGCAATAAATTGTTTTTGGTGATTTGTTAGAGAACTTGGCATTCTATAATGTGTTTACAGCTGGAACCCGGAGCTATTGCACTAGTACAGATAAATCCGTAATAGCATTTAACATTTTGAATTACAAATGGAATTTTGGACACAAACAGAAAATATAAACATATAACCCCACAGACAGGTTTACCTAGACAAACTAAACACACAGTGCACAATCTTGGAATTTCATTTCATGTTAAGTCAGACAGTTTTTTTTATGTAATGCCTCAAAGGTATTCTGGCACAGTGATTTTAGGTCAATAAATGCTCTTAACATTTTGAACTCTAGAGGGACAACATTTACATGGTTTTTTACTAAAAAGTGATAATTCAAAGTGAATTTAAATTGAATTTTTACTTTAAGGCCGGAGTAGCCAAACTGAAAGAATAACTGACTAAGAGAGGATTTTTCCAGTTTGTTTATTTTGAAATTTACTGTGCAGCCTCATTTTACATCTAACCATGTTAAACCTCACTATTAGCTTCCATCAGACTCATGAGATCAGATTGGCTATTATCACCATCATTTTGGCTACTATATTAACATTAGACTGGCAGTGTGTTAGGATTTCCAACAAGCATACATTTCAAGTGTTTGGATATACATTTTATTTAAAAAAGGCATTTATTTGTTGACAAAATAAATATTGAGGTGACATCCAAACAGGTGTGTGGCTCTATATTTTAGATATAAAAAAAAAAAAAAAAACCACAACAACTTTCCCCCCCCCAATTGCAGTTTTTATTTGACACTTGGTGAAATATACATCCGCAGTTCTATCAGGATAGAACACTCAGCTTCACAGAGCTTAAATTACCTTTAATCCCCATATGAGGGATACAAACAGAGTATAGAAATCCATCCTGATCTTCCTTAAACTCCTTGCCCACTCTGTCTGGGGATTTACTATGCTTGTCAATACACTACAGGCATAGTATACACAGCCACTCCCACCTACATTAACCTCTCTACAACTGAATGGCAACATTGTATCACATCCACTAATGAGTTAATCCAGGGCGCACTGGGCAATAACCTTTGAGCACATCATGGCACTGAGCCTCAATAGGTGCTCTCTCGCAGCATTCAATATATTCACAGACAGTGATCTCTTACCTATCAGTTCTCTGGGAACCTCTGAGCTTTCTTCTGTCATTTTCAGCCCTTCTCTCTTCAATGGCTCAATGGCACCAATCAGCAGCAAAACTCCCCTCCGATTCCAGCTCCACAGCGCCTAGGGGAACAGGGGGCCCCTGGTACAAGCCTGATGCAGAACGCCAACCTGTTCTCTGCTAGTGGCCATGCCCACTCCACTGCCCCTCCATGCTCAAGATCTCTAGGTGACTCCTCTAAAGCAGGAAATAAATGTATCCAGAATGAGAAATCCCTTGCACTGACTACTGGGGGAGAGGCTTAGAGACAGGGAGAGGGGGTGGGGTGTGAATGAGATAGGAGGAGGGGTGGCTGATAACAGCAGCTTTCTGCCTCCCTTCCCTTTAAGCTTCCTTTCCCCCTTATTTTTCCACCCTAGCCACTTTCCCCTTTGCAGGCAACAAGGCCCTCCTCTGTCTGACATAACACACCTCCGGGGCAATGGAATTTAACCCTTTAAGGATTAATGGAGGAGTAATTCAGTCAGAACAACCAGCCTCTCAAGGTTCTGTATTAAATAGAACGTTCAACTCATTTAGCAGAGGCTGAGCTGTGTAGATTCGCAAAATAAGGACATTCAATGCTGGCATTTGGCTCTCACACGTTAGTAAACCGCGTGAAATATTACTGGTCCTTATGGGGTTAACTTGTGGGCTGAACAGCAATAATAAGGAGTGGCCGCGGGTCATAGCCCTCACCTATACAACACTAGTGAGTTGGCAGCAGTGTGGGAAAATCAGATCACCTTTACCTATAAGCATGTAGGTAACATGCACAAAAAGAACATCAAGAGTAGACTTGGGATAGCATCAGTCTCTGTTTAGCCCCCTGGGTGATCCATTTTATTGCAATGTAGCATTATATGCCTCCAGTTAAACACATTGCGTTGTACCCTGGCAACTACAAAACCACATTTCCTGTCTGTATTAAAAATGATAACAATATGTTCAGAATATATTAAGCTGTTTGACCATTTCCCCCCCCCCTCCCCCCCCCAAAAATAAACTGATGTATTTTGTTGTTTATTATTTGTGGTACCAATCTTTGAAATGACATACTACTTTTTGAATTGCTTTGTTTTCACATTTCTAATTCTTATGGGTTACATTGTTTTAATGACTGTTTAGAATTTGTGAAATAATTCTATACAATTTATTTTTATTTTTACTATCCATATGACAGTAAAGTATATTTAGTAAACAGCTAGTTGTAGTGAAACGAAAATCCAATTTTAACCATTTAGGCCACATTGGCTGTGCTAGAACAATTTTTATAGGAATTCGTTTTTTCTGTATTTTGTAAATTTGGCTTCCTGCTCATAATTCTCTATTGAATACACCATAGTTTGCAAACCAGTGATACAGTGGTGTTGACACTTTGAAAAAAAGGGGAAAAACATTTTGAGATAACTTTATTTGTTACTCAACAACACTCTCACAATCCAAATAAATATTATGGTTAGCAACATTTTTTTTTTCAATGCTCCATATGCAGGTTTATAAATCAATGCTACATGACTGTAACAGCGTTCTGGGCAGAAGCTGGGAGCCATCTGCTGGTTCAAAAGTCTACTCCTCTGCTTTTCGTTGTTTATACACCACCTCCTCTCAGTTTTCCAATGCTGCACAGCGAGCAGATGGAGAAGCTGATTTAGAGGCAGACAGTATATAACAATCCTACAAGTTCTATGCTTTCAGTATAAATTGACTTATGCTACAAAGCTTACGTGAGGCCAAGCCAAAGCTTTGTTTTTAGCAGAGAAGTCATCATTTAAAATATTGTTGGATTCAATACAGATAGAATTGACACAGATAACAATTGCTGCCTCTCCCTGTTATTTGTATACACATGTACACGCCTGAAAATTGTCCTACACTAGTAGCCAGCAGACAAAAAGATCAGAGTCCACTACCGCTTCACAGGGAAAAGACTGTTTGAGGAAGACCCTCACCAAAGTCAAAACATTACTTGTGTTTAATGGGCAGGGTACCCCAATAAAGGAACAACTTTACAGTGAGATCTTGACTTTTGCAATTACTTGTGTACTGTAGAGAAGATTTGTGTCAGAATCAGGGCCTGTGCACCATGCTTGAATAAATGCGTTTCTCAGTTTTGATCATTCACATTCAATGCCCAAAATTAAATTAAAACAAAAGAAAAGAGTTACCTGCGCACTAACCTAAATCTGTAGGCATATTTAGACAAATGGAGGGTTTTTGTTTCACGCCAATGCCCATTAGGTGTAAGCCCACCTGCCACGAGAAGGCAAACCTCTTAGATGGGTCCTAAACTAACAAATCATCTTGCTTGCTTCAGCTTCAGACAAAACAATCTCTAATGAGACAGAGGGGCTATTTTTCTAAAGCCCTACATACTTATTAACCCAAATTAAATTACCTCCTCAAAATATGAGTTTAGAGTTATGCATTTTTGGTTTGGTATCATGTCTGCTGTGCAGTGGTGTATCCTGGTTTTGTGCTGCCCTAGGCGGGACAAAACTCAGGCGCCCCCCTCCCCGCACCACACCCCGCCCCACCTTCTAAATACACACACACACACAGTCAGACACAAACACACACACACAGTCAGACACATACACACACAGTCAGACACATACACAGACACAAACACACACACACAGTCACAAACACACACACAGTCAGACACAAACACACAGTCAGACACAAACACACACACACAGTCAGACACAAACACACAGAGTCAGACACAAACACACACACACACACACAGTCACACACACACACAATCACTCACATTAACTTTTTTTTAATTTAACCCCCCCCCCCCAACCTCCTTACCTTTGGGAGTGCTGGGGGGTCTCTCTCTCCCTGGTGGTCCAGTGGCTGCTGGGCGGCGCTGGCTGCTGTGCGGGCGGCTGGCGAGGGAGCACTTCCTCTGAGCTGTCTGCTCAGTTCCCTCACGGACCGCAGAGTGAGGCTGTGAGCCAGAATATGATGTTATCTTCCGGCTCCCAGCCTCACTCTGCGGCGCGCTGGACCAGCCTTAGAACATCAGCTTCCCATTGTGAAACTTATTGGTGATCTCCCACCCAGTGTGCTTGACTATAATCATTTTATGTTAATAGTTACAAAAGCCAAGAAAAAGAGGAAGACAACGATATCAGGAAAAACCCAATACGTGGTCATAAATATGGTCAGAGAGGTAATGTAGGCATGACCCAAATTAATTAGAAAAAAGATACAAATAAGGTAAAGGAATCTACCTAACAAAGGTATAGGCCATTCTTACAGAAATTACCTCCTAAGTAAAATCATTCAAAGGTAATGGCAAAAAAATAAATAAACTTTATTTAAATAAGATCCTAAAGTTAAAATACAATAGAGTAAAGTGTAAAAAAAAGGAGAGCAGGAGAAAGTGTCTCGTTGTAATAATCAACAAGTATAAAGGGTATGGAAAAAAAAACCCTATATAAAACGCAAGTGTGCTGCATACACAAAACAATATGTATAGTATAGCCTGAGAAGGGCAAAACATCCAAGGTGCTCAGGATATCAGTTACACAGCAGGCATCATACAGAACATGTAGCCTGTGTAGGACAATAGGTGAAAATATAGTCAGAGGTAGATAATAGCCATTGGGGTTCTATGAATTAGACCCCTCAGATGGAGTAGTGGGAGTAGACGTGCATCTAGTTGAATGGAGGCATAGTCCCACAAAAAAACCAATGTCAGCCAAACCCCACTCCCAAACCAGCTGTGCTAATAACCCTCCGTAGCTAGGAGGCTATCCAGAGAAATGGCTAGAGCTATCCAACCTCATCACCTAGGCTATCTGCTGCTTCATGGCAGCTAAAATATTCTATGTAGCTTGCCCTGCATGTTTAATATAAAGAGCTGCAGTCAACACAAATTGATGGACAAATTATTCTCCCCTCAATAGAAAAGAGAACTAAAAGAATGAGTGCATCGGCACACTAAGTAGCTCGACACATATAAGAGTATATAAGTGTGATTATTAATGACCTATATTGCTTATTTAATATATAACAATATAGGGATCATTTACTATATCAGTGCTGTAGCCCAGTGGCGTACTAAGGGGGGGGGGGGACAGTCCATCCCGGGTGCCACCAGGTAGGGGGTTGCCATGACCCTGGTCTAATGGGTAAACGGGGATGTGTGAGCTGCGCCCCATAGCAGCTGGGGTGTCGCACAGCTCACACGCAGAGACCAGCAAGCTGAACTGGTTGCACGGAAGGAAGAAGGGGGTGGAGCTATGGACATTTGCGGCAGAGCCAAACTGAGAGCGGGGGCGGGGTTTAACACGGCCCTTACCCGCTGCTGTTACTGCTGCACATGGAGGTGCAGCAAGATGAAATCCCTGCTCCACCACCCAACAGGCTCCAGGGAAGCACTTCTGAAACCACTCCTTCAGCCCACACTGTCTGTAAGTACGAGTGTGTGTGTATGTGTGTGTGTAACTGTCTACCTGTAACTTTTTGTGTGTGTGTAACTGTCTGCCTGTAACTGTGTGTGTGTGTGTGTGTGTGTGTGTAACTGTCTACCTGTAACTTTGTTTGTGTGAGTGTGTAACTGTCTGCCTGTAACTGTGTGTGTGTAACTGTCTGCCTGTAACTGTGTGTATGTGTGTGTAACTGTCTGCCTGTAAGTGTGTGTGTGTGTGTGTAACTGTCTGCCAGTAAATGTGTGTGTGTGACTGCCTGTCTTTAACTGTGTGTATGTGTGTGTGTGTGTGTGTGTGTGTGTAACGGTCTGCCTGTAACTGTGTGTGTGTGTGTGTGTGTGTATCGGTCTGCCTGTAACTGCGTGTATGTGTGTGTGTAACTCTCTGCCTGTAACTGGGTGTGTGTCTGTGTGTGTGTGTGTGTAACTGCCTGTAACTCTGTGTGAGTAACTGTCTTCCTGTAAATGTGTGTGTGACTGCATGCCTGTACCTGTGTGTATGTGTGTGTGTGTAACTGTCTGCCTGTAACTGTGTGTATGTGTGTGTGTGTGTGTGACTGCATGCATGTAACTATGTGTGTGTGACTGCCTGTGACTGTGTGTACCTGTCTTACTGTGGCTGTGTGTGACAGTCTGCCTGTGACTGTGTGATGCTGCCAGTAACTGTGTGTGCGACTGTCTGTAACTGACTGTGTGTGCAACTGTCTGCCTATAACTGTGTGTGAAAGTCTGTCTGTAACTGTGTGCGTGTGACTGTCTGCCTTTGACTGTGTGATGCTGCCTGTAACTGTGTGTGTGTGGCTGTAACTATGTATGACTGTCTGCCTGTGACCGTGTGTGTTACTGTATATGTAACTGTCTGCCTGTAATAGTGTGCATGACTGTGTGTCACTGCTTGTAACTGACTGTGTGTGTGTATATGTAACGCACCACCTGTAACTGTTTGTATGACTACCTGTGACTATATCTGTGACTGTTTGCATGTGATTGTGTGCGTGTCACTGTCTGCTTGTAACTGTGTATGACAGTCTGCCTGCAACTGTGAGTGAGGAGGTGCAGGGATTTTGTAGAAGGGGGCAGGGGTTTTAAAAAGTTTACAAATTTGTGCAATACTTTAAAAAAAATCCCCACACACACACAATTTAGTAGGGCTTTCTTTTTGGTGGGGGGGGGGGACGGAGGGGGTACGTAGAGGGGGTGCTACATGCTCTAGGTACGCCACTGCTGCAGCCCCTATCCACGTTTGTAGATGCTTATCAATCCATACCAGGTGAGATGTGGTTGCACATTCAGGATACTACTGACTTCAATAGCCAACAATATTCCTATTATAACTTTACTGTGCACAATGGACAGCTTATCATTATTAATAAAGCTCCAACAAATTCCGCAGTGCTGTACAATGAATATGTCAATACCACACAAAGAGGGCATTGAGGCAGTATTTGGGGCGATAGAGCAATTAGATACCAGTGATGCAAGAGTTTATTAAGCTTTACAGGGCCTCAGCGTGCTGTTCAAGATCATCTGTACTTGTGTTGGTATGTAAACGTGTCTGCCAAGGTCCTTTGTGTGTCATCTCTCAGTGGTCACCTCTGGTCTGGTCAGATAGCTAGGTTGTGTATCTCTTATTTGAACAAGTTATACAATCCAACCTCTGTGTTCCCACCTACCCGATCATGGCAGGCCCACCCATGGACAGAGATTGTGTGACAGAGGAAAAGGAAAGAGGAAAGTAAGACAGAGAGAGAGAGAAAAAAGAAAAGAAGAATCCACCGCCCCCTTGGGGGTCGGTGGATTCAGTGTACCAGTTTGTTGTCTGTCACAAGGGCTATGGCAGAGTGTGTATTGTGCTTGCATATAAAGTCTAGCCATGGAGTCCATGTTTGCATGCATTGCTCGGTAGTCCTGCATAGGGAGGACTTGATTGTCTCAATCTCATGTAGGTTCTCAGCTTTGTCCATCCAGTTTTGCATTGTTGGTATTTCTTTTGTGCGCCACCGAACCGGGATGAAGGATTTGGCAGCAAGAGGTGTCTGGTGAGTCAGCGCTTATATGCTGGTAGGGGGAGTTTTGTGTGATGTAGATGCATGGGCAGGGATTGCAGTGGTAGGTCCATATCAAGAATATCTTTGATCTTCCCATGAATCTATTGCCAGTATGGTATTATTTTGGGACATGAACACCAAATATATATGTCGGTTCCGACATCACTACCGTATCTCCAGCAATTATCTGCCACGTCAGTGGTCATCCGGTGCAGTCCGGAGGGGGTTCTGTACCAGCGGGTGATTAGCTTGTAATTCAATTCCTGCAATTTTGTACTTACCGTTCCTTGATGAGCTAGTGTGTGGATTTTTTCCCATTGCTGGTCAGTAATCGTACTGTCCACGTCCTGATCCCATCACCCCATATATCTCGGGGGCATCCTCTGGATATAAGCTTTTTTTTCGCTGTTATCGTTAATACTTCCTACCGGTACAGGTACTGTTTATGGTGGCCTTTAACCCCTTAGTGATCAGGCCATTTTTCAATTTTATTACCGTTAAGGACCAGGGCTCTTTTTACATTTCTGCAGTGGTTGTGTTTAGATGTAATTTGCCTCTTACACATATACTGTTGTGGAAATAAGGTCTGCACATATTTCCTAGTTAGTGAAAATGTCTATTTACTCATTCCACGATATATCATATATAAAGCTGAGCACACATGTTTTAATCAAAATGGCTGCTAGAAGCTTCTAAACCCTCCTCCGCCCGCCCCCCCCTTCCCTTCTTAACACCAACTAACTACCTTGTGCAGCAAGATGGCGCCGGGAAACCGTGGGAGACCCTCATGGCCCCGGTGACATCACTTCAGTAGGCAGAGCATTAGAGCAACCACTTAACACCTAACCAATAATTGATGTATTATTCTATGTTATCTCTGACAATGCTTATGATGTAATTTTGCTTTAAAAGGGACCTGCCGTCCCCTCTGAATAAACTTTCCTCAAGTTATTCAACAACCTGGAACCTGTGTCTGGTGTGAATTACTTCAGGGAGCGTGCACGCATTGTTTCATTGATTTGGCCAGGGGCAGATACACAAAGAAATAATCAATATATTGATTGATTTTTCCATTTCAATTGGCGCCCAACGTGGGGCCACCGGAGAGCCGGTTCGGAGGGCCGGAACCAACGGACCGGAGCGGACCTCCGGAAAGTGGGACAAGCGGAGCCTGATCACCTCCATAATACAGCCGTTGCCTGTGTTGTTCTCCTGTTTTGTGTCGGTCTGTCTCCGAGTCCACTTCCGGCTTCCAGAAGGCTACTAGAGACAGGTAATTAACTCATCCGGTGTGCCCTTTTAAAGTGAACCTGTCGATTGTCTATCTGCCTCCTGTATTCATCTGTATGTTTGTGTGTCTCTCCTTCTTTTAAAATATATGTTTGCTTGACTGCCTAGCGGGCAGGGAACGCATTTTATATGTTTGCTTGACTGCCTAGCGGGCAGGGAACGCATTTTATATGTTTGCTTGACTGCCTAGCGGGCAGGGAACGCATTTTATATGTTTGCTTGACTGCCTAGCGGGCAGGGAACGCATTTTATATGTTTGCTTGACTGCCTAGCGGGCAGGGAACGCATTACAGCCGGTGGGGCTGGGATTATATGTTAGCTTGACTGCCTAGCGGGCAGGGAACGCATTACAGCCGGTGGGGCTGGGATTTTATGTTAGCTTGACTGCCTAGCGGGCAGGGAACGCATTACAGCCGGTGGGGCTGGGATTATATGTTTGCTTGACTGCCTAGCGGGCAGGGAACGCGTTACAGCCGGTGGGGCTGGGATTTTGTTTGATTATTGCAGTGTTTTCATTGGTACCTGTGTCATACCGGGACCAGCCTGGTGGGTGACGGCTGGGGATTGCTATACTCTGAATATTTGGCACCAGTGGTGTTAACATGTACATGGCCATTTTACTCTCTATCATTCTGTGGTTTCTGTTTAATTGTTGTTACAGTGTGGGTACCCTTGGTGTGTGTGTGTGTATTGTGTGGTTAGTTCTGGATTCCGGAGTTTACGTTCATTTATATGTTTGTGATTTTTGCAAATGTCTTCTCATTAGTGCAGCCACGTTCATTTTCTCCTTTGTTCTTTATCTCTCCTGTGCCTGTTGCCCAGAGCTGTGTTAGTCACCCACGCTCATTCGCTCCCGTCCGTGACCACCACCCCGGGTGGGCGGATCTCCGTGACTGGTCTACGTTTGGGGAAGACGCACGGGGCTCAAGTTCTCGTGGCAGTCGAGCACTGTAGACATTCTTTTTCCCTTGTACCTCCTCTATTTATCTGTCTTTAGCGCGTGGCACGCTTCGTTTACTCAAAATGGGACAGGAACACGCTAGACCTGCTAAGGGCTTGTTGGCTTGTGACATTGTGAAAGAAAGGGCAGGGGAAGATGCAATGTTGAAACTTAAAAAGATTGCTAAGGTGTGTGGCTTCCAGATGTTGCCCAGTGGGAGATTGCAGCCTGAGTTTTGGAGGAAGTTACTCATAGACAAGGAAGGGTTGTTGTTGGATAGTGGACTCACAAAGGTTGCAGAGGCTTGGTATCTGGTAGCTAGAGGTCTGAAACGGGAAGGATGGGTCGAGGAAGAGTTGGAGTTTGAGGGGCAAATCGTGTATGTTTACCATAGGAGTGTTAACAATGATGATGTTGTTTCCATTGTCCCGCGACCACCGCCCTATGATGGCGCCCAGAGCGCAACAGTAAATTCCCGCCCTGCTTCCCCCGTCACAGCACAAAACCCACCCCCCGGGGGTGTGCCTTCAGCTCCCACCCCCCTGTGCCCCGTACTCGGTGCGGATGGTGCTTACTATTACCCAGTGCCACTTCACTCGTTTCCACCCACTCCCATGCGCCAACCCCCCTATGACCCAGCCCCCTCCATCAACCATTCTCCCGTCACGTCTGTCAAGTCCCCCCACCTCCATGTCCTCCGCTACCTCTCCCAGTGCCTGTTCCCACTCCGAATCCTCGTCAAGATCCCGTCCTGACTACTCCCGCCTCACCCACCGAAGTTCCCTCCTCTCATCCCCTCTCCACCTCGAGTACCCCGTCCCTAGCAACACCCGCTCCCTCACCCTCCTCGTGTATTACACACCCAACTCCCCCGACCCTTGCCCATTTTACCGACCCCGTTCCTCCGGACCCCTGCCCCCGGACCCAGACCTTTCCTCTCTTCTCGCTAGCCTTTCGAAATTGACCTGTCCCGTGACACCTACCCCTTCACCCTCTCTGCCCTTCCCTCCTTCTCATTCCCCTTCGCCCTTCTCCTCCAAGGATCCCTCATCCCTACTTTCCACTCTCATGAATCTTGTCCAGCCCGTTAATCCCGGTCCCCTTGCCTCTGCTCCCTTATGCACAGACACCCCTCCCATCCTCCAGGACCCTCCCACTATCCACACAGTGTTGCCTCCTCCTCCCGAAGTCCCAGCCCCCTTTACCTCGTTGCCTCCTCCTCCCTCGGCCGATTTGCCGTCCCTAATCTCTGCCCTCACCGCCCTGACCCAACCCCCCGTTACCACTCCTCCAACCCCTTCTCCAGTGTTACCTCCTCCTCCCGAAGTCCCGGCCCCCTCTACCTCGTTGCCTCCTCCTCCCTCGGCCGATTTGCCGTCCCTAATCTCTGCCCTCACCGCCCTGACCCAACCCCCCGTTACCACCCCTCCAACCCCTTCTCCAGTGTTACCTCCTCCTCCCGAAGTCCCGGCCCCTCTACCTCGTTGTTCCTCCTCCCTCGGCATTGCCGTCCCTAATCTCTGCCCTCCACCGCCCTGACCCAACCCCGTTACCACCACTCCTCCAACCCTTCTCCAGTGTTACCTCCCTCCTCCCGGCCCGGCCCCCCTCTGCACCTCGTTGCCTCCCTCCTCCCTCGGCAGGTTGCCGTCCCTAATCTCTCCCTCCGCCCTGACCCAACCCCAGGTTACCACTCCACTCAACCCCTTCTCCAGTGTTGCCTCCTCCTCGAGTCCCGGCCCTGTTGCCTCCTCCTCCCTCGGCCGATTTGCCGTCCCTAATCTCTGCCCTCACCGCCCTGACCCAACCCCCTGTTACCACCCCTCCAACCCCTTCTCCAGTGTTACCTCCTCCCGAAGTCCCGGCCCCCTCTACCTCGTTGTCTCCTCCTCCCTCGGCCGATTTGCCGTCCCTAATCTCTGCCCTCACCGCCCTGACCCAACCCCCTGTTACCACCTCTCCAACCCCTTCTCCAGTGTTACCTCCTCCCGAAGTCCCGGCCCCCTCCACCTCGTTGTCTCCTCCTCCCTCGGCCGATTTGCCGTCCCTAATCTCTGCCCTCACCGCCCTGACCCAACCCCCTGTTACCACCCCTCCAACCCCTTCTCCAGTGTTACCTCCTCCCGAAGTCCCGGCCCCCTCTACCTCGTTGCCTCCTCCTCCATCGGCCGATTTGCCGTCCCTAATCTCTGCCCTCACCGCCCTGACCCAACCCCCCGTTACCACCCCTCCAACCCCTTCTCCAGTGTTACCTCCTCCCGAAGTCCCGGCCCCCTCTACCTTGTTGTCTCCTCCTCCCCCGACTGGTTTGCCATCCCAACCCTCCACCCATGTTATTACGACACAGCCCCCTGGTCCCATCCCTCCGACCCCTCCCCCGGTGACCCCTGACCCATCCACGGCCAATGACCTGTCTAGCTCGATATCCGCCCTCTTCTCTGCTGTTACCTCCCTGGTTAATTCCGCGATCCCCGTGCCGCCTCCCACTGATTTACCACCTCCTCCTCCTCCTCCTCCTCCTCCCCCCGAACCTCCGACCCCTTCCTTGTCTCCCGCTAGCATCCCCGAGCCTTCCGATCCAATCTCTGCTCTTGCTCACGTCCTAAATACCCACCTCTCACGCCCATCTCAACCGGCCCCCATAACAGCCCCTTCCACGGCATTGATTCCTCATGTCCCTTCCGCCAGTCCTAGTTATCCAATCATGGTGGTTGGGTCCGAGGTGTCTGTGACATCGGACCAACCCTATGCGATGGGTGCTTCCCCCCAGGCCTCAGGTTTCCACCCAACTACCTCTCCTATCACTGGCCTCCCTGCCGCCCCCGCCACAGCTACCCCTGAGACTACTCTCCACCGCGGCCCGGTGATACCCGAGGAGGTCGTTGTGGTGGACCAGGGCTCACCTCGCCTAGGGGGGAACAGGCACCCCCAACGGCACTCTATCCCCCAGGGTTATACCCAGATTAACCATGGAGCGGATGGTGCACCACCCATGTATGTTACCTTCAACCCTTCCCAAGCTGCTACCCTTGTGACCTCACTCCCTGATCCTGAGAAACACCCCATGCCCTTTTTCCGCAGGATGGCCCAGATCCGTAAAACATACTCCGCTGCTTGGCGGGATCTTATTAGTTTGTGTGAAATAAAGGCTGGAGATGCATACTGGCCAATTATGGAACGGAGCTTTAACGACGCTCCACTTACTTCTGATACTGATTTTCGTTCTGGTGAAATTTTCTGTGAACAGCTTCGAGCCTGGGCACAGGATAAACTGGCTGATCAGGCTACTTGCATAAATGACATAATTCAGGATAAACTTGAGACAGTTGAAAAGTATCACTCTAGGTTGACTCAGACTTTTTCAGACTTAGGATTCAGCACCTATAACAAGGCACACACCCAGATGCTATCTGCAGCTTTTGTGGCAGGTCTTAGGGAGCACATTCGTAAGGGGTTAATTTTAGCTCGCCCTGAGTATAGAATTATCCCACTGGACACTCTTTTGTTGGTAGCCAAAGGCTTAGAATCTGTTTTGCAACCCACACAGCGAAGAACCAGTCCTCTGATGTACACTACCTCCACCCCAATTGCAGGTTCTAACCAAGCCCCTCAGTTACTCCCCCAACAGTACACTCAGTCACCCCAGACTCTGCCTGCACCAATTCCCTTCTCCCGGGATCGGACTATCACGACAATCCGGACCTGTTTTAATTGTAATCAGCCAGGTCACTTTAGAAGAGATTGCCCACATCCTAGAGTGTTCCGCCAACAGGCTCCCCGGTACCCAAGTCCCCAGGTCACCGGCTATAACTTCCCCTCCACTGGTTACCTCCCTGCCCTGCCCCATCCACAGTTGCCACAGCTTCCTCCACCTTCTCCTCCTCCTCCTCCTCCTCCTCCTCCTGAATACACCCAAGCCCGGCTCCCTGCATCAGAAGCTCGTGCATACGCTTCGCCCTCTGCTGAAGGGTATGACAACGATGATTTCCAAGACAGCCAGCCACAGTCCCGCCACGCCATCCGTCCATCCCGTCCTCCCATGCATTCTACTAACCCTCCCTCCACTTCCCGCCGGTACCAGGGACCAGACCAGGCCCATCTAGATTTATTACAATAGGTAACTGGCAAGCCTGTGTCAGCAACCCCTGCCATGGCGGTGTCTGCGGGGGAGGGGGGAGGGCCTTTAGCTACTGTAGTTCTCCCCGTGGAGGGTCACCCAACCACCTTTCTAGTTGACACAGGTGCACCCCGTAGTGTCCTTAGGGAACAAGACCTGCCAGACCCTTCCTTCTTATCTGACACCGATGTTTCCTGTGTTGGGGTGGATGGTACACCACGCAGTAACCCCCTTACTAAGCTCCTACACGTAGGATCACACATCCTCTCCCGGTTTGTTGTTTCCTCTACTTGCCCCATTAACCTCCTAGGTGCCGATGTTCTCTCTCGGCTCCAGGCTTCTATTACCTTTACTGCAGATGGTCAAGTTGAGTTGACAACCCCCTTATCACAAAAGGATACCTCTGTCCTCTGCTCACTCCCCATCTTGTTGAACCTGACTGACAATACAGGGAATGCACGGTCTCACACACCCCCAGTGCTCTGGATCGTATTCCCCAAGAACTTTGGTCCACCGGCCCGGATGATATTGGGCGCTTACATGTACCCCCAGTCTTGGTCCAGCTCCTGCCTGGAGCACTACCTCCTCGTAGACCACAGTATCCTCTGAAGCCAGCACAAGCTGAAGCTATTACCAAACAAGTTGAAAGCCTCCTTGCCAAAGGTGCCCTCATCAAGTGCACATCTCCATGTAACACACCACTTTTCCCTGTTAAAAAGCGAACTGTCAAGGGTCAACCTGACCAGTACCGCATGGTGCAGGACCTCTGTGCTGTTAATGAAGTAACCATAAAAGACACTGCTATTGTTCCAAACCCTCACACCCTCTTGTCCCAAGTCTCACCAACTTCCACAATATTCACTGTAGTGGATCTAGCTAATGCCTTTTTCAGTGTCCCCCTGGACCCTTCCTGCCGCTTTCTCTTCGCCTTCACTCATGAAGGACAACAATACACCTGGACTGTTATGCCCCAGGGGGCTCAGAATTCCCCCACACAGTTTGCTCATGCCATGTCCCTGGTTCTGGATCCCTGGCAGAAATCTCGTTTGGATGTTGTCCTGCTTCAATATGTTGATGATCTCCTTCTCTGTGCTCCCGATTTGCCCATTGCAGAGCGTGACTCAGAAGATCTCCTATGTTTCCTCGCTGCAGCTGGTTGCAAAGCTTCAAAATCAAAGCTACAATGGTGCCGGCCCTCTGTGGTCTTCTGGGGACATTGCCTTTCCCATGGCACAAAACATCTAACTTCTCAACGTGTGCAAGCTATTCTGCAACTCCCATTACCTGCGACACATCAGACTTTTTGGGTCTTATCACATACTGCAGGTCCTGGATACCCGAAGCATCAAAGCTCATGCAGCCACTCTATGATGCCCTCAGGAGTGAGCCCTTTCACCTCACTGAAGAAACTATCTCCTGTTTCCGCAATCTGAAAAGAGCTATTGCTTCTGCACCTGCTTTGGGCCTACCCAACTACCAACTTCCTTTCAATTTGTTTGTCTCTGAAAAGTCAGGACATGCTTCTGGAGTCCTTACCCAGAAACATGGGTCAAGACAACGACCTATTGGCTATTTTTCCTGCATGCTTGACCCTGTCGCGAGGGGTAGCCCCTCTTGCCTCAGAGCGGTGTTTGCCGCCAGCGCCCTCCTGGACAAGACCAATGATTTTGTTCTTGGCCATCACCTCACAGTATTGGCCCCTCATGACATTACTGCAATCCTGCAACAAGTTCAACCTAAACACCTTTCCTCCCAACGTCACCTCCGTCTACAAACCTCCTTACGTCTACCTGACAATGTGAAACTCCAGAGATGTCTTTCCCTGAACCCAGCCACTCTTCTGCCACTTCCCAAGGGGGGAATTGTGCATCACTGGTATAGCCTGGATATCAACCCAGAGGTTCGAGCAGATTTGCAGCTGCCTGCACTTGCACCTCCACATGATGAACAATCAGTGGCCCTACTTCACTGTACCTTGTGGTTTAAGGACATACCAGACCCTGATATGAACTATGAGGAAGAACTATTCCAGCTCAAAGAAATTCAAATGACCCTGACTGACTTATTCTGGGACCCCACAGGTACCATGCTTATCTTAGTCCATCTTCCAGAGAATGTAACACATCTCTATCATCGTTGGGAAACAGCTATCCCACACATATCTCTCACCAGATCCCCCGACATCTCATGGAAAGACCTAGGCCCGATGGCCAAAACCTGGAGCCAAATGACCCAAGAACAACTGACTTCTACGGGGATCAACAAAAAGACTATTAATTACTGTACAGCAGGGTATCCAAGGTACCACACAGAAGCCTGTGAAGACCCACTCACCACAGACTGTGACCTAGATATTTCTCATGATTGTTTTGAACAAATGAAAATGGAAACTACACACCTACCAACTGTCTATGAAGCTGCATTACTCAACCCGGACCAAACACTATTTGTGGATGGGTCAAGATTTGCTGATGAACAGGGACAATATCACACTGGGTATGCAGTCACCACAGGATGTCAAGTGTTACAAGCAGCTGCCCTACAACCAACTAAGTCTGCACAAGAAGCCGAGCTAACAGCTCTAACTGTGGCCTGCAAATTGTCTGAAGGTTTACGTGTCAATATTTACACGGATTCAAGATATGCCCTGGGAGTAGCACACGATTTTGGCTTAATTTGGAAGACCAGAGGATTTCTTACGGCTACCGGCACCCCAGTAAAACATGGGGCAGCCATTGCAGAACTGATGGATGCATTGGAACTTCCAGCAGAGGTGGCAGTACTGAAAGTAAAAGCCCACGGAAGACTAGACACAGAAGAAGCACGTGGCAACCATTTGGCTGATCAGGCAGCTAAGGAAGCAGCACGGCAAGGATGGGAAGTGGACAGAAGAGTGGCCACAAATACATTACCCATCTATACTATGCAAACACTGCCTACAGATCTCAGGCTTCTGAAGGAACAACAAGCTGCTGCTACTCCCCAGGAGAAACAAAGTTGGAAGAATAAAGGAGCTGTACTCCGTGATGATGTTTACACCATCAATCTCAAGTTCTGCTTACCCAGAAGTATGTACTCAGCGGTGGTCCAATGGGCCCATGGGCCAGCCCACCTGTCGAAACTCCTGATGAACTCACTGATTGACAAGTATTTTGAAGCACCAGGCATTACTACCTTAACACAGAATTACTGTAAATCTTGTACTATATGTGCTAAATGCAATCCTGGAAAGATTATAAAGACTGCACCTAATCATCTAGCTAAACCACAATACCCCTTCCAGAGGATCCAGATTGATCACATTCAGATGCCAAAGAGTGGACGTTATGAATATGCATTGGTCATAGTGGACATGTTTTCAGGATGGCCAGAGGCCTTCCCAGTGACTAATCTCACCGCGAGGACTACAGCCAAGTATCTTTTGACAGAAATTGTTTGCCGCTATGGAGTTCCAGAAGTAATTGAAAGTGACCAAGGGACCTCCTTCACTGCCTCGCTAACACGGGAAGTCTGGTCAGCACTGGGGGTGACCCTTGCATTCCACACACCATACCACCCACAGAGTAGCGGTAAGGTAGAACGCATGAATGGCACTTTGAAAGCCAGAATGCTTAAGATGTCACAAGAAACTAACATGCCCTGGCCCGAGAGTCTCCCACTAGCGTTGTTTAGTGTGAGGTACACTCCCAGAGGAAAATATAGCTTGTCACCTTATGAGATTTTGTTTGGTACAGCACCCAGGTTAGGTTGCTACTTTCCCCAACAGCTTCAGATTCAGTCAGATGCTATGGTAGACTATGTGACTGCCCTCTCACATGCCTTGACCAAGATACATGCCCAAGTGTTTTCTTCTATTCCAGATCCTGAGTCGAATACAGGTACACACAAGCTGCTTCCGGGTGACTGGGTTATGGTCAAGAAGTTTCTCAGAAAGCACACCCTAGAGCCAAGATTTGATGGTCCTTACCAAGTGCTTCTGGTTACCGCAACGTCAGTTAAACTAGCTGGGAAGAGTTCTTGGATACACGCTTCACATTGCAAGAAAGTGCCTGCTCCAGAAGAAACTGATCCTGTTGAAATATGAATTTATTATGTGTCTTGTGTTTTCTTATGCTGCTACACTTTGCCTGGGCCCAACAAGTGGCCATAACCAAAGATAATCACGTTTACACTTTCTGGTACAATTCTTCTAATACTGATGTAGCCACATACACCTTTGATTACTGTGACATAGTTACTTGTACATTTCCACAGACACAATATGCAGCCATATACAAAGACATACCTAACAAAAAGGATCCATACATTTGTGTGACTGGAGGAGTTTGGGGACACCATTGTAGTTCATGGAAAGCTGCCGGGTGGAATACAGGTAGACCATGGGGCTACAGACCTCAAGTTGCACTGGACAGACTTGACAAAGATGGGAAACCCCTACTTTCTAGAATGACTCTGAGTAAACCCATAGGGTCAACTCCCATTAAACTTACCCTGAATATAGAACACCCCAGCCCAAGGGACGCAGGGGAATATGTGATGGGAATGTACTGGAAGGGAGGTGGTTCACATAATGCATTGGGGACATTTTACCTACAAGACATGCTCACCTCCCAAGACTGGGTAGGGACCACCCACATGATCATTAACCCATTAAAACCACATATTAAGACCCTACATGACATGGTAGCTATAGCCAACCCCACCTTTGAAGATACCATGGCAGTAGAGACTGGGTTTTCAGACACTAATTTGTGGCTAGAATGGATGAGGTATAACGCCAACTTACATAATAAGACTAACTGTTATGTATGTGGAGGAGCCAGGCCCCATCTGGGCACAGTACCTCTAAGCCTACCTCCTGAAGTAGAATTATGTGTTCTGAGTCTTTATGCACAATCCACCACCAACTCCTCAACATGTGAATCATGGAAGAGAATTTACCCAATCACTCATGGACATGTAAAACCAGTCACCATCTACCCAGGTAATTACACATGTTATATAATACCTAAGAACACTGGTTTGTATCTGGGCAAATTCCCATCAGGATACTGCTCAACTTACCATAATCCACCCGTATCACTGCTAATGAACCACACAAAGACAATCGGTGATATCTATTGGTTATGTGGTGACAAACAATTGAGGTCCCAATTAGCTGAGCAATGGTGGGGGGAGTGTGCCCTAACCAAAGTCATAATGCCTATCCACATTATTCCAGATGGTAGTCATAACACGTTAAACCTTACACATGTACACTCTAGAACCAAACGAGAGGCTCCTATCCGAGGGAGCTTCGACCCCCATGTGTATATTGATGCCATAGGTGTGCCAAGGGGGTGCCTAACGAATTCAAAGCAAGAGATGAAGTGGCTGCAGGATTTGAATCCCTAATTCCAATGATAACTGCTAACAAAAATGTCAATTGGATCAACTACATCTATTATAATCAGCAGCGCTTCGTTAACTACACAAGGGATGCCCTACAGGGCCTAGCAGAACAATTACAAGCCACTACTCAAATGACATTTCAGAACAGAATGGCCCTAGACATGATTTTAGCTGAGAAAGGGGGAGTATGTAAGATCCTCCCTGAGACCATGACATGCTGTACATACATTCCAGACAACACTGGGCCAAATGGTAAGGTGACTACGGCCATAGGAAAGCTAGATAGTCTTTCTGATGAACTAAAGAAAAATTCAGGAGTCACTGACACTTGGGACAGATGGTTTGGATGGATGAATGGTTGGCAAAGGACCCTCTTCCAGGTAGGGACAGCTGTTCTCATAATGATTATCATCTTCTTATTTATAACCTGTTGCATGCTCCCTTGCATACAGAAGTACTTACAGAAAGCGGTAGATAAGACTATAGATGACGTGACCCCTACTTTCCTACATCAAGACATCACAGACCTCGAAGATGACACTCCACATACACCCCTTCAATCACATCAGTTCAAACAAACAACTGCTTTCCTGTAGGGACAGTGTAGGGAAAGCGTCTGTCTTAGCAGGCGAGTCTCACGTGTGGAGATGTGGTGGACTAGCCACTGCGGGTTACCCACGGAGTGAAGTGTTCGATGCTTGTTAAGACAGATAAGTTGCAGGCAGCTAGGGACTTATTAGGGACAGTAGCAGTTGTTATGGTAAATAGCCATTTTAGGGGGACTGTTGTGGAAATAAGGTCTGCACATATTTCCTAGTTAGTGAAAATGTCTATTTACTCATTCCACGATATATCATTAGTGAGGTCGGCGAACGCGAACTTCCGCAAATGTTTGCGAACCGGCGAACCGGGCGAACCGCCATAGACTTCAATGGGCAGGCGAATTTTAAAACACACAGGGACTCTTTCTGGCCACAATAGTAATGGAAAAGTTGTTTCAAGGGGACTAACACCTGGACTTTGGCATGCCGGAGGGGGATCCATGGCAAAACTCCCATGGAAAATTACACAGTTGATACAGAGTCTGGTTTTAATCCATAAAGGGCAGAAATCACCTAACATTCCTAAATCACAATCAATATGGATTGACACCTGACATATGACATATTGACACCTTGACATATGGATTGACACCTGTCCTCAGAGACCCTGATGCACACGGACACAGAGCAGAATAGAGACTGGTCCCCCTACATAGGGTCACTTGGCAGATATGGATTGACACCTGTCCTAAGGATCCCTGATACACACTGACACAGAGCAGAATAGGGACTATTCCCCCTGCATAGGGTCACTTGGCAGATATGGATTGACACCTGTCCTAAGGTTCCCTGATACACACTGACACAGAGCAGAATAGGGACTGGTCCCCCTACATAGGGTCACTTGGCAGATATGGATTGACACCTTGTTACAAACTGCTATTTGTAACGGGCCCTTTAACATAGGGTCCTGTCCTTGCCGGCGTGGTCATGGGAGGAGGAGGATGACTTCCACCTCTCCCCCTGTTAGATTCCCGTTGTGCTGTGACATCACCCTTATATGCTGTGTAAAGCATACTTTTCAATTTATTTTGCAAATGCTGCATCCTTTCATACTTGTTGTAATTCGGTAACATTCCCACCACTTTCTGCTTATACCGGGGGTCTAGTAGCGTGGACACCCAGTACAGGTCGTTCTCCTTCAGCCTTTTTATACGAGGGTCCCTCAACAGGCACGACAGCATGAAAGACCCCATTTGCACAAGGTTGGATGCCGGGCTACTCATTTCCCGTTCCTCCTCCTCACTGATGTCAATGAAGGTATTTTCTTCCCCCCAGCCACGTACAACACCACAGGTACCAGATAGGTGACAACGAGCACCCTGGGATGCCTGTTGTGGTTGGTCTTCTCCTCCTCCTCAAAGCCACATTCCTCCTCTGACTCCTCTTCCTCACAATCCTCTTCCAGCGTTGCCGCAGGTCCAGCAAGCGATGCTGATAAGGCTGTTTCTGGAGGTGATGGTGACCACAACTCTTCCTCTTCCTCTTCACGCTCATCTACGGCCTGATCCAGCACTCTTCGCAGGGCACGCTCCAGGAAGAAAACAAATGGTATGATGTCGCTGATGGTGCCTTCGGTGCGACTGACTAAATTTGTCACCTCCTCAAAAGGACGCATGAGCCTACAGGCATTGCGCATGAGCGTCCAGTAACGTGGCAAAAAAATTCCCAGCTCCCCAGAGGCTGTCCCAGCACCCCGGTCATACAAATATTCATTAACGGCTTTTTCTTGTTGGGCAGGCGGGTTGAACATTGAGTGTTGAATTCCAAATGTGTCGGGCTATGCGCCAAATCAAAGCGCCTCACTGGCATGTTGTTTAAGCCACGTACTGGATATCGGCAAAGTGAATGGCCGTGTAGGAACGCCTGAAATGGCCACACACACCTTCCTGGCCTCTTCAGGACGTCCTGTAAGCCTATGTACTTATGCACAAAGCGTTATGCGATCAGATTACATGTGCCATGCACGGCACATGTGACAACTTGCCCAACTTCAATGCCACTAACAAATTTGTTCCGTTGTCACAAACCACTTTGCCGATATCCAGTGGCTGCGGAGTCAGCCACTTTTCCACCTGTGCGTTCAGGGCGGACAGGAGTGCTTGTCCGGTGTGACTCTCTGCTTTCAAGCAAGTCAAACCCAAGACGGCGTGACACTGCCGTATCGGGATGTGGAATAGTACCTGGGGAGCTGGGGGGGTGCCGTTGATGTGGAGCAAGACGCAGCAGCAGAAGAGGACTCAGCCGAGGAGGTTATGGAAGAGGATGGAGTAGGAGGAGTAGAGGAAGTGGCAGCAGGACTGCCTGCAAGTCGTGGCGGTGTCACCAACTCCTCTGCAGAGCCATGCATTCCATGCTTGGCAGCAGTCAGCAGGTTTACCCAATGCGCAGTGTAGGTGATATACCTGCCCTGACCATGCTTGCAGACCAGGTATCAGTGGTCAAATGGACCCTTGCCCCAACACTGTGTGCCAGAGATGCTAT
>OW240915.1:211486290-211563176 GCA_933207985.1 Pelobates cultripes | reverse complement strand
GTTTTGTTTTGTTTTTTACAGTGAGAAGCCACTGGCTGCTCACTGCTTACTAGACATGCCCCTACTCGCTGCATAGCGAGTAGGGGCAGAATTTACTAATACTAAGTAATCTTTACTTAGTATTAGTAAATGTGGCTGAAAGAACAATTTAGGTCTTTCAGCCTTTTAGTAGATAGCTCTCTAATACCGTGGGAATTAGGGAGTTATCTACTAAGCGGCTGCAAGATGCAGCCGCGGATCAGAGTTTGCATGCCACAGTCCAGGTGTTAGTCCCCTTGAAACAACTTTTCCATCACTATTGTGGCCAGAAAGAGTCCCTGTGTGTTTTAAAATTCGCCTGCCTATTGAAGTCTATGGCGGTTCGCCCGGTTCGAGGGTTCGCGAACATTTGCCGAAATTCGTGTTCGCCATTCGCGAACCGAAAATGTCATGTTCGCGACATCACTAACTGCGAGCAATAATTGCCATTTCTTGGTGGATATAAAAGAAGAATCTATTCGGATCAGAGTCATATTTCCCTGAGGAAGTCCAGAAGAGGACGAAACGCCTTGGAGCTGTTCTATTTGTTCATATGAACTTTTACTTTTTATTTTATTGTTGCTGGTGTTGCTTGCAACTTCTTGCCGTGATTTTATTGGCTGACATATGTGGATACCACCCTGGTGTGGAGACATGCTGTTTTTACTTTGATACATTGTGAGTGCAATATATATAATAAATTGTTATATTTTTTACACTGTGCACTAGCTATATTTTTCCCTTCTATTTTGAGTGGGCAAGAAGATTTTGTCACTTTTTATCCAGAATTGCATCGCTGGAGGTCCCTCATACTTTACTAGTTCCCTAGAATTAAGGGAGATACGCCTGAATTCATCTTAATCTTGTGAGTTCTCTACCACCCTCACCCTCTATATGTGTTAATGGTATTACATTATATTTTTTTATATTGTTCCCTATAGATATACATCTAAGGCAACATACATCTACGTTATTCAGTTTGTATATTTTTTTTATCACTTTGTGGTGGATAACACCGTTTTTTCCTTTGGGTTTTTTTTCTTCTTTTTTAATATTGTTAATCATAACTGTTTTCTTTAAGCAATAACCTCAGTGCATATTATGTTTATGCCATTTTGTCCCAAACGAATTACAATAACAATAATGCATAAACAAGCTTCAAGGCTATACTACGACTCTTTCAGTACGTAATATACTGTGGTAACCTTAGTAGATAAGGATGTTCAGACTTTAAGATGCCATCTTGAACTAAGTCAGGAAAATTTCCATGACATATGCACCCTTTAATTATGGACTTGTATTTTTGCCAAGTTAAGGGAGGTCCTAAAATGAATAAAAGTAAAAGAAGTGTTACTTTTTCATATATGAACTACCTTAACCCTTAAATGGAGACACCTAAGGTATAAATAGGTTTACTTTTAAATGTTAAGACACAGAGGAGAGACTTGGAGACAGACGCTGCTCCATCTTAAAATGACAGAGAGGCTGACATGATGACATGTTCAGAAGGGTATGTTAACCTATTAATGATATTTGCAAGCATTTAGTTTAATCTTATAAACTCTGCTATAATGGATTTTATATGTCTATATTTATATTTTTATATAATAAATATCAAAAAGACAATTTTATTGCTTCCAAGACAATCCTTATTTTATATTGCATTCTCAATTATTTATATATGTTAAATAGAAATTCTCTTACACTAACTATATGAAATTTTGGCTAAGATATCTGTATGGGTAGCCCTACTAAGTTCTATGCTTTAAGACGTTATAGTGGTAAATAAGGGAACCAGCCACGGTTACACAGGTGCATCATGGTACAAAATCCACGAAATGATCTGGAGCTGAAACTGTAAAAATCTCAGTTGCATTCCGGGGTTTGCTTTTTTGAACAACAAAAAAGCATTGTGGGTTGCAATCTACATTGGGTAGATTGCAACCTTTTTGTACCAGGCCCTTGTCTTTCGTATAATTAGGTAGGGCTACAGCAGTTGATCTGCCACATCAACCCCACCAATATGCCGGTTATAGGCTTTGATGCACACTGGCTTCCTTGTTCTCTCAGCTCTGCCGCATACAGAGACCTCCACAGTCCCCTCAGTGTGGATGGTGGTAAGAAGGTACACATCCTTCTTGTCTCTGTACTTAACTGCCAACAGCTCCTCTTGGCGCAGAGCTGAGGTCTCCCCCTTCGTAGCCGGGTGCGCAAGTTGTCCTGGGAAACTTGTGCTGTTCTTTTTGATTGTGCCGCAAGCTACTGTATCAAAACAGTACAGTAGCTTGAACAAAGGGACACTTGTATAAAAATTGTCAGTATACAAGTGGTACCCTTTGTTCATCAGGAGGAATATCGGGTCCCAGACAATCTTGCCACTGGTTCCCATATGTTCTGGGCAACTTGGCGGGTCAAGGTGGCTATCCTTTCCCTCGTTCACCCAGAAGGCCTGAGTATGCCCAGTCTCGCTATCACAGAGCTTATACATCTTTACACCATACCGCTTGGAAGGAATATATATATGGAAGGAATATACTGCTTGAATCCCAGCCTTCCCATATACTTCATCAGGGATTCATCCACACATATATTCCTTCCAGGTGTATAAGCCTCTGCAAACCTAGCAGCGAAGTGGGTAATCAGGGGTGGATTTTATACAGCCTGTCAAACTGGGGATGCTCCCTAGGGGGACACAGGCTGTTGTCGCTGAAATGCATTAAATGCAGAATCATTTCATACCTCTTCCTCGACATACATTGGGAGTAAATGGGGGTAGAGCAGATGGGGCTACTGCTCCAGTAGGAGCGGATGGAGGGCTTCTTTATGATGCCCATCAGCATAGTCAATGCCCAGAATCTTTTAAATTATGGCACATCGATGGGGGCCCATTGCTGCTTTGCCAAAAAAGTCAGGATTTGTAGCTCGGAATTGATGGGCATATAAATTAGTTTGGGCGACAATGTTCCCCAATACATCATCGCCCAGAAACACCTCCATAAACTGCTGAGGGCTAAATCCTGTGACATCCAAATTAATGCCAGTAAAGGGTGGGATGTCTGGCCTTTGGCGATGAGGCACTACGCACTCCTCAGCAGTTCTGCCAGCTGGAGCAGTACGTCTCCTTCTGGCAGGGAGACTAGCAGGCACAGATACAACATCACTAGATACATCACTAGCAGCAGACACTGTATCTAGTGATGATGTATCTGAGCACCTGGCATGATCAAAATCAGGGTCGGAGTCTGACATAGATGCATCAGACTCTAGCGCAAGGGTGGCATATGACTGCTCAGCACTGGTTGACTTCTGTGACCCATGTGACATGATCACAATCACTTTACTTAGTGACCTGTCACAAAAAAAAAATCACAAAAAATTAACCCCTAAAAAAATGAACAGACAGCAAAATAAGTGCTGCTGTGCAAGAGCCTGTGATCTGTATAGTGATCACTGGCAGAACAGGGGTTAATCGTTCTGAAAAGAGATTTTGGGTCTCACAAAAAATTAACCCCTAAAAAAAATGCACAAACAGCAAAAAAGTGCTGCTGTGCAAGAGCCAGTGATTACAGTGATCCCTGGCAAAAAAGGGGTTCATGGCTCTGAAAAGAGCTTTTGGGTCTCAAGATTTTCCAAATCCCTACCTAAAAATACCTAAATCTCTCTAGCTAAACCACAGATCTCCCTCTCTCACTAAAACACAAGTGAAGAGAGGAAGGGAGATGCACAATAATCAGAGAAATGGGGAACACACTTGGGATGAAATTGCTAATGGGGCAAGCTGTGATTGGATGACCCCAGCCTGCCCCTTATGATGAGGCAGGCTAGGGACACCCACAGAAGCCCCATGATTCACTGCCTTTAGAAAGGGGGGGGGGGTTAATATTGATCATTTTATTTTATATATTTGTTTATATATATATATATTATTATATATGCACTGAGTGCCAGGACCCCTCGAGGCACTCAGCACATGCAGAGCATCACTGCAATAATATCAGAGCTTCCAGCGCTCCAAGGTCATTTTTTGCCAGACGTACATGATACGTCCGTGGTCGGGAAGGGGTTAAGGACACACTTATATATCCATACAAAATCTCTATACAACATGTACATCTTTGATTTAGAAATATAGATGAAATTTTTTTTTTTCTTTGGACAGAAGGTATGCACTCCTACAATTTAAGGATAAACTTAACTATTGCCTGGATACCATTTCTTTTACATCTGTGTACGATTGATGTTTTAGTACAGGTCAGGGATGAGTCACTATGGATCTTTATCAAAAAACAACTGAGAGTCTCATATTTACATGTTAGTTCCTTCCATCCCAATGACTTCATCAAACAGTCGCCATATGGCCAGTTTGTCCGTGCGTGATAAATTGTCATATAATCAGTGATTTGATGAGAGTGCTTGTGAGCTAATACAGGCTTTCTCCTCTGATATGATGATTGTGTACTGGCTGAATGCAAGGACAGGGCTGTAACTCTAACAAGCACACATCTTTTTGATTTAAAGCTAGAAATGAGAACAAAAAGATTCTGTATGTGACTGCATTTTCTGGTCACTCACAGGAGATGAAGTACAGTGAACAAGCACTAGCCGATTCTGCATCTGATCAACTAATTTCTTGCTTTAAAGGAGCACTATAGGGTCAGGAACACAAACGTATTCCTGACCCTTTTAGTGTTAAAACCACCATCGAGTCCACTTGCCTGCTCTTGCCTCCCTAAATATATTAAAATCTTACTTGTATTCTAGTGTGATGGAATTTATCTTGATAAAATGATATCCTATATTAAAATTGGCTAACTTGGACTCAGGAAATGCTTGATGCTTAAACAACACTTAAGACCATATATGTCTAGTTCTGGGAGCAGAGAGCCCCCACCTGAGATGTCTCTTCTCTAATCTTTTTGTTCTTTCTCACCTTGGAACTTATTTGTTATGTGTACATTACGTTCATCCCTATGTCTTATCTGTATTCTCTTCCTATTACTGTTCTATGAGTGTTTGCACGTAAGCACTTACTTTTTAATGTATAAAACCTAGCTGATTAATAAAACGGCAGAGGCTTATTTTGAATACTAACAGGTGTCTGGTGTCTAATTCTCGCTTCTCCATATGTACACACCACCTATCTTGACATAAACCATGGCAAGATTATGATTGTATAAAATAATGCACTCATTTGTAAACCGTGTTTCATCGAAAATAGGACCTAAACGTCCACGAAAACGTATGTATTGAATTCCTTTGAACTAACAAAAAAAAAAATAAAAAAAAATAACTCTCAATAAAAGATTTAAAAAAAAAAAAAAATTCTCGCTTCTCCAAGTGCACTTGTAACAACAATTTGGGCTTCCTCTGAATATAATAAAAATCAACATTCTGATCCACAACAACTTGGTGCCGTGACCGCGGGATCTGACGGTCGAGAGACTCGTACACTAGCGTACGTCCCTCTGACAGTGAAATCAGCTGTACAGCAAGGTAAGAAACTTTTTTCTACCTTTTACCAATTTCGCCCTCAGATCCACGTCCTACTATTCTGTCTGGGTAAAGAACGACTTAAAAACATCTGATCTAAAGAACTTGTTTTCTGTGGTATTATGGTTATATTCAGGTGGAGGTTGTGTTATGTCTTGTGAAAGGAATCTTGAGATAGTGGAATATAACTGTGGGTTGTAAGTTATTTTTTATTGTTTGCCTTGTCATTTGTTTTATAATTTGAGTTAGAATCCTCCAAAGGGCAGATCTCCTGATCTGTGTTTAGAATAACGAAGACAAAACTGTGAAAATTCCACTGCAGTGGTCATAAGTGTTTTAAATACACTGTTTTTGTACAGTTTGTCTTGTGTAAGGAAGTTATTAATCCTTACAAGTTTTAAGGTGGGTAGCTCTGAAAGCACCCAAGGAGGATTTACAGCTTTGACTATTGCCAAGCATCACAAAGGACAAGTAGCAATTAAGAATGTTAAGAGGTTACTTAAGAAAGCTGGCATGCCCTCAGAGGGCACTCTAGACCCACATATATGGAGTGAATTTATGGCAAATTACAGAGGTTGGTTAGAAGATAATGACTTACTAGAAGTCGCACAAAAATGGCATGATACTGCTGTTGAATTAACTAAATGTGGTTGTAGAGAAACCACCAGGAAAGGTGTAACATATTATCAATGTTTTGGACCTCTAGGGTCCCAGAGTAGGCAAGATTCTGGGAAAAATCTTGTAAACCCACCCCTTTACCAGGATAATGCAGGGACTCCTTTGGTCCCTAAAGGCCAGGTGACTTCCCTTTTACAGAGATCAAAACCTCTTTCTAGTAATATTACGCAGTGGGAATTCATATGGTTCCCTAGTAGTCCCAGTAAGACCTTATGGGTTCATTAGAGCAGGCAGGTAGTCCAGACTTAAGGGAACCCCTAGTTGCCCCATAGATACTCCAGTGGGGCCATAGGCGTGCGCACGGGGTGTGCCGGGTGTGCCTGGGCACACCCTAATCCCCGCGGAACACCAATGTATTGAGACCGGACCGGGACTGCCGCGGGCTGCCCGACGTACGTCTGCAGCCGCACGGCGTCACGCTCAATGACGCGGCCAGGGGTCATCACCATGGTGACCTATAACAACAAATGTGATGCAACATACTAATCTTATAATAAAAACAATGTATCAACTATTACACGCTAGACTCCTGGGGATTTCTATGTATCTCTCGCAACTATGTGTGTTCATTCATTATGTCACAGATTTGGGGTGAGTATTGGGTGCCCACCCTGTGGGATAGGCAACCCTCTCATTGACTCATAGTGGCAATGGTAGATTCTGTCTTCATTAGACATTCTTAACTTTCTTTATTATCTTAACTTTCTTCAATATCTTCATTTCATCACAAGGATGTCCTCTCTAGATATTTACGATTGTATATAGTTGTATGTATAGAGTTTGTGGGGTGGCATGTTCTAGTATATGTATTATGACTCCCTTGTTCAATATTTGGTGAGGGTCAAACTTCACTGGGACCATAGGGGGCACTATTACTTAGTATAGTATTATGCTCCATTAATAACTAACTGCGCTAGTCTTTTGATGTACATGAGATGTTCAATAGTACCTGTTAGGTAAGCAATCTATTTTTCAATGTGCCTTGATATAATATTCTCCCTCTTGAGATTTGCCTAGATCCCTAACTTCTCTAGCCTGACAAGTCTGTTTTTTATAACCTCAGAGTTATTGGTAGCTATGATTAATCCTTTAGGCATTTTTTCAGCAATCAAGTCCAATATGTGTACTAAGTGTTTTTTAATATCATGATTGCCAGTTCTCTATGCTGCATTACTGTTTGAATTACAAAATCCCCAGGAGTCTAGCGTGTAATAGTTGATACATTCTTTTTATTATAAGATTAGTATGTTGCATCACGGTGCATCATTTGTTGTTATAGGTCACCATGGTGATTGACAGCCGCTAGAGGCGCTTGCATGCTTCCCACTGTGAAAATCAGTAAATTGTAAATGCTTTCCTATGAAACTGGCTGAATGCGCGCGCGGCTCCTGCCGTGCATGCACATTCAGCCGATGACGACGCTAGGAAGGAGGAGAGTAAGAGGAGGAAAGCTCCCCGCCCAGCGCTGGAGAAAGGTAAGATTTTAACCCCTTCCTCTCCCCAGAGCCCGGCGGGAGGGGGACCCTGAGGGTGGGGACACCCTCAGGGCACTATAGTGCCAGGAAAATGAGTGTTTTCCTGGCACTATAGTGGTCCTTTAACTGCTTCATGGATGGTATCCACATACCCATAAGGACTGGTCTCCAAAATGCTAGACCTGAGTGGAGAAGTTTAACCTATGGTGATCTGGTAAAGGTGAGTGGAAGCTAATCTAAATTTATTTATTTATAAAATATTTTACCAGGAAAGATACATTGAGATTTCTCTCGTTTTCAAGTATGTCCTGGGTCCTGGATCCACAAATCATTGCATTGTTACAATTAGGGTACAATAAAATACAAAAACAATATTAATACAAAATAAATACAAAATTTAACATAGAACAGGCAGGAAATATATAATAAACCATGACAGGTGCATTCTGTTTTGAGGTATGTAGAGAGGGATCTCTTAAAAGACTTTAGGCTTAGGGAAGATTTTAAATTGTGCGGGAGGTCGTTCCACAATTGTGGTGCTCTGTAGGAGAAGGATCGGGCTGCTTTCTTTTTGTATTGAGGTAGACTTAGTAAAGTGTTGGTACTGGATCGGAGGTTATAGGAAGTGGGAGCAGCTGTGTTCAGGTAGGGTGGGAGTTTCCCAGAAAAGCTCTTAAACACAAAGCTGGAAAGATGAAGGGTGTGTCTGGATTCCAGCGACAGCCAGTTTAGTTCTTTTAGCATGTCACAATGGTGAGTCCTGTAATTACATTGTAGCACAAATCGGTAGAACGAGTTATACAAATTAATGTGGGATTGCGATGCAGATGCATATACTACATCTCCATAATCAATGATTGGCATTTGTAGTACAATCTTTTCCTTTGCTGTAGGGCTTAGGCAGGATTTGTTTCTGTACAGGGACCTAGAAAGAGAACACCTCGAATGGCTGTAACTGTCCCTAGAGCTAGTGGAGACAGAAGGCAGGTAGACTGCTGGAATTGTGGCAGGAAAGGACACATTAAACATAACTGCATAAGTGTCCTCCTAAAAATAGAAAACCCCAGGATTCTAATGATAACTCCCATGACAGCCAACCACCTACACCACCTCCCCCCCCAATAGGAAATTGGCAAACCAGTGTCCCTACATATTATAAATATCCCTGACTCTGCAGGACCCTCACCCATTATCAATGTTACACTGCCCGGGGACTGAATAGCCCCTTTCCTGTTGGACACTGGCGCTGCTAAATCAATGTTACAGGAAAAATGTGTTCCTGTATGAGAAATCTAATGATGTATTATCATGTGTAGGGGTGGATGGTATCGAAAATGACATTCCCCTTACCCACAAGCTGAAATTGAAGCTACACGACTCTACTGCCCTTGTAACAAGGCTACTTGTCAGCCCTCATGCCCCTGCTAATCTACTAGGCAGTAATACAGTGGTGGACTGACAGGTCGGGCAGATCGGTCATAGACCGAGGGCCCGAGGCAGTCAGGGGCCCGAGGCAGCACAGTCATGCAGGGGCCCGAGGCAGCACAGTAATCAGAGATCTCCTCAGCCAGAACATGTTTTTTTCGTTATTCCAGTGATATGCTGCAGGACCCCTGCAGCATATCACTCTGTAGTTAATCCCCTTCCTCCCTCACCCATTTCTCTTCTCTCAGGGAGACCTTGCAGTGAGTATTCAATTCTTGCTGCCAGGTCTCCAGCCGTGCGGTGCTGTCTGAGGAGGAAGAGGCGGGGCTAGGAAGTGACATCACTTCCTGCCCAGCCTGAAGAGGAGCTGCAGCACCCTGGCTGACAGCATGTGATGGAATTCCAGCATGGTCAAAATTTAGTAGGCTGAAATCTCCACATGGGATATGCTAATTAGTATCTGATTACAAATAGTTGGATGAGTCATCAGTATACTGAGCATGTGTGGAAGTGGATAGTGTAGCGGAGATACAATATTACCCAGGTTATCTCCGCTTATGATCCAAGTGAGACTCAGGAACAAGTAAATAATAAATCCAAAGGCAGGGTTTCCAGCAGGTAAAATACAGCAATATCCCAACAGCAATCCCAATAACTGGACGACACACAGTTTCAGGAGCATAACTGACAAGCCTTTAATCGCAGTCTCCTTATAAAGCATGCTCCCATGCAAGGGAGGAACTTACAGTAATTATTACAGTAGCCAATCCTGTCCTGGTAACCTCCCACACATCCCCTCCCCTCAGCCAGCATCATAATCCCCTTATCCAGCACACCAATTCCCCCCGTTTCTGGATGTACCCCTAAACGTAGGGGTACCCCTTTAAATCCTACATCCCCTGATAGCCCTGATCTGGGTGAACAACATATCCAAAAATCACCCAGATCGGACCAGGGGTTCGGGAAAAGTATGGAGGGAATAAAATGACCGACCGCACGAACAGAGATAGCCGAATTCGGTTCCATGTGAATGGGCCTTGCGGTCGGTCCTGGCATAAGGGAATAAAATACACGAAAGCCTCTAGCTATAGAGGCTAGGGAGGGTTCGCCTGAATCCCCTCGTTCGGTATTTTCTATTTACCGAACGAGGGGCCGTTCGGTAGTTTGGAACCGAACGGACCAGGGCTGTGGAGGTCTCAGCGGTGTTCGCCTACTCGAGTGTCCGATTTTAGTTCCAGACACTCGACGGCAAAACACCGCTGTTCGGGAGTTTTAAAATGGCCGCCGCCACGTGTTCGTTTGTCGAATGGCGGCCACCCCCGAGAACAAAGGACGGCTACTTACTGTTCAATTACCCGTTCGCAACAATGTTGCAACGGGTAATTGAGGACACACTTCACACAGGGAGGTCTGGTTGTTCGGTAGTTTCATTCGAATAAACTAAGGGAATGAAACTACCGAACAATCAGAGGAATACAAGTCTTTTTAAATGCACAGAAATTACAGCAGATACACGTATGCAGCTTTATACAGTATTTCTTGTAGGGTCGCCTGGTGCCATCTGCTACAGATAGTAAATTCCTTTGTCTTCAACAAGCCATGTGGTCTGCCATATAAGGTGATCCTGAATATCCTGTGTGCTGATTGGTCTGAGGAATATAGGAGGGGTTATACTATATGGGAGGGGATATGCTGCCAACAAAAGGAATCTACACCATGCTTTCTGCCTCTCAGATATTTTTGGAACAGGAGTTCATCTGAGACCCGATCGGTATGTGAATAAAGGCCTCTTACTTCCTGAAGACTTGTGTCCATATCTCTGTGTGGTTTCTGCGGTTTGTTCCTGTTATTCCTCCGGTAACATTTCTGGTGCATTGGGTCCGGGAACCTCATCGCATGGAAGCCTGTGCAGAGATTTGAGACGGTAAACTTTTACCAAATCCTCTACGCTGCACCCCTGGACTTCTACTGCATGGACCTCCTTTCGTCTCGGCGCCACTGGCCTTTTGTCCAGGAGATCATCGGCTTCTGCGCAGTGAGTACCGGGGTGCCCTGTCGATGAGTGAGCCCAGGTCCAGGAACGAAGAGGTAAGATTAATACCGTTAGAGCGGTAGGCCCACAAGGGGTTGTATTTGGAATTGGTTTGGTTGTATGGAATCTGCCCTTCCCTCTGGAAGGAAGAATCAAAGGCGCACTGCTTATTGGAAATTAGACACTCTGTAGTCAGCCTGTCTAATACAGTTGGTTTGGGTCAGACTGAATTTTGGTATAAATAGTTCATGTCGGATACCGGTGTCCTGTCTTGACTAGCGTATCTAGGTGTAAATTTTGGTCGCTAGGTCGGGGGGACTGGGAGACTAAGCAGATTCTGGTGTACATTCCATCTGCTAGATCTCAACCTATCTTGGCTAAGTGGGAGGCGTGTAAATTCAACCACTAGACTATTGATAGAGTAGATAGACTAGATGGGTACTGTTGTAAATTCCGCCCACTAGTTCGCTGTATGTGGTGCTTGGGCTGCGTAGACTAACCGAATCCTTGGTGTAAATAGTTCGATAGTTCTCGAGGTGCTGGCCAATTAGAATAGTTGGGATTATTGTAAATGTTGTTAAATATACTGTAGTTGGTGAATTGGTTAAATTGTATGTCCTGCTAGAAAGCTTGAGCTCTGCCGTTTAGCAGATGTGTAAATTGTGTGTATAGTGTAAAATAGCGCACAGTACCATAACCACTGACTTGTACCATAACTACTGATATTGCATGAAAAAAATACTAAAAAGTACTGTTCAACATTGTATGTGTAACACTTTAACTATTACTAACTGACCTTGTAACTTTAAAACCATAATTGTCTAACTGTACAATAATTACTAACCGTACCATAACCACTGTAGAGACAAAATTGTTGAAATGTTATGTGATCAGTTAGTATATGTGGATTAATAGCGTGGATAGTTGTATGGTTTGATTAATAGTTACAGTGATGAGTATATAGTGTTTGGTGAGTCTTGATTTTACTTGTGTGTGCGCGATGTTGTGATATTGTTGAGCATGTGAGGATCCTGTGTGTGCGTGCACATGTGGTTTGGGCCTAGTAACTGTGCGATGTGGTGCTGGTGATAAGGAGATTGGTGTGACTGTTGAAACTGTGTTTATATTTGTACAGCTTTTGAATCAGACATCCTGTTGAAATCATCTTCTGATTCACAAGGCTGTTGGTCCTTTGTCTTGTATTTTTTTAAAAAAACAAAAAAACAAAACTGTGTAGTAGGGAGTGGCCTGTCCTGGTGGCCGCATGGCCTCCACGTGGCAGTCTTGACTTAAATTTAGTGCAGGGTGTACATGTGGCTGTAACTAGTAGGCCAGAATTCTATGATCAGTTTCCATAAATTGACTGTTGGAAACTGATTGTTGAAAAATTGCCTTGGTGAATTAAACTGTCATGAGGAACAATGGTGGTCAGAACTAAGGCCTTAATTCCACCTAGTTTGGACACCCCCACCCCCGCTTGCATCTAATTACCAACACCCTATTCATCCTTCAGAGCCAGAGTAGCCACTCCCCCACTCTTCCTCCCAAGCTAAAACTGGTATAGCTGGTATTTGCACTCCCCCTGCTCTATTGTCCACACCTACCCACCCTATCTGTTCTTTTGTTTCAAACTCTTGTATTTCTGTACCAACACCTACTGTTCTTTGTACCTTGAACTGACTTCCTTTTTGGTAGGAGTGTATTTTAGCATTGAATTTTATTAACAGTTAAATTGTGAGGAGAATTCTTAATAACAGTAACAGTCTAAAATACAACTGGAAGAAATGATCAATGGTATAAGACGCTAGAATATACTTTTATCCTTCTTTTTGTTACTGGGTGGGCCCCTCCCAGCTTTGTCCAAAATATCCCCTTTACTAAAATACAAACTGAGATGGTTAATTTACCTTAGAACTAAAGCTTTAATCAAGCCTAGATATCAGCGTGGACTGTGATTTTAAAATAAGTAAAAATAAAATAAGGACATAATTAAAGTCTATCCCCTTCATTAGACTTTAGGGAGGCACTCTAGGGCCACCTACTGGCCATCTTCGGGAGTTACATTGATATTACATTGTTTATAACCGACAGAAGTAGGACTGCTTACCCTATTTTAACCCCTTAAAGACACAACTTCTGAAATAAAAGGGAATCGTGACGGAATATTTCCGTCATGTGTCCTTAAGGGGTTAATATATTTATTGATATAAGTTTTTATTTTATGTATAAATGTATTAAAAGTTAAGTTTTTTTATTTTTTTCATCCACCAAATGCTGACTAGTAAAATTTGCTCACCCCCTTACACCTATCTTACTACTCCCAGACCGGAACCGATTACTGAGCAGCCTTGCCGAAGTCCCATACTAACCCGACAACTGACTGGCACCCTTCCATCCAGACATTGCCAAATGCCCCTCCGACTTACACATGGCCCACCACATATTGACGGTAATGGACAGTTGCAATTGGCAGATCCTTTATTTGTTTAAGTCCCTTTTACCACGTCCGACCTGTTCAATTGGAAGACCCATAATTCCTTGTACACCGATAAACCTCAAGCCATGATTGACTTGGTCACCTCTATTATACAGACCCACAATCCCAACTGGGCTGATTGTCCGCAATTATTACTGACCTTTAGAACGTAAATGATGCTGACAAGATCCATCTAAAGGCCTATCAACAAGCCATTACTGGCATGAAGGCAGTTGGAGAAAAAGGCAATTAACCTGTCCAGGACGGCAGAAGTGTAACAAAAAGTTAATGAATCACCCGGTGTTTTTTATGAGAGACTGCTTGAGTCAAATAGATTGTACACTCCTTTCAATCCTGAAGCCCCTGAAAACTTCCGAATGATACTCAGCATTTGTCAGCCAGGCCCAGAGCGATATTAAGAGAAAGCTACAAAATTCTGAGGGATTTGCAGGGATATCCATATCACAGCTAATGGAGGTTGCAAATAAGACAAAGCGTGAGGAGGAACATAAGATGAGAAGAAAATAGACATGTTAGTGGTAGCTATTTCAGGCGTAGCTTGAGAAGGAGGGGAGATGAATAGAGGAGCTAAGAATAGGATCCGCAGGGTACCACTAGGTAGAGATCAATGTGCATATTGTAGAGAGGAAGGGCATTGGAAGAATGACTGTCCACAGAGGGGCTATATTGCAGGTGGTAGACAAGAAGAGAGAAGAAGGCGAGGTGGTTATGGTAGCAGCTATAGAGGACGAGGTAGAGGAAGTTTTGGAGGGAGATATTATCCCCCTACCCAGAGATTAAGGGGTAGGGAAGATAGATTTTGTAGATCTGGCTGACACTCTCATGGAAGACTATTGATACCGACCGGGCTCCATCCCACTTGGCGGGGCGGAGCCTATGGCTGATGTATCAATAGGGGGAAAGAGAAGTCCTTTCATGATTGACACAGGTGCTGAACATTCTGTGGTGACCAAGTTGGTAGCTCCTCCTTCTGAGAAGATTCTAACTGATAGGAGCTACTGGGAAAAGCGCTGCTAGACTGATTCTCAGGAGTCGCACTTGCATTCTAGGAGGCCATTTTGTGAAGCACCAGTTCCTATACATGCCAGAGTGTCCAATCCAACTTCTAGGACGAGATCTATTATCAAAGCTTCAAGCTCCGATAACTTTTCTACCTAATGGATCAACGTCTCTGAAGTTTAATAAATCGCCTGGCATAATAGCGGTATTGGTGCCAAAAGAAGAAGAATGGCGCTTCTATTCTGTAATAACAAATGCAATCCCTAAGAGTGATGGAACTTTATTTGACATTCCAGGAGTATGGTCAGAAAATAATCCTCCAGGACTTGCTTGTAACATCCCACCGATACATATTGAGTTAAAGCTCGGGGTGTATCCTGTTAGCATTTGTATGTTCTTTTATCTACCCCAACAGCTGTAAAGGTGGCGGAAGTGACTCCTTGGATTCATCACTCTAGGGTTAAACCAGCAGCAGACTCTTGGCAAGCTACTCCAGATCCTGAGAATCCTTGCAAGATCCGGTTGAAGTGCATAACCCAGTTGGATTGAACGTGTCGTGAGAAAAAGTACGAGGGGATATCGAAACATTCTAGTTAAAAGTCTACAGAGATCATCAAGTAGGTGTTTTGATGGCCATAATAAAGCCTGACCATCTGCCTACGTGTCATAAGCCAGAGTGTCTCGAAGAAGGAAAGTGAGGATCAGAAGGACAACAATCCTTGCAGCCCTCACAAGCGGGAAGCTGAGGTGCCGTCGCACGGTCGAAGAATAAAATGAGGACCACAAGAATGATGTGCTTAATTACATGTTTTAGTATTTTTATAATTTTTCAGGAAGGTAAAGGTAAGGATATTCCAAGCTGTGTTAGTTGTATTAAGACTACAAAAACAGGTAATCAAATGTCCCAAACTCTTATTTGGCACTCAGAGTATGAATGTAAGGGATCTGTATCTAAATGTAGATATTTAGATATTGATTATAGTGTGTGTCAATCAATATCAGGTGAGCCCAAGTGTTTCGATCCCCAATTACAACCCCTTACAATTTGGTTGGTAATTCGGAATAGTAACTCCCAGGGGCCATTAATAAATAGGACTGTGATAAGCACCATACATTCCACGGGTATTCTATTATTTGATGCATGTAAGGCGATTTCGGGTAGCAGAAAACCTTGGAATGTATGCAGTAATCTGAAATGGGAACGATAAATATTTATGCCCTAGCAAAAGATCTACTGATCCTTACTGCCCAAATAGAGACTTTAACTTCTGCCCCTATTGGTCATGTGTAAGTTGGGCGACCTGGAGAAAGACAGTAGATCAAGATATGATTATCCAAAGGTTGCCCACTACACCGTATTGTAAATCTATGGAGTGTAACCCCATTCACATGACCATTTCCAATCCGCAGCACTTTATTGACAAGTTCAGAAATCTATTTGGTTTCCAAATATACGGAACAGGGTTGGATCCTGGGGCTATTATATATGTAGGCATCGAAATGGAGACAGTAGCAACCCAGACTCATCAGGTTTTTCATTCCTTCTATGAGGAGATGAGCGAGGATAAAATTCCCCATATTGTTAAGAACCTATTTATTGATTTGGCTGAGAGTATTGCAGGTAGTCTTAATATAACTAACTGCCTTGTATGTAGAGGTACTAATATGGGAGACCAGTGGCCATGGGAAGCAAAGGAAGCATGGTACCCTGGTTCTGAGACAGACAAACAGATACTGTCTCAATCTGATCATCAAGTAAGTACTAGAGGTAAATCAGAGTGGCAGTTAAAAAAATCTATCTTACGCCATGTATGTTTAGCTAGAAGAGGGCCAATGTATAATACACCTGTTGAGACAGTGCAAGCACTCAACCTCTTAGCAAAGCAGAATACCCGGATGCGATCAGCCATATACCAGAATAGGCTAGCCCTTGATTACTTACTAGCAGTAGAAGGAGGTGTATGCGGGAATTTTAATCTAAGTAACTGTTGTCTGCACATATGTGGCGAAACCGGCCTCACCACGTGTCCTTGGAGGGGGCTGCTTGCCCGCCTCTTGCCTTTGGACTATGGACCAGACTTTATGTGAATGTGTTAACCCAGATAGCTATGCCATGGAGCCCATTCGTGTAGTTAAAGACTTCGGCTCCATGGCAATTGAACTGTGTGAATAGGATCTGAGTGCTCTTCGGTAGTTTTGTGCGCTCAGATCCCAGCTATCTGGGGATATGTGAAATGTCTGTGTGTTATGTGTAAAAGGTGACTTTATGTATTTTAAAGTGTTTTATGTCTTTTTGCAACCATGTGCTCAATGGAGTCTGCCTCTATCCCTGGATAATTGGATTACTTTCCCCATTGTCTCCAGGATAGAGGGCTCTGTAAAACCTGTTTGAGCCAGATAGCCATGTGCCAGCCAGGGCCCAAAAGATACTTTTACTAACTTTTGAACCCCTGGTCGGATTCATGCCATTTTTTAATATGTTGTTGAATGGATTGATTGTGAATATGTAATTTTATGTGAATGTGATGTATGGTTTTAAAGTTATGAAAGTTGGGTAGAAAGTATGTTTTAACTGTATGTGTAATTGAGTTTCCTCTCAGGATAAGGGGAGGGAATATGTGGGATGTAACTGATATGTGATTGGTTGTTTTATACCTCCCTGTGGGCGGTCCTGTATGTGAAAGACTGTAATAAAAACCAGGCTGGGTGTGCCAGCACAGGAGTTCCTGTTTAACCCTCAAAGTGAAGTGTCGTCTCATTATTGGGGGAAGGATTTATTGTATGCTGTTCCAGTTTGACTGCTAGGAGGGTAAACCTATTCGTATGGTTTCCTATTCAACTGTCTACAGCATTCATATGCTTGGGAGAATTTATTTGTTTCTCCGATTCGGTGATTGTGGTGTCTGCCAGAGTGCTTGGAGTCCTCAGGAAGTGCTAGGAGCATCCTTCAATGGAGGTACCCAGTCGGGGTGCCAGGCGATCCGTTACAACATAGACGATGAAGGGCAGGCAGTGGCTGAACTTACCAGTCACATGGTTAAACTTGCGCATGTACCTACTCAGATCTGGAACGGGTATAATCAGAGTAGTTGGTTCGGAAGTTGGTATGAGCAGCTTGGAGGGATTAAGGCACTAGTAGGAGTAGTAGTATTTATTATATTTCTATGTCTCTTTCTGCCCTGTCTAATCCCACTAGTGGTCAGGTCTATACGTAGTATCAGAGAGAGTACTATAGAAAGAAAGACAGCTGCCTATGTAATGGCTGTCTGGAAGTATGAACCCCTAGCCCACCTCTGCTCACACCTCAGCCCCCCAGCACCCACCTCAGCCCCCCAGCCCCACTGTACCCACCTCTGCTTCCACCTCAGCCCCCAGTACCCACCTCAGCCCCACTGTACCCACCTCTGCTCCCACCTCAGCCCCACTGTACCCACCTCTGCTCCCACCTTAGCCCCCCAGTACCCACCTCAGACCCCTAGTACCCACCTTTGCTCCCCTTCGGCCCCAGTACCCACCTCCAGCCCCTGTACCAACCTCTGCTCCTACCTCAGCCCCCCCTTAACCCACCTCAGCCCCCAGTACCCACCTCTGCTACCACCTCAGCCCCAGTACCCACCTCTGCTCCCACCTTAGCCCCTCTGTACCCACCTCTGCTCCCTCAGCCCCCTGTACCCACCTGGAGCCCCAGTACCCACCTCTGCCCCCCTGCTCCTACCTTAACACCCTCTGAACCCACCTCTGCTCCCCAGTACCCACCCACCTCTGCTCCCCAGTGCCCACCTCCAGTACCCACCTCTGCCCCTCTGAACCCACCTCTGCTCCCCAGTACCCACCTCTGCTCCCCAGTACCCACCTCTGCCCCCACCTCTTACCTCTGCTCCCCTGTACCCACCTCTGCTCCCCCTCCACACACATCTCCCCTGTACCCACCTCTGCTCCCCCTCCACACACCACATCTCCCCTTGCACCCACCTCAGCTCCCTGTCTCCCTGCACCCACCTCAGCCCCCCTGTACTAACCAAAGCTCTCCCTCCACACTACATCTCTCCTTGCATGCACCTCAGACCCCCAGCTCCCACCTATGTCCCCTCCTGCGCTCACCACAACCTCTATGTCCCACCTCATACTCTGTCCAGTCCCACCCCCACCTCAGTCCCCGAGCCTCCCAATGCCCACCTCAGTCCCTGTGCCTCCCTGCATTTATTTCAGCATCTATCCCCCCATACACACACTACAGCCACTATCAAAAAAATCAAGAAACCACTGTAGTACTCCACAGATGTGGCCAAAATAGTTAAAAACAAAAAGTTAGTATTTAGGAATTATAAAATAAAAACAGAGTGAGGAAGACAAAATGATCTATAAGATTAGGCAGAAAGAGGCTAAGCAAGTTATAAGAGCTTCCAAATCACACACAGAAGAGAAAATAGCACAGTCAGTAAAAAAGGGGGATAAAACATTTTTTAGATACATAAATGAGAAAATAAAGGTAAAACAAGGATTAGTTAGATTAAAAACAAAAGAAGGAAGGTATGTAGAAGAGGATAAAGGTCTGGCTGACTGCCTCAATTAATGTTTTTGTTCTGTATTTACAGATGAAAATGAAGGAAAGGGACCTCAGTTGAGAAAAAGGATAAATGAGTCATTTATTACACGTGAGTTTACAGAGGAAGAGGTTCTATTTCAACTTTCAAAAGTAAAGACAATTAAGTCAATGGGACCTGATGGAATACACTCAAAACTGTTAAAAGAGCTTAGTGGTGTACTAGCAAAACCATTAACAGATTTATTTAACCAATCATTGTTAACAGGAGTAGTCCCAGAAGATTGGAAGTTAGCGAATGTTGTGCCCATTTACAAGAAAGGTAATAGGGAGGAGTCGGGCAACTATAGGCCAGTAAGCCTTACTTCAGTAGTGGGGAAAATGATGGAAACCATGTTAAAGGATAGGATTGTTGAACATCTAAAAACACATGGATTTCAAGATCAGAGACAACATGGGTTTACTTCAGGGAGATTATGCCAAACTAATTTTATTGATTTTTTTGATTGGGTAACTAAAATTATAGATCAGGGTGGTGCAGTAGACAATGCTTACCTAGATTTCAGTAAGGCATTTGACACTGTTGCACATAGAAGGCTTATCAATAAACTGCAATCTTTAAGTTTGGATTCCAATATTGTTGAATGGGTAAGGCAGTGGCTGAGTGACAGGCAACAGAGGGTTGTAGTTAATGGAATATATTCGAAACTTGGACCCATTCTCTTTAATAGTTTTATTAGTGATATTGCAGAAGGTCTTGATGGTAAGGTATGTCTCTTTGCTGATGATACTAAGATATTGTTGTGGCTCGTGACCTAAATATGAATATTAATCTCTTAATACATAATAATTAAGCAATACAGAACAACATTAATATTTTTATAATTCATGGTATTATGGTCGAATATGTGGATAGAAAATACACAAAACGTTGTAATATTAAATGTATATTTAATATAACTATAATAAATAAACAGATGCTAGCGGAATGTCAATTTCAATAATTATACAATACAATACAATACTACACAAAACACTGTTGAATGTATATTTAATATAACTATAATAAATAAACAGATGCTAGCGGAATGTCAATTTCAATAATTATACAATACAATACTACACAAAACACTATTGGTTGCTAAATATTATACAAAAGGGTATTACAATTGCTAACTGTTACAATACAAACATATTACTTACAAGGCCCCAGCCCTTTGGCTGGGGTTAAGTCCAAGCTGGTACTACATCTTAGGTTCAGTCAGGTACAGGCAAAAGGACAGAGTTTTCTCCTCCATCTGGTTTTATTCAGTGTAAGTAGGCTGGCCTGTGATGTCACTGCCAGAAGCACATGTCTTCCTACACCCCCTAGTGGTGCCCCAAAGCATTACACTAAATATGCTTTCTTTATGATGTAAAGTCATTAATTAATAAATACCATTACAGATATGTAACAGGGTTCATGTTCCAGGAGGTATAAGCCAAATGGCAAATGATTTAGGTAAACTAGAAAAATGGTCAGAATTGTGGCAACTGACATTTAATGTGGATAAGTGCAAAATAATGCATCTTGGACGTAAAAACCCAAGGGCAGAGTACAGAATATTTGATAGAGTCCTAACCTCAACATCTGAGGAAAGGGATTTAGGGGTGATTATTTCTGATGACTTAAAGGTAGGCAGACAATGTAATAGAGCAGCAGGAAATGCTAGCAGAATGATTGGTTGTATAGGGAGAGGTATTAGCAGTAGAAAGAGGGAAGTGCTCATGCCATTGTACAGAACACTGGTGAGACCTCACTTGGAGTATTGTACACAGTACTGGAGACCGTATCTTCAGAAGGATATTGATACCTTAGAGAGGGTTCAGAGAAGGGCTACTAAATTGGTTCATGGATTGCGGGATAAAACTTACCAGGAAAGGTTAAAGGATCTTAACATGTATAGCTTGGAGGAAAGACGAGACAGGGGGGATATGATAGAAACATTTAAATATATAAAGGGAATCAACACAGTAAAGGAGGAGACTATATTTAAAAGAAGAAAAACTACCACAACAAGAGGACATAGTCTTAAATTAAAGGGACAAAGGTTTAAAAATAATATCAGGAAGTATTACTTTACTGAGAGGGTAGTGGATGCATGGAATAGTCTTCCAGCTGAAGTGGTAGAAGTTAACACAGTAAAGGAGTTTAAGCATGCGTGGGATAGGCATAAGGCTATCCTAACTATAAGATAAGGCTAGGGACTAATGAAAGTATTTAGAAAATTGGGCAGACTAGATGGGCCGAATGGTTCTTATCTGCCGTCACATTCTATGTTTCTATCCAACTTATACACAGTAGAGCCTCTAGTATCCAAACACGCACACACTACAGCCCCAGTAACCACCAGATGCCTACTACAGATTCTATCCCACAGACACTGCAACACAGCCAGCTATCTCCACTCACATAATGCACTGCAAATCGCCCTATTCACACACGCAAAAACCCACAAGGAGTCTCACTGTATAGACACAGTCCCACAAGCAGCATCCCCACACATACAAAACCACATGCTGCCTCCCTATACATACACATCACAAACCGCATACCCACCATTGCAATACTGCATACAGCCTCCACACAGATCACTTATATAGCACCAACATATTCTGCAGCGCTGTACAATAGGTAAAACAAGAGAAACGATTAATCTAGCACAACACTTTGACATACAGGAACACAACATCACACACCGTGACACAGACAGACGCACCGTGACACAGACAATTGCTACCGGTGTGCTGGCATGGGTAGCTCTGATGGCGGCCGCATGGGGGAGCTGGCTCTTCTTGCGGCCGCAGAGGGAGATCTTTTGGCGGCTGCAGGGGGAGCTGGCTGTTCTGTCTCTGCTCCCCCTCCCCAGCGCACCGTCATATTCCGGCCCCCGTCTCATTAAGCGGCGCGCTGGGGAGGGTGAGCAGACACAGAACAGCCAGCTCCCCCTGCGGCCGCCAAAAGGGCTCCCTCTGCGGCTGCAAGAAGAGCTAGCTGCCTCCCCGGCCCCAGGTGCCGGCAGCCCACCAGGAAATTTCCCGGTATCCGGGTGGGCCAGTCCAGCCCTGCCCTGCCGAGGGCCCTGTGAGTGGTCAGTCCACCCCTGCAGTGATATACTGTCTGCTCTGTGCAAATATCCAGTATAGCCCCACTGGAAAAGTAACATTGTCTGTGCCTTTGGAGGACAAACAAATGAATTCTCTTTCAAATGTTCTGGCAACTCTCACTATGCCCAGCCATGTGCCAGAACCTACCATTGACTTGTCCTCAGTCCCTGATTCCTCATGGGCTATAGGGAAGACAGATACAGGCAGACTCTCTGTGCCCCAGTCAAAGTGAATCTCCTGCCCGGAGCCATAGCTCCCTAACAAAAACAATACCCCCTAAGCAAAGCACAGGAAGATGCTATTTTGCAATCTGTGCAAGAGTTTCTGCAGGCAGGGGTAGTTGTCCAGACCACCTCCCCTTGTAACACATCATTGCACCCAATTAAGAAAAAGCAAGAGAAAGGGAAACCTGTGGTCTACCGTATGGTACATGATTTGAGGGCAATTAATGCTGTAACTGAACTGATTGCCCCTAATGTTCCCAACCCACACACCTTGTTGGCACAAATACCACTTTCCTCTAAGGTATTTACTGTTATTGACTTGGCAAATGCATTTTTCAGTGTCCTGCTGGATCCCGACAGTCAGTTTTTATTTGCATTTACACATAAACACAAGCAGTACACTTGGACAGTATTGCCACAGGGAGCACAAAACTCACCCACTATGTACAGCATGGCTATGGCCCAGATTCTTGAAGAGTGGCAAAGGCCAAATAACATAATTGTATTGCAGTATATCGATGACCTACTCCTATGTTGCGATAATATGGAATCTTGTATTGTAAACAAGCTTTCCTTTTTCCGACAAAAACTAAACTGCAAGCTTGTGTAGAGAAAGTTATTTTCCTAGGACAGGGGTAGGCAACCTACGGCACTAGTGCCATGCACGGCACTCAAGGCTGCTACAGCCAAACAGGCTCTGGCCTATCAGGAGTCCCAGTGAAACTTCAGATATCTGCTAATATGAAAAGGTGGTGAAGGACAATCCTCAATTTATGCATTGCAGATCACTTCGTCCCAGCACTTGTGAATGGGAATCCACACTGTAGTAGAACAGCCTGCAGATGCTGTTGCTGCTCCAGTCCTTGACCTGTACCTGGCCAGCTTGGTCCCCACTGGAACCCAGGGAAGCCACACTGCTAAATTTACACAGAACTGCACAATAACCCTCCCCTCATACAAATAATACTAACAGCCCACAAACAAACATACATACAATCCGCACAAAAGTAACCCACTAACAATCCACATACATGCACACAACCCCACATGCAGCCTCTCACATGCATACCCCAAACAGCCCCCACACATACACACACTATCAAACACACAATGTGACATATCCATCTACACACACAATTCCACAAGCAGCCCCAGCTTACATTCATATGTATCATACACGATACCACAAACTACTTCTGAACATATACAATATAATAGCTCATATACGCACAAATACAATAATACAAAGCAATTACAGTATAAATAACACATGCAGAATACGGCAGCATACACACCTCAATTTAAAAAAAAATAGGACCGGCACGCTATGGGACATCACAATCCTATATCGGCACAAAAGGTTGCCTACCCTTGTCCTAGGACACTGCATTTCCCAGGGCATAAAACATCTCACGGAAAGTAGAAAGACTACAGTTCAAAATATTAACCCCCCCCCCGCAGCCTAGCCCAGCTGCGCACATTTCTTGGTTTGATATCTTACTGCCATCCTTGGCTGCATTCTGTAGCTATCTACATGCAACCACTGTATGATTGTCTTGCCAACGAAAACAAACCATTTAAATTAACCCATGCGGCAGAAAATGCCTTCTATACCCTCAAGTTACTGGTAACGTCCGCTCCGGCACTGGGTCTCCCAGATTACAGAAATAATTTTAACCTGTTCTGTACTGAGCAATCAGGCTATGCTACATCTGTCCTTACACAGGACCATGGTGGTAAACAAAGACCAATAGCATACTACTCCACCAGATTGGACCCTGTTGCCAGGGGTGCCCCCTCATGTGTTAGGGCAGTGGCGGCTGTTACTGCCCTCCTGGACAAAGCCACTGATATTGTTTTAGATAACCCAGTGACCATATACACACCGCATGATAACAACAGCATACTGTCACAAGTTCAACCAAAACACATACATACTGCAAGGCATCTCAGAATGCAATGCGCCTTGCTTATGCCAGCTAATGTTATTCTTAAAAAGTGTATGGTGTTAAATCCATCTACATTACTTCCCCTGGATTTAAAAGAGGGGAGTGGGGATAGTGGGAACGGTACTTGTACTTCTGATCTTTTTGTAAATGTACTTTCACCACTTTCACCAGACGAGTTAGCCCAAGTACCCCATGATTGTGCAGCACTAATGGCACAAACAGCTGTTTTTTTTGCATGTAATTGATTCTCCATTATCTAATGCAGATTTTGAGTTTTTTGTAGATGGTTCCAGATATGCTGATGAGAAGGGTAATTTCCACACTGGATATGCTGTAGTCTCTGCACATGAGGTAATAAAAGCTGAACCACTCGCTCCTCACTGCTCTGCACAGGAGGCAGAGCTGAAGGTACTTGCTGAAGCGTGTAAAATGGCTTCTAGTAAGACTGCTAATATTTATACAGACTCTCGCTATGCTTTTGGTATAGCCCATGATTTTGGCCCTATGTGGCGGGCTCGTGATTTTCTCACCTCAGCAGGAATTCCAATCAAGAAGCCGTGAGTGCACTTATGGATGCTATCCTGCTACCCACTCAAGTAGGCATCATCAAGGTGGCAGCTCACGAGAGGCGTAGCGTGGGGGGTGCAGGGGGGGCCGGCCGCACCGGGCGCAACATCTGGGGGGGCGTGCTCACACTCGCAGCTCTCTGCCACTGCCTGGCTCACTCACTCTCTCTGCAGTGCTGGCTGTGCGAATCCGATCCGAGCCGCCGGGTCGCCGCCCACTGTGGAGGGGGGGTGCCAGACAGGGCCGGCGCTACCATTAAGGCGAATAAGGCATTCGCCTAGGGCGCCGGCCTCTAGGGGGCGCCCACCGAGAGGTTTCCCTGTGCTTCCTGCAGGCAGGTGGAGCCTGTGAACACCGGAAGCACTGTGAAGGGAGCAGGAAGCAGGCTGTGCTCAAAGTGCATGGCTCTCCTGCTCCCCCAGGAGAAAGAGCAACATCCTGGATCCTGCAGCCTGGACCTCTGCTCAGCACAGCACCCAGGTATGGCATGGTTAAGGGGGATTGCTTATTGTGTGCATGTTTGTAAATGGGGGAGTGTGTTAAATTGGTGTGTTTGTGTGTGTAAATAAAGTGTGACCTTATGTAAAGTTTGTGTTTGAGTGACAGTGTGTGTGTTAGGGAGAGTGTGCAAGTGACTCTGTGTGTGTGTGTGTGTGTGTGTGTTAGTGAGAATGTGCAAGTGACTCTGGGTGTGTGTGTTCGGGAGAGTGTGCAAGTGACACTGTTAGTGAGTATGTGTTAGGGAGAGAGTGCAAGTGACAGTTAGTGAGAGTGTGCAAGTGACACTGTTAGTGAGCATGTGTGACACTGTGTGGTGTTAGAGTGTGTAACTGACAATGTCTATGCCAGTGAGAGTGTGTAAGTTAGAGTGTGTGTGTATAAGTGAGAGTATGTAGATGACACTGTGTGTGATAGTGAGAGTGTGTAAGTGACACTGTGTATGTTAGTGAGAGTGTGCAAGTGACAATGTGTAGGTCAGTGAGAATGTGTATGTGTTAGTGTGTAAGTTAGAGTTAGAATGTATAAGTGTGTATGCCAGTGAGAGAGTGTGTGTATTAGTGAGATTGTGTAAGTGACACTGCAAAGGTAATTATTGCAATTTTTAAGAAACTTCAATAATTACCATTCAGGGTTAATGCATGTTCACATCTCAATAAAGTGTTGGAAAATAAACTTGTATTTAGATGCATTTTACTTTAATTACATAAGTATTTTCATAACAAACAATACATGTGCTTGGGGGGTAAGGGTTTCTTTAACTAATCTAGTGGAAGAGACTCGAGTGCTAAAATCCACGGGTTAGGGGGCGCAAATTACTTGCCTTGCCCCAGGTGCTGACAACCCACGCTACGCCACTGCAGCTCACGTGAAGATTACAGATGAAATTTCAAGAGGAAACCACAAAGCAGACGAAGCTGCCAAGCAAGCAGGAATTAAAGTTCATCCCTCTACAGGTAATACCTTCCTACAAGTTGTTCTTACAGATGATGCCGTTGACTACAATATACTGTTGAGCTTACAAAGACAGGTAAGCAAGGAAAAGCATGACCTCTGGAGGAAACAAGATGCAGAATCTGATGATTACAGAATGTGGAGGAAAGGTAAAAGTCTGTTTGCCACGAGTATTGTACCTCATGATGGCCCAGATTGCCCATGGACCTACACACCTATCCAAGATGCACCTGAACAGCATAGTAAACACCCATTGGGTAGCACCCAGATTTACTGTTGTAGCAGCTAAAGACACCCAAGCTTGAATGATTTGTGCTAGAAACAATCCAGAACACGCTGTTAAAACACCAAGTAAGCGCACACCAAGGCCACTTTACCAGTTTCAAAGACTGCAGATACACTATATTCAACTACCTAAGGTAGTAGTGTATGAATATGTGTTGGTGTGCATTGATCTCTTTTCAGGTTGGCCTGAGGCCTACCCAGTGTCGAAATCCACAACGAAGGTCACAGCAAGTAAGCTTCTGAAGGAACTGGTATGTAGATATGGAGTACCTGAAGTGATTGAAAGTGACAGAGGTAGCCATTTCACTGGGGAAATAATGCAAGAATTTATGAAAGCGCTAGGGATCAGTCAGGCGTTCCACACCCCCTATCACCCCCAGAGTAGTGGGAAAGTAGAAAGGACAAATGGCACCTTAAAGAACAAGATTGCAAAAGCCATGCAAGCCACAGGGAAGCCCTGGACTGAATGCCTTCCTTTAGCACTCTTTTCTATGAGATTCACCGCCAATTCCAGACAGGGCCTATCCCCTTTTGAGATCCTGTTTGGATGTGCCCCAGAGACAGGCCTCTATTTTCCCCAAACCCTTCAGATGCAACATGGTAGTATGACCACCTATGTTCAGGCCCTACACCAAAGATTAGGCAGGGTGCATAAACAAGTCTTTGATTCTATTCCAGATCCAGACTCTGATTCTGCAACTCACAAACTGCAGCCTAGTGATTGGGTGGTGATAAAGAGGCATGTGCGGAAAGGACTTGAACCACGCTTTGACGGTCCATTCCGGTCCAAGTGCACTTGACTACGGCTACCTCAGTGAAACTAGAAGGAAAAACCACGTGGATACACTCCAGTCACTGTAAACAAGTCACTCCGACTGATCCACCGACATGAAGCTGTTCTTATCCATTACCATTGTATGCTGTGTTCGGATATGCTACTCTGACTTGAGACCAGAAAATAATAATGCATGGCTGGAAAATATATGGTTGCAGATAGCAAAGGCTTTTAATTTAACCTCCTTTTGCCTCAAACCTCAGTACTGAAAATGCCATAGAATCTTGTTTTATAGCTGTCCCTACCCCCATCTCACTGTTGAGGAAGTACCTACATACCCATAGACCCCATAAATCTCTACAACTATATTCTTATGCCTTCAACCCACTGGTAGGCAAGCCTCCCCTAGCCCTGTAGACAATTAATGTGACCTACAATGTTGGTGTTTTTCATGTAATTGTTCAAGAGACCCTAATACCGAATCCCTGTTTTGCCCACATGATGGAAAAATACCACGAATTGTAGAGCCCTGAGCACCACTATGAATTGTACCAAAACTCACCAAGTTATGAGTTACCACTACAATGTCTATCTTCCTAGAGGATGGACTTTCTCCTGTGGAAATATTACTTATGCTTATGTCCCAGGTAACATTACAGGAGGTCCCTGTGCAATCTCTCGCCTAACCATGACCATGTTTTCCAAATCTGACCTGATCACTAAAACCACCCAGCTACACAAACTGCTGAGAGACAGGAGAGATGTTAAAAACACCCTTAATGCAGATTGTAACCCTGAAATCACTCTCTTATCTAAAGCCGAATACTCTGCCCTAGAGTACACCTTGGTAGGAGTCCCAGGCTTAGCACTATATAATACCCGAGTAGTTAATGCTGTAGCCTCTTCCCTTGCAAAAGGTTTAAATGCCACTTCACAGGCCCTAGAAGAGCTACTTATAGACAACTAGGCAAATAAGAAGGCAATCCTTGAGAATAGTGCAGCCATTGACTACTTACTAATGAAACATGACTTAGGCTGTGACGCTATTGAAAGTATGTTATTTTAACCTATCTGACCATGGCAATATGATCCATAAACATATAAAAGATTTACATGACTTAGTACAGGATACTGGCTTCTTTGGGAATTGGAATTGGACATTTGGGCTAGGAACATGGTTGACTTTACTAATTAAGAAAATTTTGTACTTTTTGTTATTACCTGTATTTGTCATTATGGACATTTTTCTAACCTTTAGATTTTTTTCATGTCTACTAACCTCTCTATGTAAAGGTAAACCTACTGTTCGTCGTACCTTAACTTACATTCCAGCTCTGACTTCGGAAGGGTTTTATGATGTTGCCTCGCCTAACAAATGAAGGAACTCTCCTCCGCTGATTCTGGTGGTCTCTCAGTCCAAGGGAACCGTGGTGAAGCAATAAATGAAAGTCCCACAGGCTTTGGCTAACAGGCCTGGAAATACCTTGGACATTTGGGTGACCCTTGGATCAAAAGAGGGGATTGTGATAGAATTTATCTTGATTCCAAGGCTCAAACTTATAGGTGTCATATAATGATATCCTATATTAAAATTGGCTAACTTGGACTCAGGAAATGCTTGATGCTTAAACAACACTTAAGACCATTTATGTCTAGTTCCGGGAGCAGAGAGCCCCCACCTGAGATGTCTCTTCTCTTGTTCTTTCTTACCTTGGAACTTATGTTATGTGTACATGACGTTCATCCCTATGTCTTATCTGTATCCCCTTCTTATTACTGTTCTATGAGTATTTGCACGTAAGCACTTACTTTTTAATGTATAAAACCCAGCTGATTAATAAAACGGTAGAGGCTTATTTTGAATACCAACAGGTGTCTGGTGTCTAATTCTCGCTTCTCCGAGTGCACTTGTAACAACAATTTAGGCTTCTTCTGAATATAATAAAAATCAACATTCTGATCCACAACACTAGTCTGCAGCTGATGGGTTTGCCCTTGTCTGCCTCTGATCTGCCTGCTGCCATCAGAAGTGATGGTCCTAGCCAATCACAATGCTTCCCCATTAATGAAAGACCATTGTTCTCATTCACATGGCATAGGATTCAAGTGGATGATCTAGTGAGAAAATGTGGACCCTTGGCTAACAGCACCAGCAGGTATGTACCGTTGTGGTCATTGCATTAACTGCAATGGGATGATTACTGGGGACCACTTTGTTCATCCAAGGATGGGTAAAAAGTATATGATGCATGATTTTTGCAACTTCCAGTCAGAATTCTTAGTTTATCTGCTCAAATGTCCATGTGGCTTGGCATACATCGAGACCACACTTACTTTAACCACTAGAATCTGGTAACATAAAAGTAGTAATCACACCAAAAAGATTCAGTATCCGTTGGCACACCACTTTGTTGAGAAAGGAGATGCAGTTTCACATTTACATTACACAATCATACAAGTGGTAAAAAAATGCAGTTCATGAGAATGTGTATTAAAATAAGGTGAACTACATTGGATATACAAACTGCACACTCTTTCCTAAAGGCAGTGCCGATGCAAAGATTTTTGCCGCGTTTAGGCAAAAAAAATGTGGCCGCTCTACCCACCATGTCACATCACGATGCCCCACCCCCCAGTGTGTTTACATTAAAAAGACTGCAGGGACAGGCTATGACATCATAACAACTACATTACGCTGTAGTGGTTCTGGTGACTATTGTGTCCCTTTAATGTGAGGTAAATTATATCACCTACTTACCACCAGATGAGGAGTAGAGGATGATGGGCTCTAACAGTGGGCAGTCTGGCTCCATTGATCTTGTGAAGAACAGACTCTCTGGAAGCTGTTTGTAACTGTGCTCACATAAATATACAAACAGAAAGCAGCTCCATTATTGGGAACTCTTACACAGCTTAAGATCTTGGCCCCAGGGCCTGACCGTAAGTATGCACTCAAGGCCCACCCATAAATCCACCTACATGGACCAACCATGAGTTCGCTCACAGGGAGTGGAGTTTATGTGTGTAGATGATGTGTTAATGTAGAGGATGTAATGTGTATGTCTGCCCTTATGAATGCAGTGTATAGGGACACCAGTTGTGTAGGGGATGTAGTGTATGTTTAGGGGATGCTGTGTGTGTGTAGTGGATGCAGTGTTTGTGCGTAAGGCTTAGAAAGAAGTGTGTGTTTGTGTGTAAGGGATGCTGTAACGGCTACCCAGGTTGCAGAGGGGTATCAGCCGTTGGAGACATCCTTCTTCCCGGCAAGATGCTGTGCTGTAGTGGAGTTGCGCTATCCCATCCGCTGGATCAGAGTAGAGCGTAAAGCAGAGCTCTTAAAAGAGCTAGTGATTATGCTGAGCAGGTTCCCTTTCAATAACGAGACGAGGCTATGTTTTGAAGGGTTAAGCAGAACTGATTTAATGACCACACAAGCAGCTGCTTCTATGCAGGTTTTACAGTAAGGTTACCACCCATTGGACCTTGTGGGGCACTGGCAAATGAAATACAGCAGCCAATCAGTTACAATTGTACAGTAAAAGCACACCCATTAATTACAATACATTCCTCCCCACTGCTTAGGAGATAATTGAGTTAATCGTTATGTCAGCTCTTTATCTCCAAGCTACAAAATATACTTTTCTGCATTTTCCATTACTTTAAAACTATGCATAAGATCTTAATAAAAGTTACATTTTAATAACCCATACATTCAGCGAAACAACATATCTAAAAATGGCATGAATTGGATCAGTGGTTCGGGAGTTAGTGAAAAGGTGGATGTGACCGACCGCTCACACAATTCTTTGCCCAAAAATAGTTCCACAATTTCAGTCTCTGCAGTCGGTCTATTTTCCCTTTGTAATAAGTATAAAATGCACGAACAAATCTGTTCGTGCCTGCCATCACTGGATGCAGACTGTTCAGATGAATAAACTCATGAATTAGCGCCTTGTTCGTATGAGTCTAGTCTTCTGCTTAGAAGGTAGAAGTTCAGCGGTGTTCGTGGAAAAAGGTTGCAGAAAACAGTTCCATGCGGTCGACGACCAAACACCGCTGAGTGCGTTCGACTAAACAAAATGGCCACTGCCACATATTCGCACAGACGAACGCCGACCACCCTGTTAATCCATTGGAATGTTGAGGTGTTTCGCGTTTTTTACAGGTCAAGAGGGTTAATTGCTGGCACACTCCTGCTCTGGGTGGTTGGTCGTTCGACAAAATATTCGGTATTCGAACAGTTAGGGCCAAATGCACGATTAGTCACTTTGGGGAATGCAAATTCATGAACAGTCTTTGTTCTCAGTGATAGGAAGCAATATTAAGGACTGTAAAGAAAAGGTTGTGGGCACTCCATTGGGATGAGGTTTCCATGCAATACTGTAGGTTCTGTTACAGATGTGTTGTGTGTTTCTGGGTGTGTGTAAGGGATGCATTGTGTGAATCTGTATTTGTATGTGTAAGTGATGCAATGTTTAATTCTGTGTTTGTATGTTTAAGGAATGCAAGGTGCGTTTCTGTGTATGTAAGGGGTGCATTGAGTGTGTGTGTGACTTGTCCCTTAATGGTCTCTATCGCTCCCCATACCCCCAGTCCTTAGTGGTCTCATCTCCTCCCACTGTACCTTAGTGGTCTCCTCTTCACTCCCTGTCCCTTAGTTCTGTCCGTTGCCCTCCTGTCCCTTAGTGGTCTCCCTTCCTGTCCCTCAGTGATCTCTCAGGCATGGACGTCCACAGGAATTTTTCAATGGAGGGGCATAATTGTAATGACATCTATGCTTGGTCCCTTTTTGATAGTGTCATGAAAGGAAAGGGGCATAGTCATCACATAAAGCCAGGGTGAATAGCGTTTTCACAACTATGGTGTCAGGAATACATGTTTGTATTCCTGACACTATAGTGTTCCTTTAAGCAAATTAAAGGAACATTCTGGTCACCATAACAACTTAATCTAGATGAAAATGCTATGATGCCTGGAAGCCCCTGGTGCCAGCTGACCGCTCTAGCCAATCAGCAACACCCCTACCCAGCGGTAGGGGTGTTCCTGACACTCAGTAAATAAAAGTGAACACATTAACACTGATATTTTTTTTTTACCTGGGGAGATGAGAAGGTCCAAAGTTTCCCTGCCAGGCCCAGGTTATGATGTGGTGTCCAGAATAAAGTGGAGGGTTCACTGCACTAGTCCTTCCTACTCCAATCTCCTTTTCTTTTCCTTCATTTGACACAGTCTTCTTTTTCTTCTGACACTGTCTTCTCTCGTCCTTGGCTCATTCTACTCCTTTACCTTTCTACTACTTTCTGCTTATTTTGCGCCCTTCTGCTCCTTTCTCTTTCTGATCCATTTCTGCTCCTTGCAGACCCTTTCTCCTCCTTGCAGATCCTCTCTGCTCCTTCTCCTACTTAAAGGACCACTCTAGGCACCCAGACCACTTCAGCTTAATGAAGTGGTCTGGGTGCCAGGTCCAGCTAGGGTTAACCCATTTTTTAATAAACATAGCAGTTTCAGAGAAACTGCTATGTTTATGAATGGGTTAAGCCTTCCCCTAATCCTCTAGTGGCTGTCTCATTGACAGCCACTAGAGGCGCTTGCGTGCTTCTCACTGTGATTTTCACAGTGAGAGCACGCAAGCGTCCATAGGAAAGCATTGTAAATGCTTTCCTATGCGACGGGCTGAATGCGCGCGCAGCTCTTGCCGCGCGTGCGCATTCAGCCCAGGAGGAGGATCGGAGGAGGAGAGATTGAGGAGAGCTCTCCGCCCAGCGCTGGAAAAAGGTACGTTTTTAACCCTTTCCCCTTTCCAGAGCCGGGCGGGAGGGGGTCCCTGAGGGTGGGGGCACCCTCAGGGCACTATAGTGCCAGGAAAACGAGTATGTTTTCCTGGCACTATAGTGGTCCTTTAACCTTTGTGCTCCTTGCTGTCCCTTTCTGCTACTTGCTACCCCTTTCTACTCCATCTCCTTCTTTACCTTTGTGCCGCTTCCTGCTCCTTGCTGCCGATTCCTGCACCTTGCAGACCCTTTCTGCTCCTTGCTGGCTCTTCCTGTTAATTTCTGCTCCTTCTACTACTTTACCTTTGTGCTCCTTCTGCCCCTTCCAGCTCATTGCTGACCCTTTCTGCTCCTTGATGTCCCTTTCTGCTCATTTTTGTTCCTTCTCCTACTTTACCTTTGTGCTCCTTCTGTCCCTTCCTGCTCCTTGCTGCCCTTTCCAGCTCCTTGCTGACCCTTTCTGCTCTACCTTCCAGCTCCTTGCTGACCCTTCCTGCTTCTTGCTGACCCTTCCTGCTCCTTCGTGCCCCTACCTGCTCATTTCTGTTCCTTTGTGCTCCTTCTCCTACATTACCTTTGTAAAGAGAATGAGTTTCAGAAAGCAGGAGGACATTCAGTCAGAGATAGAAGAAAGGCAATTGGTCACACAGCAGGAGAGATGTCAGGGGAGGATAGATATATCTGGGTTTCATCAGCGTACAGGTGGTATCCAAATGAATTAATAAGTTTGCCAAGAGAGGCAGTATAGAGAGAGAACAAAAGGGGACCAAGAACTGAACCTTGAGAGACTCTGACTGAGACAAGACGAGGAGAGGAGGTGTTGTTGAAAAAAGAGACACTAAACGAGCGTTAGGAGAGATAGGAGGAGAACCACAAGAGGGGTGTGTCACAGAGACCAAGAGATTGAAGAGTTAGGAGAAGGAGGCCATGATCAACAGTGTCAAAGGCAGCAGAAAGGTCAAGAAGAATTAGTATAGAGTAGTGGCAGTGGCATACTAAGGGGTGGGTGGGGGGGCGGTCCGCCCCGGGTGCCACTCAGTAGGGGGGTGCCACACTCTGTACCTCCTGCTGGTTCACAATAATAATCCTCTCCCTCGCGGCTCCGGCGCTCAGTCAGTGAGTCGGAACACAGGGAGGGGATTCCCAGCCTGTGTTCTGAGTCATCACTGAGCACCAGGGAGGTTGTTATGGAGTGTACCAGCAGGGGGCGCAGAGCGTGTATTCTGACTGGTTTCTCCCCTGCGGCCACTCTGCCTGCACCTGCTGCACTACCTGACACTGGGCTGGAGAGAGACAGCCCCTGAATCATGGTAAGATAATATTATTATTTTAAATTCACCCTCACCCCCTCAGTCACCCTGTCACCCCTCCCCAGTCACCCCCCCAGTCACTCTGTCATCAGTCACCCCCCCCTCAGTCACCCTGTCACCCCCTCAGTCACTCTGTCACCAGTCACCCCCAAGTCACTCTCTGTCACCAGTCACTCAGTCACCCTGTCACCCCCAGTCATTCTGTCACCAGTCAACCTCCTAGTCACTCTGTCACCCCCTCCCTCAGTCCTGTCACCCCTCAGTCACTCTGTCACCAGTTACCCCCAGTCATTCTGTCACCCCCTCAGTCACTCTGTCACCAGTCACCCCCTCCCTTAGTCACTCTGTCACTAGCCACCCCCTCACTCTGCGACCTGTCACCCCTTCACTCTGCCACCTGTCACCCCCTCACTCTGCCACCTGTCATACCCTCACTCACTCTGCCACCCCTCACTCTGCCACCTGTCACTCCCTCCTTCCCTCACTCTGCCACCTGTCACTCCCTCCTTCCCTCACTCTGCTACCTGTCACTCCCTCCCACGCTCTGACAGCCCCTCCCTCCTACGCTCTGCCACCTGTCCCCGCCTCACTCTGCCATCCCTATCCCACACCCCACTATGTGTCTTACTCATACTACATCCCTTTCACCCCACACTGTGTTCCCTACACCAGGTCTGTCTCCTAAATTACTATCAATAAAGATTTGTATCAGGACAAGTAGATTGTCACGGCAGACAAGTAGATTGGGTAAACACTTTAGTCCCTGGACAAGTAATTGTTTTTTAAGTTTCAACACCCCTGCCCTCCCTGCGATATACACCACCGCCTTGTCATAATACCCTCCCTGCCATATACACCCCTCCCTTGTCATAATACCCTCCCTGCTATAAACCCACTACCTGGTCATAATTCCCACCCTGGCATATACCCCTTTAACATGTCATATAATACCCACACTGCCATAATACCCTCCCTGCCATATACCTCCACCTTATCATAATACACACCCTGCCATACACCTCTGCCTTGACATAATATCCTTTCTTCCATATAACACCCAATCCCATTGTTCCCACCCGTGACATAAAACACCATATACTCACCACCTCACCTGCAGTCACCTCCTTCAATCCACTGTTTGCAATGGCACACACTGTCATAGTATCCACCACACTGTTCCACCCTGCCATATACCTTTCTCCTGCTAGTAATACTCACCCACTTACATATACCTCCACGTTGTCACATTGCCCCAGACAGATAGGACAAATATATACTGGGAGGCAGTGAGATTAAACATGTTTTATGGACCATATAGGAGTTTGTGTACGCCCTGCAGTAAGCCTGCAGCCGGGGTATGATGTCATCCTGGTATCACTAATCACATCACTAATTAATGCTCCCAGCCCCCACTGTTTATGTGCCTCCCCTATATATTGTTCCTAGAGTCACCACTGCTTCAGGGGCCCAGTTGTGCGCTGTGGTGCTTTAATGGTGTGACCAGGCTTCTGTAATAATGTAATGGCAGCCCTGGGGGAAGTGAAATTCAGTCACTTCCTCCCAGCTAACACTGAGACAAGCAGGATGGAGGGCGGCACTGATTGGGAGAGAACTAGAGACAAACTCCCAACAGCCTCAGCCAGCAGGTACGAAACAGGATTATGGCATTGTGTATCTGTATGTGTGTCTGTGTAGTTGCATGTGTGTAAATGTGTGTCTCTGTATCTGTTTGTGACTGTGTGCCTGTATCTGCATGTGTATCAGTGTGTGTATATATCTGCATACATCTCAGCATCTTGCCAACACTACACACAAACACATCCCTGCATTCCAGTGTAAACACTACATACAAACACACCTCTGTATTAAAACATCACCACTATATATAACCACACCACTGCATTTCGCCAACACTACACACAAATGCATGCCTGCATTAAAATACCAACACTACATACAAACACACCCTACATTCACTCACACTTACTCCAAACAAAAACATGCTTACATTGAAACACGCAAGCACTGCTCAGTGCTACATACATTAAAAAAATTGTGGGTGTTTTCTACATTTTAAAATGCAGGGGGGAGGGGAGGTGGGTGCCAAAACGAGGACCCGCCCCTGGTGCCATATGCTCTAGGTACGCCCCTGAGTAGTGGTCTTTGGATTTGGCCGTGATGAGGTCATTTGTAATTTTAATAAGAGCAGAGACTCTCAGTAGTTGATGTCTGGCCCCGCCCCCTGGCATCAAATTTAAAGGGACACTATAGTCACCCGAACAACTTTAGCTTAATTAAGCAGTTTTGGTGTATAGAAAATGCCCCTGCAGCCTCACTGCTCAATCCTCTGCCATTTAGGAGTTAAAGCCCTTTGTTTATAAACCCTAGTCACACCTCCCTGCATGTGACTTGCACAGCCTTCCATAAACACTTCCTGTAAAGAGAGCCATATTTAGGCTTTCTTTATTGCAAGTTCTGTTTAATTAAGATTTTCTTATCCCCTGCTATGTTAACAGCTTGCTAGACCCTGCAAGAGCCTCCTGTTCAATTTAGAGATTGAGATACAATTATTTAAGGTAACTTACATCTGTTTGAAAGCGAAACCAGTTTTTTTTTTCATGCAGGCTCTGTCAATCATAGCCAGGGGAGGTGTGGCTAGGGCTGCATAAACAGAAACAAAGTGATTTAACCCCTTAAGGACGGAGGGCGTACTATTACGCCCTGCAGGAGCCGGCTCTAAACCCCGGCAGGCTTAATAGTACGCCCTCACTTTAATGGCCGCCCATGTGGCCGGCGCTAGTCGCCTGCTGCAGATCGTGGTCGGGGGGGATGCCCGGCCCCCCAGGCAACCCCCCCTGTGGCCGGTGACCGCGATCTGCAGTCACTGATCGAAGTGACAGGCTGTCATTGCGATCAATTTTTTAACGTGTGTCAGCCGATTTCAAATCGGCTGACACACGTGGCCAGCGGCTACCCCGTGCAGATCGCGGTCGGGGGACTTACCTGGCCCCCCAGGCAGTCCCCCTGGGGTCAGTGACCGCGATCTGCACCTTCTGAGATCGCAGTGACAGGCTGTCACTGCGATCTCAGAGCGCTCTGATCGCAGTGACAGCCTGTCACTGCGATCAGTGTTACATGTGTCAGCCTATTGGCTGACACATGTAACTGGCACACAGATCCCCCTGCAGATTGGAAGGGGGGAGTGCTTGTACCACCCAGGCACTCCCCCCTGTGGCCAATTACCCAATCTGCAGGAGGTGATCACAGTGACAGGCAGTCACTGTGATCACTGATCCTGTGTGTCAGCCAGTGATGTAAAATCACTGGCTGACACTGTCTCTGCCCCCTGTCCTGTAAAAAAAAAAAAATATTAGTAAAAAATAAAATTACAGTTAAATATAAAATATACTTAGATCATATATATTATATATATATGATCTAAGTATATATATATATATATATATATATATATACACACATTTACACATACACGAAGTGTATTTAAATATTAATATATATAATTATTTATATATATATTACTATCAAATTACACGTAGACTAATACTGATTATATATATATATATATATAATTATTGTTATATATATATATTTATATATAATATAAAAAAATGTAAATACGTAAAAAAAAAAAAATTAAAAAATAATTAAAAATAAATAATAAAAAAATATATAGATGTTTGTTATTTCGTTCTAACTGTATTGAGATATTAAAATATATATATATTCATATCAAAATACACGTAGAACAAAATAATATATATATCTATATACATAAATATATACATATATATCACTAAATATATACACCTATATATAAATAAAAATATTTAAAAAAATTATATATATATATGTATATATACACATATGTATATATATACATATATTAATTCTACACATATATTTATGTAATATTTTTACATAATTAGGTATCCTAATTAATTACAATTAGCGGGACCTGCCTGACAACCCATGCCGAAAGTATAGGGAATTTAATTTGCTAGCACTATATTTAACCCTATAACTTTCCAAGACACCATAAAACCTGTAAATTGGGGGTACTGTTTTACTCGGGAGACTTCGCTGAACACAAATATTAGTGTTTCAAAACAGTAAAATGTATTACAACAATGATATCGCCAGTAAAAGCGAAGTTTTTTGCATTTTTCACGCACAAACAGCACTTACACGGATGATATTATTGCTGCAATACTTTTTACTGTTTTGAAACACAAATAATTGTGTTCAGCGAAGTCTCCCGAGTACAACAGTACCCCTCATGTACAGGTTTTATGGTGTTTTCAAAAGTTACAGCGTCAAATATAAGGCTTGTGTTTCATTTTTTTCACATTAAAATTCGCCAGATTGGTTACGCTGCCTTTGAGACCCTATGGTAGCCCAAGAATGAAAATTACCCCTATGATGGCATACCATTTGCAATAGTAGACAACCCAAGGTATTGCAAACAGGGTATGTCCAGTCTTTTTTAGTAGCCACTTAGTCACAAACACTGGCCAAAATTGGTTGTTTTTTGCATTTTTCACACAAATAAATACTAACGCTAACTTTGGCCAGTGTTTGCGACCAAATGGCTACTAAAAAAGACTGGACATACCCCATTTTCAATACCTTGGTTGTCTACTATTGCAAATGGTATGCCATTGTGGGTGTAAATTTCATTCCTGGGCTACTATAAAGTCCCAAAGGCAACGTAACCAATCTGGTGAATTTCAATTTCAAATGTAACGTGCTATATTTGACCCTGTAACTTCCCAAAACGCCATAAAACCTGTACATAGGGGTTACTGTTTTACACGTGAGACTTTGCTGAATACAAATATGTGTATTTTATTGCAGTAAAAGCAAACAGTATATGACATGACACTGACCGTTAAAATGTCATGTAGAACTAAAATTTTTTTAAAAAATCTTATTTTCTCCCATTTTTTTCATATTAAATTATGTTTCATAGCTAAATATTTGATATTAAATGAAAGCCCTGTTTCCCCTGAATAAATGATATATAATAAGGGTGGGTGCATTTACTATGAAAGAGGTGTATTACGGTTGGACAGACATGTAGCGCAAATGCCAGGTTTTGTTTACATTTTGTTTCGTTCACAACGTGTACATTTGGCTCCGTCCTTAAGGGGTTAACTCCAAAATGACAGTGAATTGAGCAGTGAAATTGCAGGGGAATGATCTATTCACTAAAACTGCTTTATTTAGCTAAAGTAATTTAGGTGACTATAGTGTTCCTTTAATACTCTCTGGGTGTTTGTTGTTTTGTATCATTTCTTTTTTTTTTTTTGTTATTCAAAGAATTTTTGGAATTAAAGATAGCTTTCTTTTATAAATATTAGGACAAAAAGCAGAATGTGCACAGCAGTTGAGTAAAGAGTGAAATATATATAATTAGCAATGGAGTTCATAAAACCTTTTATAGAGAAAAACAAATCCAAAATTCATACAACTCAGGGATTTTCACCCTTAAATGTGATCAAACCAAATAAAAGGAATATATATGGAACAATGACTACTAAAGGTTAACTTTTATTTCATACTTAAAGCGGGACTGCCATGGCCGCATCTGTTTAGTATTTTAACCCCCCCTCCTGATTCCTCTACATCTAATTGTCCCTCTAGCAACTCCCAAATGCCCCAAGGCTCCCCATTTTACCCAGGTCAGGGGCACTGCCATCTCTGTGTGGGCAGATGAAGGCCTTGTGGAACACGTCTTCTACCCACACTAGATAGTGCTGTGAAATTCATGCGCATATCCAGTTAAACACTTGGGCATTCATTATTGTCCAAAATTCAGATGGGAATTTTGGCTAATAATTAATCCATCAGAAAGATAAATGAATGAATATAAATTTAACACGAACAAACAAAGACCAAACGTTGGTGTTCATTCGTTCAGTTTATTACAAGGAGGGAGCTACTGGCTTGCAGCTCTCTGCTTGTAATATGTAAAAATAGAAGCGGCGGGGTGCTGTGTTCCCTGCCACTTCCTAACCCCCCCATGTCCCTACACACACTACACCCCCCCATACAGGCATATGCATATTAACTTCCCCTCCCCCATGTCCTTACGCACCACTCCCCTCCTCCCACCCCCCCACGCATATTAGCATAAGGGCACGGTGATCAGATAGTGATACAAAAATTTATTTAAAAAAACAAAAACAAAAAACAGAGAAATGCAGACACATTAGAAGTTTTTAACCTATTCGTGGCCAGAAGTAGTTGTTCCAACTCATCTTCTTCCTGGTACTCAAATGAGTATCTTTTCATTCCATTTTGTAGTTGCATGATCAGAGCACACACATACCGTAAACCAGGGCCATCTTAACAGCATAGGTCCTCGGGAAAAGCTTATATTTATTGGTATCTCTAACAAATACAATACATACACACAGATTGCTGAGTACACAGACAGACTGCTAAATACACACACACACCGACTGCTGACACACTGCTGAATACACACAGACAGACTGCTGAATACACACACAGAGAGACAGACTGCTGAATACACACACAGACTGCTGAATACACACACACATACTGCTGAATAAAGGATATTATGGCACCAGAAAAAGTGCAGAGGCGGGCTACAAAATTAATAAAAGGAAAGGAACATATCAGCTATGAAGAAAGGTTAACAAATTTAAACCTATTTAGTTTAGAAAAACGTCGCCTGAGAGGGGATATGATAACATTATACAAATATATTCGGGGCCAATACAAAGCATTGTGTGGAAATCTATTCACAAACCGGACTTTACATAGGACACAATGCCATGCGTTTAGACTGGAAGAAAGAAGATTTCGTCTAAGGCAAAGGAAAGGTTTTTTTACTGTAAGAACAATCAGGATGTGGAATTCTCTGCCTGAAAAAGTGGTTTTATCAGAGTCCATACAGATGTTCAAACAGCTACTAGATGCATACTTTCAAAAACAGAATATTCAAGGATATAATCTTTCAATGTAGGGTAATAACTGCTTGATCCAAGGACCAATCTGACTGCCATTCTGGCGTCAAGAAGGAATTTTTTTCCTAGCTTGTTGCAAAAATGTGCTTCAAACTGGGTTATTTTGCCTTCTTTTGGATCAACAGCAAAAAACAAATGTGAGGAAGGCTGAACTTGATGGACGCAAGTCTCTTTTCAGCTATTTAACTATGTAACTATGAATACATACACACAGGCTGCTGAATACATACACACAGGCATCGGAACACATACACACAGGCTGCTGAATACACACAGACAGAGTGCTGAATACACACGACTCGTCGACGGCGTGTTAGAACGCTGAAACGCGCGTCGAGTTTTTATTTATTTATTTTCTTTACAGCTTGCTCACTTGGGTAGCACTTATGGATTAGTTTATTTAGTTAATTCGGTTTTTAGCTACTTTAGCCAGGTAGGCAGAAGGGTAATAGGTAGGCACTTGTGATTCTCACTGTGCCGAGGTATACAGTTAGGAAGTGTTCCTCCCCCTTCCTTTTTCCCCCTTTTCCTTCCTTTGTTATTCCTCTATTTACCTATCTTTTGACAACCTTACAGTTTGGAGCAATTTTGACCCAACTTTATTAGATTTGGGCTATTTCTCTGTAAGTAGTTGTTTTGGACCTGTATGTGTTTTTACACATCTATTCCCTTTGCCCTATCTTTCCTCCCTGTCTATTTTAATTGCCTACACCCTTAGGATCATTAAAGGTAGGGACTCCCCTTTCATTTATAACTCTTCCATTTAGGGACCTTTGGTTCCACACTATTTTTTCTATAGACTTAGGATGTCTGTGTACCTATGTAATCCCTTGTATTCCCTGTCAGTTTTACTGTTTATCTTACAGTTTATGTCGGTACATGATACTCATCTCATTATTAGAGGGTGAGCCCAGGGGTGTATCTATCACGAGGCAAACAAGGCATTTGCCTAGGGCGGCACTTGCCAATGGGGCGGCAAAATACCTTGTTTGCTTAGTGATAGTTACATAAAATGCTAAATATTTTTTTGCCCCTTGTCCGATTCGATCCTTCACTATGCGAGCGGCATCGCCGGCGCCACATAGTGAAGGAGTTGAAAGACTTACTTCCTCCTCCTCCTGACTTCCTCCCGACCTCCCCTGCTTTTTGCGTCCGCGCATTGCCATCGTGACATCACACGGAGGTGGAGTCACGGGCCGGCAACGCTAGGTTGAGCCTGATCTCCTCCAAGTGCAGAACGGATCCTGCACACGGATGGTCTGAACACTGAGTCCAGGCCCCGCCCCTAGCCCCAATGCACTGATCCCTGAGCCTACTGTCTTCAAAAACTGTAAGTACCTAAGTTACAGTTATTCACAAAAAAAAAATTACTTAGTTGTTTTATAGGGTAAGGGGGGTCTGGCTGGGTGGTTAGAGGGGGAGGATTAGGGAGGGGTTAATACTGTACTCTCTCTAGCTGCACATTGTTTAAAAAAAAAAAAGTAATCTGTAAAATACTGTTACGGTACCCTCAGCATGAAATGTACAAACCGCCGTTTAGTGAATCCTCCCTTCTCTCAATAGTATAGGCTGCATGCGTATCCAGTACAATCATGCGAACCGCAAGCAAGGGAACACTGCAAACTCACGAACGGGATCCGTACGGGCACTTCACTCCACGAGCTCCAAATTCACGAATCGCCAATAGTAGCCGAACGCATATATCTCCCAAGCGGCTAATAATCCCATCCAGCAGTCTCTAGTCGTCGGTAATAAATCCCCCCAATAACGAGACCAAGCTCCGCTACCAGCCCGTATTTATGCAGGTCTCCCACTTGGTGGACACTTCCCTAGGGGACCAAATGGGAGACTGTGACAATAGACAGACATATAGCAAGTCATGACCCACAGACACAGAACATTCCCACAGTGCATCAGTATTCCCTCCCCTCTGCCCTGGAGATAATTGAGAAGAAATTCAATTATCTCCAGGACAGAGGCAAATCGCCATTTTAAATCCAACACAGCAAAACACATGAAAATCTATAACTTTACTTTAGTTGAATGCTACCCATTCGTATCACATATCCCCAGATAGCCTGGATCTGAGTGCATATTATTGGCGAATAGCGCTCAGATCCCATACGCACAGTTCAATCGCCATGGAGTCAATTACAGTCTTTCGGTATGCGATTGACTCCATGGGACGGCTATCTGGGGTAAGTCCATTCGTGTGTTTAAACCTCCTGAACGGCCGGTGTTTGCATCCTTCTGTCGATTGAGAAGGGAGGTCGGCGGCTTCAGCGGTGTTCGGCAGAAAAAGTGTCCGTTTTCAGTTCCATTAAATATATGCCGAACACCGCTGTTTTTTTTGCATGTTTTAAAATGGCCGCCGCCTCATGGTCGACATACGAACGACGACCACCCGGTATTCGGTTCTTAATTGAGAAGTGTCTGCGGTTAACCACAACTTTCTAATTGGGATCAATAGGTTAACCAGCAGCACACTTCTCTTCTGGGTGGCCGTCCGTTCGGTAGTTTCATTCGGTGGAAAAAGTAAATTCACTGAACAGAGGCATACGAACGGGTAATTCCACGAAAAGGCAAAAACAGGCAAACAGACGAATCCAGCAACCCAGTCTCTACACAGATGGATCTGTCACAAATACATTTTGTGCTTTTTTAATTTTTAGAATAATCATACAGCCAAATTTGTGCTAATTTCTGTGCTGTGAGGGGCAGTATTACACAATCTGTATATGTATAAAAAATATATATATAAAGATTGTGTAATACTGCCCCTCACCCCCCTCCAACAACACAGAAATTAGCACAAATACATTAAATAAAATGGCTGCCTGTATCATTATTCTAAAAATTAAAAACGCACAACTTCTGACACAAATACTTTGTATTTTACAGATTTTTATATATTTTTTATACATCTGCAAAATACAAAATATTTGTGTCAAACTAGGAAGGTGCATAGTTTATTTTTTTTAAAATAACTTTTAGATGATAGACATTTTATTTTATTTCATACATACATTTGTGATGATTCTTTTTCTTCTCTATATTCAAGGGACACTATAATCACCAGAACCACAACAGCTAAACGTAGTAGTTCTGGTGTCTATATCATGTCTCTGCAGGCTTTTTAATGTAAACACTGCCTTTTCAGAAAAAAGGCAGTATTTACATTACTGTCTATGAATACCTCTAGTGGCCACTCATCAGACAGCAACTAGAGGTGCTTCCTAGTCCAGTGTTGCACAACGTGCAGCACTGGCATTCACACTGAACACTCCTCATAGAAATGCATTGATTTAATGCATCTCTATGAGGAGATGCTGATTGGTGCAATGCACTGTTTTGCCACGCAGGCGCAATAGCCTCCCAATGCTTTCCTATGGGAAAGCAGTGGGTTGGCTGATATATACTCAGACACTGCACATTTTTGTGTGGGAAGGCGGGATCCAGGGGGCTCAAGTAAATTCTTGCCCAGGGTCCAATCAATATTAAAGACGGCCCTGCCCCTCGTACTTGCCGCGCTCTCTCTGCTCTGTCCCTGCTTCCTGATTAATGTCTGATTGTTGCCATGGAGAGCAGACAGCAAGCCGACCTCCCATGAGAAGCAGCATGCTCCTTCAGAGCCTCCTTCCCATATAGCCGGGTAGCACGTGCTACGTCTGTTGATTTTAACTGACGCTACGTCTGTTGATTTTCACTGACGCTATGGCTGTTGATTTTCAGATTTTTATTGACGCTAGGGCGGTTGATTTTTACTGATGCTTTGTCTGTTGATTTTCATTGATGCTATGTCTGTTGATTTTTATTGATGCTATGCCAGTTGATTTTCATTGACGCTATGGCGGTTGATTTTCATTGACACTGTGGCGGTTGATTTTCATTGACGCTATGTCGGTTGATTTTTTTATTGACGCTATGTCTGTTGATTTCTATTGTCGTTATGGCGGTTGATTTTCACTGACGCTATGGCGGTTGATTTTCACTGACGCTATGGCGGTTTATTTTCACTGATGCTATGTCGGTTGATTTTCACAGCATTGGTACTATTCTTAGCAGCCATGAGTGACGGGCAAAAAAGGCTAAGTGGAGCAGGTTACCAAAAAAATGCAAAAATTAGGTGTGAAAAACAAGCCTGGGAGCTTGAACTGACAGGAAAAATTAAACTCTTTTTCGCGAAACCTGTGGCTTCTTCTAATACTGAGCAGGGTGAGGAGGTAGTTGAAGATTTAACTGCTGACATCTGTGAAACTGATGTTGCTACATGCAGTTATGATACTTCACTAGCTACCAGTAGTACTAGTATTGCCAGAGAAACTGAGACTTCTGAATCAGGTCCTTCGAGTTCAGTAGAATTTGATGATCCTTTTGTACAAATAGGAGTGAGCTCTGACCCTGCTAAATGGATTTTAAATGATTGCACCAGAGACCATGTGGCTAAACATGGAATAATTCAAAATGAGAATCTGGACTTTACACAGTCGAGAAGGCTGTATGCTGACCATTCTAGGTTGCTAACTAAACACCTTTTTGAAAAAGAAAACTTTAATGGAGTGAAACAAAAAAGGAGCTATTTGTTTTACTCCAAAAGCAAAGGAGTAGTGTTTTGTGCTCCATGTCGTTTGTTTGGTGGCAAATCCCAGTTGGCAGAAAGTGGCTTCAATGACTGGAAAAATGGCACGGCTCGATTAAATGAACACGAGCGTTCAGCTGAACACAAATCCTGCGTGCTATCTTTAAAATCAAGAGCATGTACACTGGGGAGAATTGATGAAAGTCTTACCAAGCAGGGTTCTGATGAAATTCAATATTGGAGAAATAGTAAAAACAAAAGTGGTAAACCGCGCCAAGATAGTATAAAAGATAGGGCAATTAAAATATATACATACAGACAATCCTGTGGTTTAGAATGTATATAACCCTCAAAAAGAAATAATAAAAACAATATTAGTGCAATATGTCAAGCGAATAAGAACATATATATAGACTTGTAGAGGACTCACTCACACTTTGCAGAGCTACTTGGAGCTCTGCTGTACAGCGCCTGGACGGTACAATTCCCGTCTCTGGATATCAATGGTGGTATAATGCGGTGTCCAATCCTCCACAGTGGTATATATAGAAAAAATAAAAATAAAATCCAATGGTATAGTATGTCTTTTTAAGAATATACAAATAAAGGAAAAGTATCCTACTTACAGATTCCAGAGCAAATATATTTGCAAGGCAAAATAACAGAAAAAGTCAATGTGCAAATGGTTCACTGCTGCCTATATTCAGTTTGTTTAGCGAGCGCCTAATTCTTTCTTTTTGAATATTGGAGAAATTTTTAAAAAGAGTTGTTGCTGCAGTTAAGGCACTTGGCACTCGAGGACTTGCTTTCAGAGGGAAAGATGACCGTTTTGGTTCCACACACAACGGAAACTACATGATGATGTTCGAATTTCTGTCAGAATTTGACCCATTTATAGCAGAACACATTGCCCATTACGGCAATGCAGGAAAAGGAAGAGAAAACCTCCTAAACCTCCTCTAACCAATGACCCAAACTTACAGACCACAGAAACAAATTCTCCCTTAAACAATGACTATAAACATTGCACTTCTGATTTAACCAAAGCGGACTTACCTTCTTGTCCTCTCTCAGATGATCTCCTAAAATCTCAGGATTCAGAAGAGGGATCTGTAGAGATGGACTACGATCCTCCGCCCTCAAATGGCATGTGTTCAGAGGAAGAATTCATAAATGAATGTCCTGAACTTATGGCTGCTATGTTGACCACCTCTCCGAACATCCAATCCACAGAAAAGTGGAAAGTTCCTATGAAGAATACGGCAAAAACTCCATTTGGTGACCCTGGTTTTGAAAAAGCCAGTGATGGTACTATCATGCCTATTAAAGAACTCTGCTTATATGAAAGCTATCTGGATGCTAAGAGGTATGTGGAAACTAACTCCCCTGAGGACACCTCCTATCAAGTGTAAGCTTTCTCTTCCTAACAACCTGTAACCTTAGGTACACTGATGCCTACCCTGAAAAAAAACTTCTGAACCTCAGACTCTCAATTCTGGGTTAATGAAGAAGAATAATGAACCCATCTATACACTACGGATAAAAGATAAAAGAATACATAATTGCCTTAATTCTGTTTTTTCTCAAGTTTCATAGTATAAAGCACCAATAAAGTCTCAAATAACAACCCTGTCCAAAGTCTCATATCTGACCTGCACAAGATCATGATAGTATCCATCTATTGCGGCGCCCCCGGCAAGGAGGGGACTAGTTTACCCGTCTGGACTTAAAGGCACATACAGAGCCTTGCAAAAGTATTCACCCCCTCCTTGGCATTTTTTGTGTTTTGTTGCCTCACAACCTGGCATTAACATGGATTGTTTGAGGATTTGCATCATTTAATTTACAGAACATGCCCACAACTTTGAAGATTTTTTTTTTATTGTGAAGCAAACATCAAATAGGACAAAATAACAGAAAAAGTCAATGTGCATAACTATTCACCCCCCTAAAGTCAATACTTTGTAGAGCCACCTTTTGCGGCAATCACAGCTCCAAGTAGCTTTGGATAAGTCTCTATGAGCTTGCCACATCTTACCACTGGGATTTTTGCCCATTCCTCCTTGCAAAACTGCTCCAGCTCCTTCAAGTTGGATGGTTTGTGCTTGTGAACAGCAATCTTGTAGTCTGACCACATATTTTCTATTGGATTGAGGTCTGGGCTTTGACCAGGCCATTCCAACACATTTACATGCTTTAGCAGTGTGTTTGGGGTCATTGTCCTTTTGGAAGGTGAACCTCTGTCCTAGCCTCAAATCACGCACAAAGTGGTACAGGGTTTGCTCAAGAATATCCCTGTATTTAGCACCATCCATCTTTCCCTCAACTCTGACCAGTTTCCCAGTCCTGGCAGTTGAAAAACATCCCTATAGCATGATGCTGCTACCACCACGTTTCACTGTGGCGATAGTGTTCTTTGGGTGATGTGATATGTTGGGTTTGTGCCAGACATAGCATTTTCTTTGATGGCCGAAAAGTTCAATTTTAGTCTCATCAGACCAGAGCACCTTCCTCCGTAAATTTTGGGAGTCTCCCACATGCCTTTTCGCAAACTCAAAACGTGCCATTTTGTTTTTTGCTGAAAGTAATGGCTTTCTTTTGGCCACTCTGCCATAAAGCCCAACTCTATGGAGCGTACGGCTTATTGTCGTCCTATGTACAGATACTCCAGTCTCTGCTGTGGAACTCTGCAGCTCTTCAAGGGTTACCTTAGGTCTCTGTGCTGCCTCTCTGATTAATGCCCTCCTTGCCCGGTCCGTGAGTTCTGGTGGGCGGCTGTCTCTTGGCAGGTTTGCTGTTGTGCGATGTTCTTTCCATTTGGTTATGAAATATTTGATGGTGCTTTTGGGGATCATCAAAGCTTTGGATAGTTTTTTTATAACCTAACCCTGACTTGTACTTCTCAACAACATTGTCCCTTACTTGTTGGGAGAGTTCCTTGGTCTTCATGGCAGTGTTTGGTTAGTGGTACCTCTTGCTTAGGTGTTGCAGCCTCTGTAGCCTTTCAAAAAAGGTGTGTATATGTAATGACAGATCATGTGACACTTAGATTGCACAAGGCTGGACATCATTTCACTATGTGACTTTTGAAGGTAATTGGTTGCACCAGAGCTTTTTATGGGCTTCATAACAAAGGGGGTGAATATATACGCACATGCCAATTTTCTGTTTTCTATTTCTAAAAAATAGTTTTATGTATATATTTTTCTCATTTCACTTCACCAACTTAGACTATTGTGTTCTGATCCATCACATAAAATTCAGATTAATAAAACATTGAACTTAAGGCTGTAATGTAACAAAATAGGTAAAAAAATCAAAGGGGTTGAATACTTTTGCAAGGCACTGTACCTATCTGTAGACAATGGCAGTCGTCCCTCCTTTCGATTCCTCTGGAATTGGACACCATGGCAATTCACCTGCCTTCTCTTTTGGCTCAGTTTGGCAATACAGTGCTTTACGAAGGATTCTAAAACCAGTGATGGCTCACTTACGATGTCAAGGCATACGATGCCTGGCTTACCTGGACAACATTACAATCTCCGTCCAGAATCGCAACCACCTTCTTTCAACTACAGATTGCAGGGTGACCGTGTAATAATCCCTTGGCTTCCTGGTCAATCGAGAAAAGTCAACACTGACTCCAACTCAATATGTGGAAGTCCTGGGGTTCAACAATGACTCCCTGTCGTGTACACTCTGAATTCCAACTACCACAGTTGTGGCAATACGCAAGGAAATACAGAAGATACTATGTTGGGATTTGATCCTACTCAGATTGCTGGCACGGATAACAGGACTACTATTCTCCTCTATCCAGGCGATCTTCCCAGGCCCCCGGCACTCTCGGAACATGCAATGCCTAACAGCTTGTTTCCTCAGGAAAACCCCCACTTACTACTAACCGGTACCATGACGTTAGAAATCCAACAAGAACTTTGATGGTGGCTTGATGGTATGCAGACGTGGAATTGCAGAGCCATCTTCGACACGATCGACTTTTTGCGTCTCGTATTAGCTGCCAACTACAGATTTTCTATAGCTGGTTATTTGATCCAGAGGGTGCAGCGGTAGGCATGGCCGACCGAAGGGGATTTGCATTTCCACCCTTTGCAATGATTGCGAGAGTGGTTCACCACATCAGAGAGCTGGAAGTGGCAATCCCCCTGGTGACGCCCCTGTGGCAGAGTCAACCTTGGTTCCCAGACATCCTCACACTGTCATACCAGGATCCTCAGCTATTAACAGACAACCTGATGATACTCGTGGATTCCAGGGGGAATCCTCATCCCATGCTACAAGAAGGACATCTCTCTTTAGTGGCCTCGAGTCTTTCAGGGAGGTTTGATGCACCGATGACTTATCGCCAAAGGCTAGAGATACACTTTGGGACTCATGGAACGAGGAAGCGTTACCTCTCAGCTTGGAATGCACGGGTCAATTGGTGTATGGGATGGAACCTCAATCCTTTTACGGCTCCATATTAACCTCCATAGTATCCTCCATATTAACCTTTCTGGCATCCCTGTTCTTGGAAGGTAAGCCCTATCAGTCCATCAATACCGTGCGTTCTGCGATTTGAGTGACTCACGTTTCTTTACAAGGGAAACTGATAGGTCATAATCCCTTGGTTTATAGACCACTTTGGGACATTCGGTTACGTAGACCCCTGTATCGAATATTCCTCCATTTGGGATGTGGCCTAAGTTCTTTGTTTCATAAAGGAGTGACCTTCTAATAGCGTATTGTCTTTCGAAAACCAACAGCGAAGTTTACCCTCCTTTTTATGTATGGTATCTTTACGTTGGATTTCAGACATTCGAGCATGCCACGTTTTCTCCGGAAGTTGTCACTCTTCGGGTGTCTCGACGTACTAGGCGTATTCAACATTGTTTTTTTTTTACCCATTTTTCCAACTTTGCGTGGTCCAGACACTGCATGCCTACGTACGGCTACGGCCATGCTACGATTACCTCATCCCAACATTATTGGTGTCTTATGTTAAGCCACATGGGCCAGTCTCGGTTACCACCTTGGCCCGCTGGGTATGATGGCTTTTATCTCTCACCAGGATTAACCCTTCTTTCGGCGCGCACTCACTTTGAGGTTCAGCGGCCTCTTCCGCCTTCACAGCAGAGGTCCCTTTACTAGATATATCACTCTCGGCAGACTGGTGACAAGAACCCACCTTTCGGACGTTTAATTCTTGCCTGTCCTCCATTGCCGTTTTCTCTCTATTACCTTAGCGTTAAAAATGCAAAATATGAAGCCTCCTGTCATGTGATAAAATTGAAGATTATGCTAGCTTTAGTGTACTAAAAATCTTAATTTTGGCGAGTATTTTCCCTCCCATTCCGGTAGGTTCACATGACCAGGTAGGTGATGTATGTTATCAATATGGTATTGGTCATTTTCTTGTGGCTACGTATTTGACTCTATTCACTCTAGAAGGAAAGTAAGGGTTGTTTTTCATGTATAGTTGATATATGTATAGATATTCTATATTAGGTAGCTATATTAAATGTTATAGATCACAATAGATTGTGATAGTACCAAATTATTGCGCACCTTTTAAGTTATGGTTACTCATAATTAGTGATGTCGCGAACCGTTCGCCACAAACCATTCGTGGCGAACTCCGGTCAGCTGACACATCCCTGCCAATCTCTGGCAGACCCTCCCTCCCAGACCCTCCTATTTCCTGGACAGCATCCATGTTGAAGGCAGGTGTCAGCTGACCGGAGTTGAAGGATGTGTCAGCTGACCGGAGTTCACGGCGAACCGTTCGCGGCAAGTTCGTGAACGGTTCGCGACATCACTACTCATAATGTTTATGTTTACATTTCATATCAATAAAAAGGCTCTCGGTCAATTTCAGCTTAAAATACACAAAGAGATCTTCTACATCAAGCGTACAAGGATATTTGTTCCCAGTTTTGAATGAATCCAGCCGTTCTTCATTGTTCCTGGAATTTGAACTGTCTTCATTATTCCGTATGGTACTTAAGTTGATCGTTGACTTGTGATGTCGCCGTTATCAAGAGTAAGTGAAATATTGTTCACAAATCAACCATGAACAAGGATGTAAGTCTGTACTCAGCCAACAAATTCAAGGAACTAGTAGACTCCTAGATTTCATTCATAATTGAAGCTATAACCTTCATATTAAAGAACAATTATATCTGGCATGAAGATAAATTCTACCTCCAAAAGACAGGCACAGCAATGAGAACAAAATTTGCACCAAGCTTTACAAATATATTCATGGAAGACTGAGAAGACCACCACATCTGGAACAAACACCCCTGGAATAGCAACATTCATTATTATATAAAATACATAGATGACACCTTTTTCTGGGAAGGTAATATAGAAGACCTGCAAAGCTTTATAAACTATGCTAATGACAACACTTGGGGTGTGCAACTAAACACAATTTACAGTAACAAATCAGTGGAATTTCTTGACCTCACCATATACATAGAATCTAATAAAGTAAAAACAAAGACTCATTTCAAAGAAGTGGACGTCAACCGCTTTAGTTTGAAAGAAAACTGTCGAAGAACGTCCCTTACAGTGAATTCAGAAGATTCAGACGCAATTGTATGGATTTTACAGTTTACACAGAACAAGCAGATACTGTGGAAGAAAAATTCCTGGAAAAAAAAATTGATATAACAGAACTACAGAACGCTAGAAAAAGAGCAGAAGATATAAACAGATTCCATCTCCTGAAATAAAAAGACAAAAGAGACAAGCTGAGTCAATCTAATGCCTTCCCAACAATTATCTTAGACTACATTAAAGAAAACATACAACTAAAAAAGATCAAAAACACTGGCTAATATTTTGCCAAACAGACCAAAAATTATATTTAGGGGGCAAAGAACATAAGAAGGAAACTAACCAATAACCATCTAAAAACCCCAAAGACGAAAAAAGAAAACGAGAAAAAGTTTTTTTTTTTTCTTGCAAATAATGTATAGCTTGCAGAACTAGAAAAACTGCGTCTACAAAAGAAATAAATTAAATTATTTCAAAAAGTACAGGCAAATCATTCAAAATGAAATAATTTTTAAAATGCCAAAGCACTAATGTCATCCACACACTGGAGTGCCCATGTGGATTTCAGTACATAGGAAGAACAAATAGACCATTGTACGTCAGAGTAAGAGAGCATATGTGTCACACCTAGGACTAAGGATAACGTATAACCAGACCTTAGAAAGGCCGGACTTAAAGTCTCCAAGAATAGTCAAAATACTTGCCGAGGTCAGGGACACAGAATCAGACACAAAGATGAGGGAAAGCCAAAAGTCAAGGATACCAGATATCAGGAAAGTCAAAACAAAGCCAAAGTCAAATACCAGAAAATCAAGATCAGGAATGAACTCTCGGATAACCAAAGGCATGAAACCATGACAGGGCAATGAGCAAGAGGAGAACTGGGCCTAAATACCCCTCCTGTGTATCCAATTGGCTGTAACCGGCCTTTGACCCCAAAAGTAATTACCAGGTTTCCATGTGCATGATTGTTGCTCGGCACAACTTTTCCTGTCAGAACATTAAATGCCATTAACCACATTTTTATGTGCGGATGAATACATGACAATATGTTAAATATAAAGAAAGAATACATGCAACACTCAGTTTCAGCACACTTTAAGGAATTCCATCAGTCAGAAATTAGTCTCCTAGAATATAAGGCAATCTGCAAAGTGTGAGAAGATTGGAGAGGAGGTGACAATATAAAACAATTAGAAATAGAAGAAATTAGATGGATCTATAACCTAGATTCCATGTACCCTAAAGGATTGAATGCAGAATTTAAACTATGTAACTTTTTAAGTTAGACAAGCAGTTTATTATATTTTATAAGCTATTTCTTAAAATGCCTTCCCATATTTTTAACATCTCGGCCCTGTGTAATGTATGTAGACTTTTTAATTAAGTCTATATTTATAAACATAAAAATAGAATAAAAAATATTAAAATATATATATATATATTTTTTTTTTTAAATATTTTTAATTCTATTTTTATGTTTATGTCACTGCAATTTTATTTACGAGACATGTTTTTGTATGTCACTGCAATTCTATATACAATGAGACATGGTTTTTATATGCCACTGCAATTTTATATACATTAAGACATGGCCGTTTATATACAATGCAACATGATTTTATAAACAATACGACATGGTTTGATGTATCACGGCAATTTTATATACAATACGACATGGCTTTATATATAACTGGAATTTTATATACGACACATAGTTTTACATGTAACTACAATTTTATATACAACGAGACATGTTTTTACTTTTATTTTATATATAAACTATATATAGTTTATTTTTATTTTTATCTTTTTAGTAAAATTATGTGTATATGCCTTTAAATGTCTGTATATACCTTAAAAAGGACACACTCGCAGTTTACAATGAAGACGTATATTACATGCTACTTGCTATTTATTTTCTAATTTGTTCTTCTCTTCCCTAAATTTATACTTCTTAATCTTTTATCTGGCAAATTACACTATATATGATATCCACTCATCAATATAATGTACCAATACACCATAAAAATTTCTGTACAGACTACAAACACCGATCAATGAAATGTGTTAAACACACCATGTAAATTTCCGTGCAGATGACGAGCATCCATTCATAAAAAGGGGAAACACTCCATTTAAATTTCTGTAGAGGCTACAAGAATTATTTAACATCATGTATCAATAAACCTTTTAATATCGATTTTACCCTCTATGTTAATAATAATTATTTCAGACAGCTGCTTCTAAGTGCTGCTAAAAAGTATATTTGGAGATATTCTGGAGAGTTTTATTTGATTCTTCAACTAAGATTTTTCTAAAATTTTTCTTTTTACTTTTACAGGTAAGAGTCATCTAGGAAAAGGTTTTAGATTTAACAAGGTTAAATATCCTGTTGAAAATTGGTAAGTAGAGTTGAGCAGATACCTGGATGTTTGGGTTCGCCAAGTTTGGCCGAACTTTTTCAAAAAGTTTGAGTTCGAGCTCGAACTTGACCCCGAACCCGAACCCCATTGAAGTCAATGGGGATCCGTACTTTTGGGCACTAAAATGCCTCTAAAAAAGTCCTGGAAAGGGCTAGAGGGCTGCAAAAGGAAGTAAAATGGGGGTAAGAGTAGGACAAGTGCCCTGCAAACAAATGTGGATAGGGAAATCACTTAAAATAACATAAAATAAGCAGCCGCTTAGTAGATAATTCCCACGGTATTAGGGAGCTATCTACCAAAAGGCTGAAAGACCTAAATTGGTCTTTCAGCCACATTTACTAATACTAAGTAAAGATTACTTAGTATTAGTAAATACAGCCCCTACTCGCTATACCGCGAGTAGGGGCATGTCTAGTAAACAGTGAGCAGCCACTGTAAAAAAAATAAAAAAAATAAAAAACCTATTGGCCTCCACCCCTGAACGGCGGGTGGGGGCTCTAAAGTAAAATAGGAGGGGGACCTATTGTCCTCCCCCCGGACAGTAGGCCCCCCCTCATTGTTATTTAGGACCCCCACCCACCGTGCAGGGGTGGGGGCCGGGGGGAGGACAGTAGGTCCCCACCCCTCATTCTTATTTAGGGCCCCCACCCACCGCTCAGGGGTGGGGGCTGTGGGGGAGGACAGTAGGTCCCCCCCTCATTGTTATTTAGGGCCCCCACCCGCTGCACAGGGGCGGGGCTGGGGGGAGGACAGTAGGTCCCCTCCCTCATTATTATGTAGGGCCCCCACCCGCCGCTCAGGGTTGGGGGCCGGGGGAGGAGGACAGTAGGTCCCCCCCTGATTGTTATGTAGGGCCCCCACCCGCCGCGCAGGGGTGGGGGCCGGGGGGGAGAACAGTAGGTCCCCCCTCAATCTTATTTAGGGCCCCCACCCACCACTCAGGGGTGGGGTTCAGGGGGAGGACAGTAGGTACCCCCCCTCATTGTTATTTAGGGTCCCCACCCACTCATTGTTATTTAGGGCCCCTAACTAAGAACTACCATTCCCATTATCCCTGCTCTGCACTGAGTACTACCATTCCCATTATCCCTGCACTGACTGAGTACTTCCATTCCCATTATCCCTGCACTGAGTACTACCATTCCCATTATCACTGCACTGACTGAGAACTACCTTTCCCATTATCCGTGCTCTGCACTGAGTACTACCATTCCCATTATCCCTGCACTAACTGAGTACTACCATTCCCATTATCCAGTTTGTGGAACCACCATCCTCTATGTCTTAGGTGAGCAAGAGTGCACCCAAGGGCAAAGTGAGGCCTGATAGAAAGTTGTTGTTGGGGGGATTCTATCTTAAGAGGTGTAGAGATGAACAATAGTGGCTTTGTGAGATGTCTTCTTGGAGCTACTGCTTACAGAGACAGGAGACGTATTTGTAATATTGTTAAGCGAGCAAAGCAGGAAGGGGAATTAGATGTTCTTGTCCATCTTGGGACAAATGATTTGGCTTGTAATGAGGTTTCTGAGGTAAAGGAAGGGTTTTGTGTTCTTGCCAATAATATACGGCAGGTTGCTTCCACACTCATTCTCTGAAGTTCTACCTGTGCATAACACTCAGAAAGACAGGTGGATGCATATAAGGGACTTTAACTTGTGGCTTGGTGAATGGTGTAAGGAGCAAGGATTTGGCTTTGTTTCTCATGGTAGCTCTATTTGGAATAGAAATGAACTGTACAAAAAAGATGGTTTGCATCTTTCTCAAAAGGGAACAAATGTTCTCAGCGAGCAGTTCAGAGGTTTTGCTTGGAAATATTTAAACTAGGAAGGGGGGGACAAAAGGGTGATAAAACATCAATCCAATTGCCCCCCCAAAACAAAAACAGAAAGTAACTGTAACGAGTGTGTTAAAAAATGATAAGCTTGAAGTCATGTCTACAAATGCTCGCAGTTTAGGGAATAAGATCCATGAACTTGTGGCAATAATGGCAACTGAGAATGTAGATTTAGGGACATAGTATAATGAGAAAAAGGACTGGGACATAGAAATACCAGGGTACTCATTATATAGAAAAGACAGGGAAGGCAAGAAAGGGGGAGGGGTGGTCCTGTATGTGAAGGATGGCATAAAATCTAACCTAATAAAAGTTACTGAGGCGAACATGGGGACCCTTTGGGTTACGGTGTGATTTATAGGCCCACAGGACAAATAAAAGAGTTAGATAATCTACTAGTTGAGGAAATAGCTAAAATGACAATGAAGGGGGAAGTTATCATTATGGGTGACTTTAATCTTCCTGATGTTAACTGTAAATCCAAAATATCTGCTTGTGCCAGGAGCACACATATTCTAAACTCCCTACTGGGATTGTCTCTAAAACAAGTGATTGAGGAGCCAACTCGTAAAGAGGTAATACTAGATTTAGTTTTAACAAATGGAGATTGGTATCAGGTATTACTGTAAGTGAAGGTTTAGGATCCAGTGATCATCAGTCAGTGTGGTTTAATATAAGAACAATGACTGAGTCACACCACACAAAAAATTTTTTAGACTTCACAAAAACAGACTTCACAAAATTAGAATATGTGTAAAGGAGTCATTATCAAACTGGAGCAATTTAAATGCAGTCCAAGAGAAATTAGATTATTTAAAAGTTGCACTGCTCAAGGCAACAGAAAATTGCATTAAGCTAGTCAGTAAAAGCAACAAAATTCAAGAAACCACTGTGGTACTCCGCAGATGTGGCCAAAATAGTAAAAAACAAAAAGTTAGCATTTAGTAATGATATATAAAAAAACAGAGTGAGGAAGACAGAATGATCTATAAGATTAGGCAGAAAGAGGCTAAGCAAGTAATACGAGCTTCCAAATCACACAGAAGAGAAAATAGCACAGTCAGTAAAAAAAAGTGGCCAAAACATTTTTTAGATACATAAATGAGAAAAGGAACGTAAAACAATGATTAGTTAGATTAAAAACAAAAGAAGGAAGGTATGTAGAAAAGGATAAAGGTCTAGCTGACTGCCTCAACGAATATTTTTGTTCAGTATTTACAGATGAAAATGAAGGTAAGGGGCCTCAATTAGGAAAAAGTACAAATGAGTAATTTGTTACATGAGAGTTTACAGAGGTTCTATTTCAACTGTCAAAAGTAAAGACAAATAAGTCAATGGGACCTAATGGAATACACCCAAAGTTATTAAAAGAGCTTAGTGGTGTACTAGCAAAATCATTAACAGATTTATTTAACCAATCATTGGAGTAGTCCCAGAAGATTGGAAGTTAGCAAATGTTGTGCACATTCACAAGAAACGTAGTAGGGAGGAGTCGGGCAAGTATAGGCCAGTAAGCCTTACTTCAGTAGTGGGGAAAGTAATGGAAACCATGTTAAAGGATAAGATTGTTGAACATCTAAAATCACATGGATTTCAAGATCAGAGACAATATGGGTTTACTTCGGGGAGATCATGCCAAACTAATCTTATTGATATTTTGATTGGGTAACTAAAATAATAGATCAGGGTGGTGCAGTAGACATTGCTTACCTAGATTTCAGTAAGGCTTTTGACACTGTTGCACATAGAGGGCTTATCAATAAACTGCAATCTTTAAGTTTGGATTCTGTGGCAGACCTCTCTGCCTTTGGATTACTACTGTTTCGTCTGTTTGTTCGGTATTTGCCGGTTGTTCATATGGTTCTGCTTTCATTCACCTACATACGAATGAACTACCGAATGGCAGGCCACCCAGCAAGGAAGTGTGCTGCTTGTTAACCTTTCTGCCCTCATTAACACTGTGGTTAACTGCAGACACTTCCAACTCCCGAACGGTCGGCTGGGTGGTCGTCATTCGGGAATTTTTGACAGTCGAACGCCCAGTGGTGTTCGTCGACAAACTCATGGAACTAATTTCGGACTCTATTTTCCACGAACACCGCTGAAAATCACCCACCCGTCATTGTTCTGTCCAAGGTTCATACGAACGCCGTGCCATTCCGTAAAGTGACAATGCACAAACAGAGCTGCCCAGATAGCCATCCCATGGAGCTCATTTGTTTCATCGAGAGCACCCTGTACAAGACTCCATGGCGATCGAACTACATGTATGGGATCTGAACGCTATTCAGTTATATGGAGCGCTCAGATCTAAGCTATCTGGGGATACGTTGAATGCTGTTACTGTAAAATGGAGGATATTCTCTATCCCTGAAGGTAATTTAGTTAATTCTAGCACTTAACCCAATTATCTCCAGAAGAGAGAGGAGGAGCTGTACTGTTCATGTGGGAGTGTTTGTATACTGTAACTGCATGTGATTGTCTAATGTAAAACTTGTCTCAGTTTTCCACGATCCCTATGGGAGTGTCCCTTGCTGGAAAACCTGCATAAAAGGCTGACATACATCCCCCATTAAGCAGATCCTGCTTAACCCTCAATACAGAGCCTCGTCTTGTACTTGTGGGGATTATTCGTATGTTTCCTGTTCGGCACTTAGGAGTGTTCGGTAGCTGACTTCGTATTCGGGAAGAGGAACAGCTTTGGGGGTGTTAACCCCTTCTATACCCGGGGTGCCATTACAGATTCCAATATTGTTGAATGGGTAAGGCAGTGGCCGAATGACAGGCAACAGATGGTTGTAGTCAATGGAGTATATTCGATGCATGGGCTTGTCACCAGTGGGGTACCTTAGGAATCTGTACTTCGAACTCTTCTCTTTAATATTTTTATTAGTGATATTCTAGAAGGTCTTGATGGTAAGATATGTCTTTTTGCTGATGATACAAACATATATAACAGGGTTGATGTTCCAAGAGGGATAAGCCAAATGGCAAATGATTTAGGTAAACTAGAAAAATGGTCAGAGTTGTGGCAACTGACATTTAATGTGGATAAGTGCAAGATTATGCACCTGAGGAAACATCTGAGAAAAATTATTTTGGGGTAAATAATTCTGATGAATTAAAGGTAGGCAGACAAAGTAATCGAGCAGCAGGAATAGCTAGCAGAAAGCTTGGTTGTATAGGGAGAGGTATTAGCAGTAGAAAGAGGGAAGTGCTCATGCCATTGTACAGAACACTAGTAAAACTTCACTTAGAGTATTATACGCAGTACTGGAGACTGTATCTCCAGAAGGATATTGATACTTTAGAGAGAGTTCAGAGAAGGGCTACTAAACGGGTTCATGGATTGCAGGATAAAACTTCCAAGGAAAGGTTAAAGTTAAGGTCTCTAGGAGGAAAGATGAGACAGGGGAGATATTATAGAAACATTTAAATACATAAAGGGAATCAACACAGTAAAGGAGGAGACTATATTTAAAAGAAGAAAAACTACCACAACAGGAGGACATAGCCTTAAATTAGAGGGGCAAAGGTTTAAAAATTTTAGGAAGTATTATTTAACTGAGAGGGTAGTGGATGCATGGAATAGCCTTCCAGCTGAAGTGGTAGAGGTTAACACAGTAAAGGAGTTTAAGCATGCGTGGGATAGGCATAAGGCAATCCTAACTATAAGATAAGGCCAGGTACTAATGAAAGTATTTAGAAAATTGGGCAGACTAGATGGTTCTTATCTGCCGTCACATTCTATGTTTCTATAGAATTCTGCCTTACTGATGGTGGCTGGGTATGGTATCCCCCGCTGCCTTCATTCTGAGGTGATCTTTGGGATGGTCCATGACCTCAATGAACAGTGACTTGAAGGGTCTTGGTTTTTGCCTGCAGTAGGGGCAGTGGTTGGTGTGGGTGGTCTCACTGGTGTGCTGGATAGTGAGAAGTCCTCTCCTTTGTCTGACAAATGCCACATTATATGATGAAGTTAGAAATGAGACTTATGATGACACTGTTAATTGTGGGTTATGTTAACTGGTGTCTATTAATGCCGGGTGACAAAAAACAACTATGCTTGGGATGGTGAGGCCCTGCTAGTTGCCAAGTGGCTTGTAGAGGCGCTGTCTATGATTTGGCCCTGCGCTGTGCCATGAAACGATGGCGGGGTGTAGGCCTCTGGGGAGCTTGATTAGCTGGAAAAAATGGGTAAGGAAAGTGACGCCATTTCTAAAACTCTTAGTAGAGTCTCTAGCTATGATTTGGGTCGAAAGGCGAAAATACCTCCGTGTGGGATGGGTGTTGGTCTCGTGGAAATTTTGAGGTATTTACCTGAGTTTGGGGCTGTTCTGGTACCCTAACTACCAGTTAACGATGTGTGGACAAAAGGTACGAAGGAAATCGCATACCTGTGATTTTTCTTTTTTTTTGAGGGGTCTTATGACTTGACAGGGTGTCTGATTTGTTGGTATTTATCACCTGTTGGAAACCAAGACTGTGGTTGGTACTTTACCCCGACTGTGTAATCGATTAGTACTTGTTAAAAGTGATACATATCTGGGTATACTGATCCTACTCTTAAGGGGTTGTGATTATGGTGGTGCTATTCTGGACCTAGCAGATTGAGGGATCGAAATTAAGTTTATGCTTAAATTTGGACAATATTGGCGTGCTTATGTTATACTATTAACTGTGTCTTGTTTTCCATCATTCATTTTTGTTTCAGTGTCCTGCAGGCAGCTGCTCAAGGCTTCTGCCCTTTCTTGCAGAACAAATAATGAACAAGATATAAATGATGTGCTTAATGTGCATATATAAATGCTTTTTAAGACTTATAAATTGGGACTGTGGTGTGAAAGGAGCTGATCTGAGGAAGCTGAACCCCTCTGCGAAACGCGTCATCACGGTCTGACATCATTACGCTCACCGGCCGCTAAGCCCCGCCTCCCGGAAGTGTTTGGAACTAGGAAGTCCTTTTGGCATACAGAGACCCTGTACAGCCGGCGCCAAAAGTGTGACTGCATATACCAGCACTAACCATAAGAGGAGACCAGGTAAGTGGGACTTACCAGCCTTATGCTGCGATATTTTTAAAGAAGCAATAAAGGATTTAACTTCACCACAGTTTCCAGTCTACATTATTGCAATATAAGCCTACAAAGTTAAGAGCAGACTTATATTGCTCTACCCTTGTGAGTGTTTTGGTTTACATTTTCTTTATCATTGTGTATGTACATACTACCCTATGATTGTATATTTCCTTTCTCTTTTTGAGACATATATTTTAGTGCTGACAGAAGTTCTAAAGCACATTCCATAATTGGGAAAAGCTAAGTATTGTATTTTTGCACATAATTGGTTGCACAAAGAAATACTTTTTTGCACATTTTGTATGTATATATGTTGAAGTGAGTTGCACATTGATGCACTTGATCACTTTATTTGCACAATATTGCACAAATTATTTTCACTGTTTTGAGTCTTAAAGGCACAACACACTTAAATTTTTCATTGTTTTTTCATTATTAACTGTGTCTGCCTATGAATTCTTGTGTGCTTATGTATGATGTGAAGTGTACTAGTCGTCTTTGTACGTTTGTGGTCAGAAACCAGTATAAAATTTAATGTAGCTGTTAAATCATAAGATGTCACAGTTATAGCTTTTAGATTTTCCCTGCGAAACAATTTACCATTGTAACTTCTGTAATGAAAAATGTTGGATTTCAGTGTAATTAACAACTTTTGACAGTAGGTGGCGGTGTTGGTGTACAAAATTGTATTGCGCTTTGTAAAGTGAATTGTGCCAAACGAACTGCTTGGTTTAGTTTGAAACAAGGTGAAGGTAACCGTATGGTGTTAGCAATTGGTGTATCATTGTTTACTATTTTTGTGCCGGTTTTGTGTGCTTTCATATAAGTGGGGTTACGTATGCGTTTGTTACTGTTTGTGCGTATGCAACCCATTTAGTTAGTTTAACATGTGTTCCCGTGTACTCACTGTTGCCGGGTCCTGTCAACTGACCCGGAAGTACGAGAAGCTGCCCCGGGAGTTTAATGGTGCTGGGAGCGACCGAGTTAGAGTGGTTGAGGCTGGGGTCAGTGGTCCGAGGGCCTACTGAATTGCCTGGACAGTATCTAGACTGCAGGAAAAACCAAGCGGAAAGCTCTTCTGTCAAAACTGCAAGTGACCAATCGACATTGGCCCCTGTATGAAGGTAAGTTTGGGTTTATATCCCATATATCAAATACATGTGATCAAATATTGCATTTGTCTGTTTCTTGGAACCAAAAAAAAAATGTTATTTGGTTGTGATGATTTACAGGTACATATATCTTGTGCTAATGATCCTGCCACATCTGTTGATTGTTGAATATGTGAAGGATAGCATAAAATCTAACCTAATAAAAGTTACTGAGACGAACATAGGGTCCGTTTGGGTTACGGTGTGATTTATAGGCCCACAGGACAAATAAAAGAGTTAGATAATCTACTAGTTGAGGAAATAGCTAAAATGACAATGAAGGGGGAAGTTATCATTATGGGTGACTTTAATCTTCCTGATGTTAACTGTAATCAGTCAGTGTGGTTTAATATAAGAACAATGACTGAGTCACACCACACAAAAAAAAGTTTTAGACTTTAGAAAAACAGACTTCACAAAATTAGAATATGTGTAAAGGAGTCATTATCAAACTGGAGCAATTTAAATGGAGTCCAAGAGAAATTGGATTATTTAAAGGACCACTCTAGGGGCCCAGACCACTTCAGCTTAATGAAGTGGTCTGGGTGCCTGGTCCAGCTAGGGTTAACCCATTTTCTAATAAACATAGCAGTTTCAGAGAAACTGCTATGTTTATCAATGGGTAAGCCTTCCCCCTAATCCTCTAGTGGCTGTCTCATTGACAGCCACTAGAGGCGCTTGCGTGATTCTCACTGTGATTTTCACAGTGAGAGCACGCAAGCGTCCATAGGAAAGCATTATGAATGCTTTCCTATGTGACCGGCTGAATGCGCGCGCAGCTCTTGCCGACGGGGAGGAGAAGAGGAGGAGAAAAGGAGGAGAGCTCTCCGCCCAGCGCTGGAAAAAGGTAAGTTTAAACCCCTTTTCCCTTTCCAGAGCCCGGCGGGAGGGGGACCCTGAGGGTGGGGGCACCCTCAGGGCACTATAGTGCCAGGAAAACGAGTATGTTTTCCTGGCACTATAGTGGTCCTTTAAAAGTTGCACTATTGAAGGCAACAGAAAGGCAACATATATTTATGACCTCATATTCTGATTGTAACATACCCCCACTTCAACTAGTTATAGTTACAACAGATTATGATATATATTGTTATGGAAAAATGTTAGGACCACCTATACAAAGATACAACAGGTATAGTTAATATATATATACCTTCAATATCTGTACGAGGGCTTTCTTGACTCGCTAAAAATATAATAATTCAAAAGAGATTTTAAATAAAAGAGCATTTTTAACATTTAAGGAGAATGTAACTTTACATATCATTGTGAACAAATGCGGTAAATACTTTGCTGCTTCAAATAATCCTCATATATCCAAATTATGTACAAGAGTGTTTATCTCTAAAACAAAACACTAGCAAGGTTAACCATGTTACTATTTCATCTATCATTATTATACAAAGTACAACAAATGTAAAGACATTCCACAGATTTTACCTGTTAACATCTATAACACAACAGCACCTGATGTCGTTATATGTCTACCAGTAAGAGTTAGAGGTGTTATCAAGATTCCAATACCAGGAAAAGAGGCATGCTTAAGATACGACTTTGATTTATGTATCAACATAATATGTACTACAATAGGACCAATGTCGCTTAAGACAATGTCTTGGAAATGCTATCAATTAATTCATTTCGTAAAAGAATATCAAAATAATTATCATTACAGATATCCAATCTATACACATCATAAGCTGGGTAAAAATGTTTCACAAAAAAAAAACAAAAAAAAAACAAGCAAAGACAAATGCCATGGCAACAACCAATATCAATACTATCATCATGGTGATAACAGATAATGCTGATAGAATAAGTGTAACCAATTCTAGCGAAATACTTGGATCTCAGGAATATGCAACTAATGCTTGCCAAATACCGGGGTATTCTACAAACACAACCTCCAGCCAAAGGTGTGCGCATGGGGTGTGCCTGGGCACACCCTAATCCCCGCGGCTCGCCTATGGATTGAGACTGGCAGGGGAGATCTTAGGAGTTCTCACTCTGACTTCCTCCTCCTTCCTCCCGCGCGGCTCTGTCAGATAGCTGGGAGGAGTGACGTGCAGTCACTTCCTCCCAGCTCTGTCTGACATCATCACAGGGGGCCCGGTCGCGCTGTTAAAGCACCCAGCGCTGACTGGGACCCCTGACAATCCGTCTCCATCGGGTGGCCCTGACAGCATGGGCCACTCGATGGACCCGTTAACATGCGGACATGGCGGTTTGCCGTGCGGGTCGGGCCGCAAAAGATGGTGGCAGCTGGTACCAGGTCGCAGGGTTCCGCAGGGTGGCCGGGCCCCCTGGAGTGAAGGTCCCGATCCCCGCTGTGAACAATGCGACAGCGGTATGTGCAACACTGGCTGCAGCTGATTACCTGCAGCTTAGCAGTGGGTTGGAGACAGTCCAAAACCCTGGCCTGCACCTTATTTCTCCCAGTTGTATATAAACTGAGGAGTGAAGCACTGACCCGCCCTACTCTCCAAATGTTCCACCCCCGGGGGCCCAAACTAAACTTTTAGTTTCTGTTGCACACAACACATACAACACATACTCCTGCTGGGGTTAAATGTCATATGCCTCTCTGCCTTCACTTTATCACAGCACGTAGAGTTTGTACCACACAGATTTGGGGTTCCGATGGAAAAAAGGGGTAAAAAAATGACATTAAGTCCAATTTTGTACATCTCAATATCCGGACCCTGACGCACTCTGAAGAAAAGGAAAAGGCGTCCACATCAAAAGCCTGAACATCCGAAACCCGACGGAAGGAGACTAGACAAAGGAGGAGAGTCAACTTAGTCGACACATGTCCCAGGGACAGATTAACATTAGAAGGGAATTCCTTTAGGAATCGGAAAACTTGGGCTACATCCCAAAGTGTGGAGTACTTCAGGACCAGTGGTCTCTGCAGTCGAATGCCCCAAAGTAGGAGACAAATCAAAGTATCCAGACCTATGGGTTTCCCTTGGTCCTGAAATTGCTAAACGGACCACATAAATCGATTGGTAATACTTAACTTCAGAAAACAGAGATGCCGGAAAATTCAACATTGAGGGGACAGAGGCGGTAAAGGGATCGAGGTTCTGTCCCACACAAATTAGACCATGAGAGCCAAGCCGAGAGGTAACATTTCCTAGTTCCATGAGCCCATGACTCCCAGAGGATGTCTTTAGCCTCTGCCGATAATTCCTCGGTGCACCATGATCCTGTGAAAGAGTCCAGGCCACCAAAGATAGGTGTCCATCTTGGAGCATTGGATGTGAGTTCCCCATGGGGTGCCTGAGCATCATTTGGCCGAAAGGTAGGAGGAGAGGGTCCTCGCATGATAGAGCTAGAAGGTTCAGGAACCATGGTTGACTCGGCCATAGGGGGGTCAACAGGATAACTGTCACTCTCTGAAATCTGATGTAGTACAGTACTCTTGCAATCATAGCATAGGGCAGGAAGGCGTACACGCCTCTGGTCTGCCAAATCTGTAGGAAAGCATCCACTCCTGAACTCTCTGGATCTGGTAGCCAACTGTAGAAGGTTGGTAGTTGTCAGCTGGCACGCGATGCAAAAAGGTCTACCTCGAGTGGGCCTCTCCATTCGTTTAGCTCCTGTTGGACATCTTCCGTCACAGGGACAGGTTGATCGTAGGTGGGGTTTCGTCTTAGGAAACGTGCTTGGCACAATAGTGCAGTGGGCCCGGGAATATTGCCTGAATTGAGGAGGATAGGATAACCACTATCCGTGCTAACATCCAGAGTGGGATCGATTCCCAATGCAGGATCCTGCAAATCTCCTTTCGGATTGCTGAAACCTTTATTGTTGGAAGTCAAAGCGTACAGGACTGTGAGTCGATGTCGAAGCCCAGGAATAGTACACATTGAGCCAGAGTCATGCCATCTGCCACACCTGTCGTTGTCGTATTCGACCGAATAAAAGTATATCATCTAGATATACTATTAATCTGATACCCAGTCCCAAAGGTGGGCCATCGCTGGTTTCACAACCTTCGTAATGCACCATGGTTCTGATCTGAGTCTGAATGGAAAGCAAGTGTATTGCCAAGGTGTTCCTTTTCATAAGAACCTCAGAAACGGTCGACTTTCATTGTCTACTGGAACGGACAGATATGTATCCTTGAGATCTAGACGAGTGAACCAGTCTCCATCTTGGAGAAGATCTCTTAGTGTATACCTTTCATCTTGAAATGGTGGTAAGTAAAGTGTACATTTAGATCTCGCAGATTGATTACCGGACAGTACTCTCCTCTCTTTTTCTGCACAAGGAACATATTGCTGAAGAATCCTCCCGGAGACGTAGCCAGTTGTATGGTCCCTTTTTCTTGTAAATCCGTTAGTTCGTGATCTATAAGACTAGCGTCTGGCCTTGTGAAGTAGAGCGGATGTGGAGGCAAGGCTTGAGTCAGTGTGACTTCGAACTTCGATAGGCCTATCTTCGATATGCAATATCCTCATACTGTCTGTAGAACCCAAGCATCTGTTGATAGTTCTACCCAGTTCTGGAAAAAATACAAAAGGCGAACTGCTACGGGTGCCGTAGTTAAGAAAGAATGAATTAAGGTTAAGTAACGGTGTCTTACCTGCCATGAAGTGTCCACAGGCACATCCACGGCCTCCGCAGTCCCTGTTGGAACTTCGGGAGTATTGGAATCGTTAACGTCTGCCAACTTCCAGGTAGAACGGTTGTGTCCATGGATATCGGTGGACTGATAGTCAAAATCGGCTGGCGCCATGACCCCTTTGCCGACCAGCCCTTTAAAAAAACCTTCTTGGGGTACTGCTTCTAAAAACTCTGCGCATTGATGTTTGCGCCTTGTTTAATGACGTGAACGCGTTCACGTGCTTGTTCAGCTCCTTCATAAAAAGTTTGCAGAACAATTTGCCGCATGCCTTTGGACCCAATTCCTTAGCCCCAAGATCCACCAGTTTTCCATCAATTAAAAACTAAAAAATACTGCTTGGTATCTCCCTGACGAAAGGGCCACATTGGTGTTGCCCAAGAAGCAGAAACATCTTTGGGCTCACTCATTGCTGTGAATGAATCAGCCTGTGCATAGGCTTGGTCTGCTAAAGTCATCACGTGGACCAGTGGTCTTATAGAATCCAGCAACTTATCTTGGGCACATTTAAAGCCTTTTTATACCCCTTTTCTGGGGTCCCTGCCCCCTTTCGCCATGAAGGTCAGCATAAGTTGGTCGAACTTTGGAGTGAGCGCAACTTTTGGGTTGGGGGCACCCAGAGCGCAATCTCTTGCAGACCTCCTTGTCCAAGGCCTTCCTCAACCAGAAGTACATTAACTTAGTGAGATTAGGTGGCGGTGTCCAATCTCCTGAATGTGGATGGCAGATGTTCCTCTGGTCGAACATCCGTTGACCTATAGAGTCGTAGAAGTGCTCACTATCTAGCTGTTCTGAGGACTGCTTTTATACTGACATTAACCCCCATGATGAACTTTAAGAAAAAAATTGATATTAATGTTTAGGAGCTGGGTCCGTGCTTATTGAGTATTATGTCTTAACTGGTGATATTGTAGCTGCAATACGCCCCTTCCACCCTCTTGTTGGAATCACACAAGTTTTTTTAACGTACTGTGTATACTGAAATAGCGACAAATGTGACTGATTGGTAAGCGAGAGAGTATAGATCTGAGTTCTGAAAGTACATGAAGTGAAAAATGCAAATGTACATGGGTATTCATGAGAACATTCGGACTGATTGATCACATTGACTTCTCCCGCCAAAAATTACTACTTGATTTTGACCATGTGACTCGAGAAATCATGTGAACTAAAGAGTAGCATCAGACTTATTCGTAATTAAATCATAACATGTCACAGTTATAGATTCTAGATTTTCCCTGCAAAACAATTTACCACTGTAACTTTTAGATTTCAGAGTAGTTAGCAACTTTTGACAGTAGGTGGCGGTGTTGGTGTACAATATTGTATTGAGCTTTGTAAAGTGAATTGTGACAAACGAACTGCTTGGTTTAGTTTGAAACAAGATGAAGGTTAGCCATATGGAGTTTCGTATGTGAATTACCGAGTGTTAGGAATTGGTGTAAGTATCATTTTTTACAGTTATAGCTTCTAGATTTTCCCTGCGAAACAACTTACTATTGTAACTTCTGTAGTGAAAAAGGTTGGATTTCATTGTAGTTAGCAACTTTTGACAGAAGGTGGGGTTGTTGGTGTACAATATTTTATTAAGCTTTGTAAAGTGAATTGTGCCACGAACTGAATGGTTTAGTTTGAAACGAGGTGAAGGTAGCCGTATGGAGTTTCCTATGTGAATTACCGAGTGTTAGGAATTGGTGTAAGTATCATTTTTTTACTGCATTCATGAGGTTTTGTGTGTTTTTGTATAAGTGGGGTTGCATATGCGTTTGTTGCTGTTCCCGTGTACTCACTGTTGCCAGGTGCTGTCAGCTGACCTGGAACTTCACTTCTGGGAGTTTAGTGCTGCTGGGAGCTACCGAGTTTGACCGGTTGAGGCTACAATCCCCTAAAGATGAGCCAAAACTTCATGAAGGTGCAAGATGATCTGAGAGTTTAATGGTACAGGTTGGATTTTTATACAACTTTTCAGGCCAGAGGAACACTGTTACGGTACCTTCAGTATGAAATGTACAAACCGCCGTTTAGTGAATGCTCCCCGTTCGCAATAATGTTGTCTGTAAGCGCATGCAATACAACCATGCGAACCGCCAGCCAGGGAACACTCCAAACTCCCGAACGGTATCCGTACGGTTCCTTCCCTTCTAGAGCCACAAGCTCACGAACTGCCGATATCAGCCGAACGCCAATATCTTCCAAGCGGCAAATAATTCCAACTAGCAGTCTCTAGTCGTCGGTAATAAAATCCCCCCAATAACGAGACCAAGCTCCGCATTGAGGGTAAAACACGAACTGAGTTTACTGTGAGCTACCCACCCGTATTTATGCAGGTCTCTCACTTGGTGGACACTCCCCTAGGGGACCAAATGGGAGACTGGAATAGCAGATGGACATGGGGACATTTCAGACATACAATCACACAATATTCCCAGCATGCATCACAGTTTCCTCCACTCTGCTCGGGAGATAATTGAGAAGTAATTCAATTATCTCCCAGAGCAGAGGCAAATCGCCATTTTAAATACAAGTCACAAAACACATAAAAATATATAAATTTATAACTGGCGAACGTTTCTTATTCGTGTAACACATCCCCAGATAGCCTGGATCTGAGTGCATATTATTGGCGAATAGCGCTCAGATCCCATACGCATAGTTTAATCGCCATGGAGTCAAAGTCTATTACAGTTCTTCGGTATGCGATTGACTCCATGGGAAGGCTATCTGGTAAGTCCATTCGTGCCTTTACATCTCCTGAACGGCCGGTGTTCGCATACTTTTGTCGATTGGAGAAGGGAGGTCGACGGCATCAGCGGTGTTCGGTTGAAAAAGTGTCCGTTTTCAGTTCCATGAATTTAGTACCGAACACCGCTGGTCTTTTGCATGATTTAAAATGGCCGCCGCCTCGTGGTCGACATACGAACGACGACCACCCTGTATTCGGTTTTAATTGAGAAGTGTCTGTGGTTAACCGCAACGTTCTAATTGGGATCAATAGGTTAACTAGCAGCACACTTCTCTTCTGGGTCGCCGTCCGTTCGACAGTTTTGTTCGGTAAAAAAGTAAGTTCACCTAAATCCAGGCATACGAATGGGTGAGTTCGTGAAACAGGCAAACAGACGAACCCAGCAATCTTAGTTCATACGGGTGGGTCTGTCACAAACACCCACTGGACCTGATGGGGCACAGGACACAAATTGTACAGACCAATAGAAACAATGTAACAATGCGCATACAGCACACAATCACTCCCCTCTGCCTGTGATACAATTAAGGTAGATAATGTATTAACGTAATTATCCCCAAGCATAAAAAACACATATTTTACAAAGTCTCATAAGTACCCCAAAACAACATATCCCCATCCCCTGATAGCCCTGATCTGGGTGAGCAACATGTCCAAAAATCACCCAGATCAGAGCAAGGGTTCAAAAGTTTCATGGAAATCTCTTTTTGACTGGCTGCAAGCATGGCGTCATGCCAAAAACAGTTCCAGAGAATTAGGCTGTGTGGCCGGTCTATTTCCAATGATTAAGGTGCACTTCAAATAGTCGAATGGGACCATTCGTGCACAAAGTCAGTGTTGAAGTGTGTTCGGTAGATTATTTCTACCCAGGGCCGGCCTTAGGGGTGTGCGAGCTGTGCGGCGGATTACATTATTCTCCACCCTGGTCTATAAAAAAAATTTATATCGCGGGGGCGGGGCTTAACGAGTGGTGGGGCGGGTCTTATCGCAATGCGGATGCTGAGCCAATACCTACCCGAAGCCCCATGTTAACTGCTGTACAGGAACTGCATCCACTCCCCCTTCTAGCCATAATGGAAAGAGGTAAGTCTGTGTGTGTGACTGCCTGGCTATTTGTGACTGTTTGCCTGTGTGTGTGTGTGTGTGTGTGACTGTCTGTCTGACTGCCTGCCTGTGTGTGTGACTGTGTGACTGTCTGCCTGCCTGTGTGTGTGACTGTCTTTCTGTGTGACTGCCTGCCTGTGTGTGTGACTGTCTGTCTGACTGCCTGCCTGTGTGTGTGACTGCCTGCCTGCCTGTGTGTGTGTGACTTTCTGCCTGTCTGTGTGTGTGGCTGTCTGTCTGACTGCCTGTGTGTGTGACTGCCTGCCTTTGTGTGTGTGTGTGACTGTCTGTGTGACTGCCTGTCTCTGTGTGTGTGTGTGTGTGTGGCTGTCTGTCTATGTGACTGCCTGTGTGTGCGTGTGGCTGTCTCTATGTGTGACTGCTTCCGTGTGTGTGTGTGCGACTGTCTGTGTGTGTGACTGTCTGCCTGCCTGTGTGTGACAGTCTGCCTGTGTGTGTGCCTGTGCCTTTGTGCGTGACTATCTGCCTTTAACTCAGTGTGTACCTATCAGCGTGTGTGAGTGTCTGCATGCCTGCATGCCTGTAACTGAGTGTGTATGACTGCTTGTAATCGAGTATGTGTGACTGTCTGCTTGTGACTGTGTGTGTGACTGTATGCCTGTAAATGTTTGTGATTGTGTGCCTGTAACTGTTTGTGATTGTGTGCCTGTAACTGTGTGTGACTGTCTGTCTGTAACTGAGGATGTGTGACTGTCTGCTTGTAACTGTGTGTGTGTGTGACTTTCTGCCGATAACTGAGCATGTCTGACTGTCTGCTTGTAACTGTTTGTATGACTGTCTGCCTGTGTGTGTGACTGTATATAGGCAACTTGGTCAGGGGCGTGAAGACTTTTCACACAGAGCGCCTAATGGCATTAGGCCGGCCCTGTTTTTTTGTACCGATGGTGCTCTGTTCGTGCATATTTAGCTGAACATAAATGGAGGTGGAAGTCCCAGCTGTGTTCGTGCTGTCGAGATTCCGATTTCAGTTCCAAGAACTTGACAGCAAAACACAACTGACCGCGTTCGACTAAACATGATGGCCGCCACCACGTGTTCAACTATACGAACGGCGACCACCCAGCTGTTCGTCAATTAAGTTGTGGTTAACCACAGCTTCTGGAAGGTTAACAGGCTGCACCCTCCACTTGCGGGTGGTCCGGCTGTTCGAAAGTTTGTTCGGTAAACGAACATCATAAGCCTAATTCATTTGGTAAGCCCCATATACTGCATCATAGAAGGGAAAAAAAGGCACCAACAGTGATTTACCACAAGTTTTATCACAGGGGCCATAGTCACAGGGTAAAAGGCTGGCAAGTAGTCCCATCCAAAAGTCAGTGGTGAAGTTGCTTTCATCACGTGTATGGTTAGCCCAGTTAAATTCTATGCTTTAAGATGTTATAGTGGTAATAGGGGGAACCAGCTGCAGTTACAAGACCAATCACTAAAATTGTGCAGATTCATTTTGAAATGCCTGGTGCTAGCAGAAATGGTGTCCATGAAGGTGCACTGCTAGGCACTGCCCCAGTGAACCATATTTAAGTGATGTTCAGCAGGGGCCAAATTATATCCCACAAACATCACAGTGAGAAGAATGTACTTTTGGTACGTTAAGAAAACATAAATTTAAAATCCTAACAAGTAGGACCAAACGGAATTGAAGAAAAAGAAATAAAAATGATTCCGAAAAGTTTTATTAGTTGTTATTTAATAGAGAAATAATAAAAAGGATAAGTGCCTATTATAAACCATAAGTGTTAATAGAAACATAGAATGTGACGGCACATAAGAACCATTCAGGCCATCTATTCTTCCCAATTTTCTAAATACGTTCTTTCATCTCCGGCCCTAATATCTTATATCTAGGATAGCCTTACACCTTCCTCACACATGCTTAAACTCACTCACTGTGTTAACATCTACCACTTCCGCTGGAAGCCTATTCCATGCATCCACTACCCTATCAGTAAAGCAATACTTCCTGATATTATTTTTAAACCTTTGTCCTTCTAATTCAAGACTATGTCCTCTTGTTGTGATAGTTTTGCTTCTTTTAAATATACTTTTCTCCTTTACTGTGTTGATTTATGTATTTAAATATTTCTATCATATCCCCCTGTCCTGTCTTTCCTAACAGCTATACATGTTAAAATCCTTTAACCTTTCCTGGTAAATTTTATCCTGCAATAAATCAGTTTAAAAATAGGAAAAATCAGCGCTTAACTGCCACAGAATGGGTAAGAAGGCAGCACACTTCAAAGGGGAATCCCCTATGATCCCCTAAATATAGAAAACAATAGACGAAAAGAAAGGTAAGGGTGCGCCTAAATGAATAAATAGTATATAATATATAAAATATAACAGTTATATAAAATATATAATATATAAATTATATAAAATATAGGATAAGATTTTTTGAGATAAATGAGATAAAAGTCCAGAACACTTATCGAATGTCCGTTATAGTAGTTTCTCCTTGTAGAGACAACAGATCTTGGGACGTCAGACGGGGTTGAGACTTCACAGTGATGTACTTGAATCCGGTGAGGTACGTATATAAAAGGAAAACAGAAAAAGGAAAACTCCAATGGTACAGTATATCAATCACAGTGTAAATATTGAAATAGTGCAAATAGTCCTACTCACACTTTTTGGAGCTAGAATTTAGCTCCAATATATGCGCGTGAAGTGGAATGATCCCCACTCATGGATATGTAGCGTAGTGCTTTGATTGGAGAGTTCTTGGTCCGTGTTCGGTGTTCCAATCAATTTGACCCAAAATTGAGAGAATAAAAGAATAGTGCTCTCTGTTTGTAATATAAAGTGATGGTATATAGAAAATTACTTACACAGTATGGGGCAGATTTGTACTGCTCAGTATAGGCGCTTAGGTGGTATAATCCCCACCTCTGGATTCTTTCAATTCTTTGTAGATGTAGGTCAGGTGCAGGTATTAGGTAAAATAAAATAAATATAAAGAAAATGGCAATAAAATATTTTATGCCAAATAAAATTCTTTATTAGAAATAAATAAAATAAATACTAATAATATCTAGACGCGTTTCGCCTCAAAAGGCTTCTTCAAGTAGATAGTTATAAAGGAAGGATATTTTATATAATTTATATATTATATATTTTATATAACTGTTATATTTTATATATTATATACTATTTATTCATTTAGGCGCACCCTTACCTTTCTTTTCGTCTATAATAAATCAGTTTAGTAGCCTTTGTCTGAACTTTCTCCAAAGTATCAATACCCTTCTGGAGATAAATCCCTTTCCTCAGATGTAAGAGGTAAGTACTATATGAAATATTCTATACTCTGCCCTTGGGTTTTTACATTCAAGATGCATTATCTTGCATTATCGACATTAAATGTCAGTTGCCACAATTCTGACCATTTTTCTAGTTTACCTAAATCATTTGCCATTTGGCTTATCCCTCCTGGAACATCAACCCTGTTGCAATTTTTTGTATTATCAGCAAAAAGACACAATTTACCATCAAGACCTTCTGCAATAACACTAATAAAAATATGGAAGAGAATAGGTACAAGTACAGATCCCTGAGGTACCCCACTGATAACAAGACCTTGCTTTGAATATACTCCATTGACTACAACCCTCTGTTGCCTGTCACTCAGCCACTGGCTAACACATTTGACAATATTGAAATCCAAATCTAACTATTGCAGTTTATTGATAGGCCTTCTATGTGCAACAGTGTTGTAAGCTTTACTGAAATCTATGTAAGCTATGTCTACTGCACCACCTTGATTTTTTTTTTATTTCCTTATTTTTGCTGTGCATGTGAATAACAAGGACGACATAATAGACATTGGAATGTTTACAAGAAATTGACATGTCATGTTGAGTTAAGCGATGACAGAGAAAGCAGCATATTTTACTAAAATAAATTAAAATCTAAAAAAACGTGAATAATACAGTGCAGGGTGAGTCAGTGGCGGATCCAGAGCCTGATCTCGGGAGGGGCACTTGTAGATTATTGAAAGGAATAATCCAGGCACAATAACCACTACAGCTCAGTGTAGTAGTTATGGTGCCAGTAGTGCCAGGATCCCATCCCAGAGTAAGTAGTCAAACCGTTTAAGAACAGTTTTACAACTTACCTGGGGTCTGCTGGGATAGAGGACATAGGGGCAGTGGTATGTGTTAGGGGTGAAGTGTGTGAAAGGTGTAGTGTGTGTGTGTGTGTGTGTGTGTGTGTGTGAGTGGTGAAGTGTGTGTGTGCGAGTGCGTGAGGGCGGCAGTGTATGTCAGGGTTGCAGTGTGTGTGTTAGGGAACAGTGTATGCGTGGGGCAATGTGTGTGTGAGAGAGCTGCAGTGCGTGTGTGTTTGAGCGGTGCAGTGTGTGTGAGAGTTGCAGTGTGGGTGTGAGGCTTGCAGTGTATGTGTGTTTGGGGCAGTGTGTGTATGGGGGGCACAGTATGTGTGTTTGGAGGAGTGTGTGTATGGGGGCACTGTATGTGTGTTTGGAGGAGTGTGTGTATGGGGGGCACTGTATGTGTGTGTGGGCAATGTGTTTATGGGGGCAATGTGTGTATGTGTGGCAATGTGTGTATGGGTGTGCAGTGTGTGTATGGGGGGCAGTGTTTGTGGGGCAGTGTGTGTACGGGTGTGCAGTGTGTGTATGGGGGCAGTTTGTGGGGCAGTGTGTGTATGGGATGCTGGGTAGTGTGTGTTTGGGGGCAGTGTTTGTGGGTCAGTGTGTGTATGGAATGCAGGGCACTGTGTGTATGGGGGCAGTATTTGTGAGTCAGTGTGTCTAGTGTGTGTATGGGATGCAGGGCAGTGTGTGTAGTGTGTGTATGGTGGGCAGTGTTTGTGAGTCAGTGTGTGTAGTGTATGTATGGGGGGCAGTGTTTGTGGGTCAGTGTGTGTAGTGTGTGTATGGGGGGCAGTGTTTGTGGGGCAGTGTGTGTATGGGTTTGCAGTGTGTGTAAGGGGACAGTGTGTGTATGGGTGTGCAGTGTGTGTATGGGGGCAGTGTTTGTGGGGCAGTGTGTGTAGTGTGTGTATGGGGGCAGTGTGTGTAGTGTGTGTATGGCGGTGGTGTTTGTGGGGCAGTGTGTGTAGTGTATATGGGGGCAGTGTTTG
>OW240915.1:211412636-211485858 GCA_933207985.1 Pelobates cultripes | reverse complement strand
GGAGGAGCGGAGGAGGAGAGCTCTCCGCCCAGCGCTGGAAAAAGGTAAGTTTTTACCCCTTTCCCCCTTCCAGGGCCGGGCGGGAGGGGGTCCCTGAGGGTGGGGGCACCCTCAGGGCACTATAGTGCCAGGAAAACGAGTATGTTTTCCTGGCACTATAGTGGTCCTTTAAGAATGAAAAAAAACCAAAGTGAATTGAAACCTTCCAGATGTACTGGGAGGAGTCTAAAAGCCGACTTGATGTTCACCTTGGCCATCAGTGCAACCGGAGCGAACTTACGCACCCATCTGAGTGCATTATCAAAAGAATGTAGGCCACTGAGCAACTGTCCGATCAAATTCATAATTTAATGAAACACCAGCAGAGTATGATAAATGAAGAATTAGCCTGAATGACCCATGCTCTTTCTTGTGGGAAATAAACCCAGAAGAGACTGCAAAAGGGCCAGCTACCCTACCAAAAATAACTTTTTGCAGCTTCTGACCGACCATCTCTACATCCTGCAAAACAAATTTAAAATTCTTAAAATTCAACTAGAATTGGTATTTTAAAACCTTCAGCAAAATCCTCAAATGATCTAGCTCTCTCCCAGGTTAAGGTATACCTTCAAATAAGGAAGAAGCCTTTCCAGGTGAGCAAGAGCCCATGCTTTTGGAACCTGATCCCTTTCCTGAATGGACCCTGCTACAAATCTTTTATAGCAGTGAAAGGCAGAATGATTTCCACCATAGTACGAGCACTCATGTTTGAATCTGGGCCATTTACAATGCTCTTCAACAAAGACTTTTTTCATCACTCCCACTGTGCTAGAAATGCAGACATTAGTAGCTGGTGTAACTGACAAACTCTGAGGCAGCATCAGATTCAGTCAAAAACATCCTTCATTCCCCATCTCAGGAAGGAATGAACCGCAAGTCTTTGTCTGAGAAGCTCATCATAGTTAAACCATGCTAGACCCAGTGGCGGATCCGGGGGGGGGCAACGGGGCAATTGCTCCCCCTGAGATCCGATTCTCTTTCCTGCAGGGCCGGTGCTATCCAAGCGCCGGCCCTGCTAAGTGCCTTCATGGACCAGAGGGGAGGCACATTGCTGGGGGGCCGGCAGGGAGGGAGGAGGGAGAGGAGACCCGCCTGGTCTCCTCTCGTGAGCATAGAGCGTTGCCGCGGTTCCCACGGCAATGCTCCGTTCTCGCGAGAGTGAACTCTAGCCTCAGGAGGTGCAGGCTAGAGTTCACTCCCCACTGGAACCACCAGGGATTCCACCGGACCACCAGGGATTTGAAATCCCCCTCACAGGCAAAGGTAAGAAGGGAGGGGGGATATAAATAATATAAAATAATGTATTTTTAATTTAAAAAAAAACATTTGTTTTGCTCTGCCCCCTCCAACACACACACACACACTTCCCCCACAGCCAGCACACACACTTCTTCTCCATACACACTGCACCCACACACTGCACCCCAAGCACACACACTTCTTCTCCATACACACTGCACCCACACACTGCACCCCACACACACACACTTCTCCATACACACTGCACCCCCACACACACACTTCTTCTCCATACACACTGCACCCACACACACACACACACACTGCACCCCCCACACACACTTCTTCTCCATACACACTGCACCCACCTGCACCCCACACACACTGCACCCACACACTTCTCCCCCATACACACAGTGCTCCCCATACAAAGACTGCACCAGCACACACACACTTCTCCCCCACACACACACTACACCCCCATACACAAAGTGCATCCCCACACGAGCACTGCACCCCCACACACATGTCTCCCCCCCCACGCACACTGCACCCACATACACACAGTGCTCCCACACACAAACACTGCACCCCCATACACACACTTCCCCAACTGCACTCCCATACACACACTGCCCCCACTACACCTTCATACACACACTTGCCCCATACACACAGTGCTTCCACTGCACCCCACATATACACACTGCACTCCCATGCACACACTACACCCCTCACACAAACACACACTGCCCCTTCTACACACAGTGCTCCAACTGCACCCCTATACACACACACTGGCCCACATGCACTGCCTCCCGTACACACACACACACACACACTCTGCACCGCTCACACACTGTCTCCCTTACTCACCCTGCATCCTTCACACACTCAGTGCCTCCCATATATACACACACACACACACTGCCTACTCTCTCACACACACACTACTAGAGGCTCTATCCCCTACTACAGCCCCTATCCTGGCAGACCCCAGGTAAATTGTCGAACTGTTCTTAAACCGTTTGACTATTTACTCTGGGAGGGCGCCACGGCGCTCCTGGCACCATAACCACTACAGAAAGCTGTAGTGGTTATTGTGCCTGGATTGTTTCTTTAAATAATCTATGAGTGCCCCTCCCGAGATAAGACTCTGGATCCGCCAGTGATTTAGCTATGTAACATAAAATGTGAGAAAATAAGAAATGTTATTTGTTTAGTTCTACATGACATTTTAACTGTGAATGTCATAATACTGTTTGCTTTTACTGCAATAAAATACACATATTTGTATTCAGCGATGTCTCACGTGTAAAACAGTACCTCCTATGTACAGGTTTTATAGGGTTTTGGGAAGTTACAGGGTCAAATATAGCATGTTACATTTTTCACTTTTTACACATTGAAATTGAATTTGCCAGATTGGTTACGTTGCCAAAATCTGTTGGCGACGCGTAACAGATTTTGGGGGTCAAAGTTAGAAAAGGTGTGTTTTTTAAAAATGTTTTCATCATATTTTATAATTATTTTATAGTACGTTATATGATATGATGAAAATGATGGTATCTTTAGAAAGACCATTTAATGGCAAGAAAAACGGTATATAATATATGTGGGTACAGTAAATGAGTAAGAGGAAAATTACAGCTAAACACAAAGACAGCAGAAATGTGAAAACAGCCTTGGTCCTTAACAGTAAGAAAACTGAAAACAATTTTGGTCACCAAGGGGTTAAACAGTAAAACATATAAATGTTGGCCTAAATTGAAGCTGTGTTGGCCTGTATTGAAAACAATTGACTTGGATAATATTTATATTTGACTGTTTTGGGCTAAAGTTTAAACTTAGCTTGAATTCCGAACAATTCACAGTGTAGAAAATAATGTTGTAAGAACCCCTCTAATCATGCTTTTGACAAGGTGTGGCAGCTAATGCTATTCAGTGAGCAATCAAAAGCACATTATTGTTGTCATTTTCTACCAAGTTATCACACAAATAGCTCTGTGAATGAAATGTACTGTAATTCATAAAGATTAGAGTGATAAAAATAGAATGCAGAGTATCACCTTGGGGTGAGTCTGGCTTGTATATGTGAGAGACATCCTGCCAGACAGAAAGGAAGCTCAGTCCTTCAAATACTGGCAGCTAGAAACCTCCAAGAGGCCAACAGCTGGGAGGACATGTACAGTCATAGTCAGGGGCGTTGCTACGGTCCAAAAACACCCTGGGCTTAAGCCCAAGATAAACAAGCCTCTGCAAAGCCCAATGATCAGTCCCTCATAAATTCTATCCATTAATACCTGAAATGTAGCCATCTTGACACAATTGGATACTTACATAGTTGTAACGAAATATATTCAACCTCCATTGAAAATCAGGTTTATTGTCGAAATGTACCGACTTAAAGCTGTTTGCAATGAGCAAAGCAAACAAAAGTGATTGAAATCAACTTTACACAACAAATGCTTCAATTGGTTTTCCAAAATTCAACTGAAAATTCAACGTATAATGACTTCTCCAGTCTCAATCTTATCCAACCCCCTGAATGGAATCCCTCACAACAGCACAGTCACCTGACTTCAACCCCATAGAAAATCTCATGCTAAGTTTTGAAGAAGGCGATTTTAGCATGCAAACCCCAAAATAGTACTGAACAGTAGGCCATTGCTCATAAACGATGGGCTAGGATTCCGCAGGAACGCTACCAGAAGCTGGGGTCTGGCTATGCATCTCATTTGCAGCAGGTCATAACAGCAAAAGGGTGCTCTACTAAGTACTAAAGATTCTTGCCATAAAGAGGTTGAATAATTTTGAGACTGGAGGTGTCATTATAAGTCATTTTCAGTTGAATTTAGGGAAACAATTTGAAGCATTCATTGTGCTGAGCTATTTCAATTGCTTTTGTTTGATTTGCTCATTGCAAACAGCTGAATGTTTGTACATTCTCACAATAAACCTGATTTTCAATGGGGGTTGACTAATTTTTATTACAAGTGTACAAACACATCCTCACAGTTTGATACTTACAGACATGCACAGATACACATACAAATGTATACACATTGATGGATAGATACATACACACAAACACAGACAGGGTCACACAAACATTCACATAAGGGCCCCCGCATACACAGACATACAGAGTGGCTTCAGAGACAGAGGCAAACATATGCACAGACAAACTTCAACAAATGCACACTCACAGACATACACAGACAGGCACCAACTCACAGGTTACACTGACACAGAAATACACAAACAGTTATTCACAGACAAGCTTCACTGACAAATGCACACTTGCAGACATACACAGACAGGCACACACTCACAGATTACACTGACACAGAAATACACAAACAGGAATGCACACAGACACAGGCATACCTAGATAGGCCACACATACTTTGTCCCTACTTTGTCTCTGTATATCTCTTGACAGGGTTGGAATTTCAGTGAAATTTCAACAAAGTCAAAATGAGTATTTCATAAACATTCTATCTTTATGAAATACTAATTTTTCAGCAGGGGTTACCATGATGCTTTAAATGAACCTCTGTCTTTAATCTCTGAGGATTATTTTCTTTCAGGAATTGTACAGGAGGATTGGAAAAAGGCAGATGTGGTTGCTGTATTCAAAAAGTAATATTTGCCTGGAAATTATAGACATGTGACCTAACTTCTGTGGCTGGGAAAGTATTTGAAGAGTTATTAAGGGATATCTTTCAGGAATTAATTTTTAGTATAAATCAGCATGGTTTAATGAAACATAGGTTATGTCAACCTAACAATTGCATTCTTTGAAGAAGTAAGTAGAAGTATAGATCTAGGGGTTTTAGTGGGTGGGATCTACTTGAATTTTGCCGTAGACATTCGATACGGTTCCACACAATAGGTTAGTGTTCAAACTAAAATAAATTGGTCTAGATAGGTGGTCTCCAACCTTTTGTCAGTTGTGTACCCCTTGGCAGCCCATTTCCATAAATTGTACCACTTATATTAGTGAATTATTTGTTATTTTAAATTGACATGTTTTCTCTGTCTCATCTCCCCTTTTTCTCTGCCCTAGGCTCCCTTGCTTCCACTCCCTGCAAGGTATATATTATATATATTATATACACACAGTGACACACATGCATATGCACAGATGCATACTGATACACATGCAAATAAACAGACACACAGATATACAGTGATATACTTGCAGATAGACAAACACAGACACAAATTCAGATATAGACATACAGATACAAACACTGACACACATATAGACGTACACGTACTTCAGGTTGAGAACCCCTGGTCTAAATGAAAATTCTTGTTCTTGGGTACAACATTGACTTAAAGAAAGAGTACATAGCGCTGTCATTAATGGTACATTTTCAACCTGGGCAAAAGTGGTAAGTGATGTCCCAAAGGGGCCTGTTCTGGGACTGCTTCTATTCAACATATTTATCTTGAAATAGGCATTGAATGTCACGTTTCAGTGTTTGCAGATGACACAAAACTCAATGTGAGCAATACAATATAATTGACTTCACTGAAGATTGGGGGACTGGCCAGATTAAATGTAATGTAGATTTGTAGGTCTAATGCAGAAATTGCAAAGTTATGCACTTCGGGATACAGAATGCACAAACAACTTGAACCCTAAACTGTAGTGAACTAGGGACAACACACAACAAGAATTTGGGAATTGTTATAGATAACAAACTGGGCGAAAATGTGCAATGTCAATTAGCAGTCGCCAAGGCCAGCAAGGTATTGTCATGTATAAAAAGGTGCATATATTTCTGGAAAGGAAATATAATTTTGAACACTTTATAAAAAAAATGGTTAGACCATACCTTGAATATGCTGTGCAATTTTGGGCACCTGTTCTATAGCAGGATATTATAGAACTAGAAAAAGTGCAGAGGTAGGCTACAATTAATAAAAGTAATGGAAAATTTTATTTAAGAAAAGTTAACAAAGGGGGGCGGGGCCTGGCAAACAAGATGGCTGGACATGTCTCTCAGTAGCTCCTGATTAAATTAGCAACACGCTTCCCTTATAAAGTTTTTACCACTTGCTGGATGAAACCTGACAATCCTCGCAGACTGATACATCAGCAGACTACAAATTATCGACCTGAGCCAAACTGACTGGATAAGTACTTACCTGCCCAATATTGTGGCCCAGCAGCTTGCCGACCTGATAGTTGGAAGAAACGGCGATCTCTTGACCTGAGGTGGGCATCCTGTTACGGTTCTGTAGAAACACAGCACTGCTACCCCCTCTCCCTTTGGACCAGTGAGGGTTAACCGGGTTCCCACTGGTGGATCAACTTAAACGATTCAGAATAATCTTCTGCTATCCCGCAGACCACGCGGTTGATCTAAAATGGCCGCTGCACCAGAGCTCCCACGCTGTGAAAAGTGTTTGCAAGCCCAGTCCTCGACAGACATCTTTGAGGCAAAATTTGGCAAGATATGTCAGGAGTTCTGGCAGTGTCTCGAGAGTAGACCATGTGTCTCTCCTACCCTTCCTAAGGTGCCAATCCCAGCCACGGCTCCGGCACTTGGCTCTCCTTCTTCTGGGCTGGGGGCCCACCTGGACCAGCATCCAACCCATTGTCCACCTACCCGGAATGCTCTCTGCAACTGCGGATCCCTTGACATGAGGGTGTGGCTCCTGTGAAGGCCTGGGCTTGAGGAGCTACCGGACTGCGGAGCTGTGAACAAGCTCAATTTTCAGCGATACATGGAGGAAGGAACCGTGGCTGTACCTGACATGGAGTCTGCCTTGTTGCTGTGGCCAGATTGCGGCATGGGAGGACTTATGGAAAACAGCATGCTCCCTGTTGTATAAGCAGTACAATAATATATGCAGATGTTTTATTTGTGTTAGCTTGAGTGCTGCTTTTATTTTTCTAATTCACAAGCATTCTTATATATATAACTTATAGGCAGCCCATTACCTCCACAAGTTCAGGGCTTCTGTCTTTGCATACAATATTTGAATTCAGCTAGCCACATGTGTCTCTGAACCTCATGCCTGCTTTATGTTAAGCCTACCCTGCCTATGCCCCAAGTAAATAATGTTAGACACAGGACTGCCTAGCATGTTTATTAACTTTTTACTAAAATGTGCAACGTTTATGTATGCCATGCTTTATATACCTATGTATATGAACGGCTTATCTATGCTGTTGTGGCACCGCAAGTACGTATGTTCCTACCTATTTGCACTGAAAAGAAAGAATGTAAAAAAAAAAGAAAGGTTAACAAAATTAAATCTGTTTAATTATGAAAATTGCGCCTCAGAGGGGATATGACGAGCATTATACAAATATATTTGGGGGCAATACAAACTATGTCTGGAAATCTATTCATAAGTAATAAAAATAAAAAATAGGTAGGCACACTACAAATGTTAATAAAGACAGGAGCTAAACAAATGATACTGGGTGCTCACTCACACAGGTCCCATTCCCAAAGAACCAAAAGAGTTACAAGCAAAGGCGTGCCCCCTTTTGTAAAAGGGTGTGCACCCTAAAGCACAAACACACACGCCGCGTGTATATATATATATATATATATATATGTGTATATATATATATATATATATATATATATATATATACACACACACACACACACAAACATATACCGCTGTGTGTGTATGTGTGTAAGGGTGCTGTGTGTGAAGGTGCTGTGTGTGTGTGAGGGTGCTGTGTGTGTGTGCAGGCGCTGTGTGCAGGCGCTGTGTGTGTGCAGGCGCTGTGTGTGTGTGTGAAGGCGCTGTGTGTTTGTGAGGGGGCTGTATGTGTGTGTAAGGGTAATGTATGTGTGTGTAAGGGTGATGTATGTGTGTGTGAATGTGTAAGGATGCTGTGTATGTAAGGGTCATGTATGTGTGTGTAAGGGTGCTGTGTATGTAAGGGTCATGTATGTGTGTGTAAGGGTGCTGTGAATGTATGTTTGATGTATGTGTGAGTAAGGGTGCTGTGTTTGTGTGTGTGATGTTAGTGTGTGTGTGAGGGTGCTGTGTGTGTAAGGGTGCTGTTAATGTGAGTGCTGTGTGTGTAAGGCTGCTGTTAGTGTGAGTGCTGTGTGTGTAAGGGTGCTGTTAGTGTGTGTGTGTGTGAGGGTGCTGTGTGTGTAAGGGTGCTGTGTATGTAAGGGTAATGTATGTGTGTAAGGGTGCTGTGTGTGTGTGATGTTAGTGTCTGTGTGAGGGTGCTGTGTGTGTAAGGGTGCTGTTAGTGTGAGTGATGTGTGTGTAAGGGTGATATATGTATGTGTGTAAGGGTGCTGTTAGTGTGAGTGCTGTGTGTGTAAGGGTGCTGTTAGTGTGAGTGCTGTGTGTGTAATGTATGTGTGTGTGTGCTGTATGTTTGTATGCATTGTGTGGGGGTGGGGGAGCCGTTTAGTTAATATCCCCCCTCCCTTCTTACATTTTGTAGGGATTGGGGACCATGCTGTTGCCCTCCCTGGTGGTCCGGTGGTGAGTGAGTGTGCCTAGGCACACCCGGCACACCCCGTGCACACGCCTATGGTTACAAGTACTACCCAAATAAGGAGCACAACCATAGGTATATACAAAAATCTTTATTAAATGGGTCAACAGCAAATGGATATCTCATTACACATATCAATAGATCCAAATAAAGACAAACTTTACCATACAAGTGGCAAAATTGCCAGAAATTCTAGAATTGCCTATGCTCAAAATCTATTATAAACAAATTGCTGGATATTAGCATAGTGAATAGCTATATGAGATACCAGATCATAACAACCCACAAATAAATCTATATACATAAAACAGATGCATACCAGACCTAGTGAGAAGAGGGAAGAAAATCAATCAGCAAGCCCCGAACGTTTCGGCAAGAAAAATGCCTTTATCACAGGCTCACTGTATATAGATTTATTTGTGGGTTGTTATGATCTGGTATCTCATATAGCTATTTACTAAGCTAGCAATTTGTTTATAATAGATTTTGCGCATATGCAATTCTAGAATTTCTGGCAGTTTTGTTTTACCACTTGTATGGTAATGTTTGTCTTTATTTTGATTTATTGATATGTATGATGAGATATCCATTTGCTGTGGACCCATTTAATAAAGATTTTTGTATATATCTATGGTTGTGCTCCTTATTTGGGTAGTACTTTGAAATCTATTCATAAACAGGACTTTACATAGGACACAAGGTCACATTTAGACTGAAAGAAAGGAGATTTAGTGTAAGGCAGCGGTTCCCAAACTGTGTGCCACGGCACCCCAGGGACACACAGGGGCACCATGAGATATTTTCCCAGTGCAATGATTATAGTATCGGGAATTATGCCTCCCTCTCCCATGCCGGCTCTGCAGGACCAGAGGGGAGATCACAGATCTCCCTCTCTGGCCTACCAGCAGTGTAATGCGGCAGCCGGAAGGGGAGGGAGGGAGAGAGGACCCTGGGGAGCTCTAACGGCAACGCTCTGAATCTTGTGAGAGTGAACTCTAGCAGCTCCTGCGGCTGCTAGAGTTCACTCTCACCACCTGGACCACCAGGGCTTGCCTTGCACTGTCCACCTCCCAGGCAAAGGTAAGCAGGGAGGGGGGGGGGGATATCAAAATTACAATTTTTATGATTTAAAAAATCTTTAAAAACAAAATCTGCCTCCATAAACACACATTGTCCCCACACACATACACACACACACTGCCCCACCATACACACGCACTGCCCCCTCACACACTCTGCCCCCCCCACACACTGTACCCGTCAATACACTCACACACACACACACTTCCCCATCACACACACTATACCCCTCATGCACACACTGTATCCCTCACACACACATTGTATCCCTCTCACAGATGCACACACTGCACCCTTGAAACACACTGATACAATGCACCCCTCACACACACACACACACACTACATCCTTCACAAACACAATGCACACACACTGCACCCCCCCTACACTCACACACACACTTAACCCCATACACATTGCACCTCTCTCTCTCATACACACACACACATACATTGCGCCTTCCCCCCCCCCACACACACACCAATGCCCTATCACCTACTATAGCCCCTATCCTGGCAGACCACAGGTAAGTTGTTGAACTGTTCTCAAACAGTTTAACTACTCCTGGCACCATAATCACTACAGTGTGCTGTAGTGGTTATTGTGCTTGGATTGTTACAGGGGCCTAGCATATGCCACAGAGCTGTACATGTATGCAACCTAGAAATTATTTTGACTTGGGGTGCCTTGGAAAAATATTGCAATATAACCTAAAAAGTTTGGAAACCACTGGTCTAAGGCAAAGGAAAGGGTTCTTTACAGTAAGAACAATAAAGATGGGAAACTCTATGCCTGAAGAATTGGTTTCATCTTAGGAGCATAGATGTTTCCATGGCAATCGTTTGCATACTTGCAAAGACATAAAATACAGGGATATCATTTTTATTATGTGGAGTAATAGCTTGTTGTTCCAAGGAGAGATCTAACTGCTATTTTGGGATCAAGAAGCAATTCACTCATAGTTTGTTGCAAAATAGGAAGAGCTTTAAGAAGTTTTTTGCCTTCTTTTGGATCAACTGCAAAAACAGATGTGAAAAAGGTAGAACTTGATGGACTTGATGTCTCTTTTCCCCTGTGGAACTATGCAACTATGTAATATTCAATATCCACTGGACCATCTCTTTGGGGAGATCCCGACTTACACATTTACTAAGTCTCACTTACCTACTGTTGAAATATATCTGACCAGCTCTGATATCACCACTAGTATCAGAACAATACACACAGTTATGAATTAAATTAGCTCAGTCACAATTAAAATGTATTCCTTCAGTAAAAGTCTGTGAATACGATTCTAAATTTTTACATTAGCTCTTGTGATGTCAATACAGCAAAAAAACTTACATCTTTTAGCCTAACTTTTTTGAAAGTGAACGCATAGCCAGGTAGCATAGTTCTCCATAAACCACATATAGGAAGGACAGTGACGTTCCTTCAGGTAAGAGAAGTTTAAGCCACAGCAGCAGAAAAGATTTAGTGTAAGATGAAAAAAAAAACTGAACAAGAGCAGTTACATTTGAAGATTGATTACATATATTAATCAAAAAGCATGATGCAGTTTGAGCAAAGCAGGGGATATTGGAAGATATAGCGCTGATGTGAGGTAATCCCACTGGATAATGAGTATTGTCAATATTTCACTGAATGTCCAAATTATAATGTATTGATTCAACACTGTGATGCTTAGCTTATTAAATTGAATGTTCTGTTATGTTGTTATAAATGTTCTTATGAGGAAATGAAAATATAAACAAATATAAACGTACCATCAGATGAACTTTTAAAAAAAAGTAGCAAAATATAGCTGATAACATTGTAACTAGTGGGGAAGTGAGACTAGTCCCCTGGAATCCAGACCTGGATCTGGAATTAAAGGGACTCTCCAGTGCCAGGAAAACAATCCGTTTTCCTGGCACTGCAGGTCCCCTCTCCCTCCCACCTCCAATCCCTGGTTGCTGAAGGAGTGAAAACCCCTTCAGTGACTTACCAGAGGCAGCAACGATGTCCCTCATCGCTGCTTCTTCCTCTGCCCACGCTCCTCCTCTTCATCACGTCAGCCGGCGGAGGAGACTGATCACGCCCGCCCGTGGGGGAAACCTAATGCGCATGCACGGCAATGCTGCGCATGTGCATTAGACCTCCCCATAGGAAAGCATTGAAAATTTTAGTGACGCTGGATGGATCTGTGCCATAATCCCGGAAGTGCCCTCTAGTGGCTGTCTAGTAGACAGCCACTAGAGGAGGAGTTAATAAAAACTGCAATAATTACACCTGCAGGGTTAAGGGTAGTGGTGTCAGGATTACTGTTTGATCCAGCACGTAGAACTGTACAGCACGGATGACAAATAAGTAACGTATTACCGGTCCTTAGAATGGCCGGATTTAACGTACAAAGAATAGTCAAAAATACTAGCCGAGGTCAGGGAACACAGAAAGGGACACAGCGATGAGGAAAGCTAGGAGTCAGGATACCAGAATATAGAGAAGTCAATAAACAAAGCCAAAGTCAAAAACCAGGTAGAAAACTATAAACAGGAACGCGCTCTCAGACAACCACAAGGGAAACCACGACAGGGCACTGAGCAGGCTGAGAACTGGGCCTAAATACCCCTCCTTTAGTTCTGATAGGCTGTAACCGGCCTTTGACCCCCAAAGTCAGTTACCAGGTTTCATTTGCATAATTGCTGCTCAGCATTAACCCTTCTGTGGATTAGGTTGCTGCTCGGCACAACTTTTCCTGTGTGGACAGTAAATGTCATTAACCACTTTTCTATAAGCGGATGAATACGTGACAAGTGGGAGTTAGCACCCAGACCATTTCAATGGGCAGCAGTGGTCTGGGTGCCTGGAGTGTCCCTTTAATGAGTCTCTAGACCCTAATTGGGTTTCCTCTGCAATTTGCCGATCGGGTGGCCCACGTATCACTAAACAGGTCAGGACCATTTAAGACCGCGACTGTGCCTCTGTAGCATGGGATGCTGGTTGGAACTGACAGCGTGTCATTTCCTCCCAGAGAGAGAGAGCGCCGAGTGGGATGGGGAGAGTGAGCAGCAGTGAGGATTGAGCAACACACCAGCCTCAGTGAGCAGCCTGCAGCACTCCAAGCAAGTCACCTTCCTGCATAAAAAAGGTCAGCTAACAAATGGGTGACTGCAAATACCTGTGTATGTCTGTGTATGTATCTGTGTGTGTATTATGTTTCACTGTGTGTATCTGAGTATGTATGTATTTGTGTCACTGTATGGATCTGTATGTCAGTGTATTTGTGTAACAATGTGCCTGTGTGTGTATCTGTGTGTCAGTGTATCTGTCGGTGTTTGTATGTGCCAGTGTGTGTATCTGTGTGCCAGTGTATGTATGTATCTTTGTGCCAGTGTGTGTATATGTCAGTCAATGTATCTGTCAGTGTGTGAATCTGAGTGCGTGTATCTGTGTGTCAGTGTGTGTGTGCCAGCGTGTGTTTCTGTGTGTCAGTGTGTATATGACTGTGTGTGTGTGGATAAGTGTCCTTCTGTGTTTTTCTGTTAATATGCATGTATAAATGTGTAAGTGTGTATGTGCAGACATCACAGCAATTAAATACCAACACAGCATACAAAGACACCCCTGCAAACACAAACATGACATACAAAGACACTCCTGAACTCCAACTCTAAAATTATATACAAACACTCAAATACACCCTTCACTCAAACACCAATACTACACACAAATGTACATCTCCATTTCAAATCCAACACTACATCCAAAGACACCATTGCACGTAACTGCAAGCATAACATCCCAAAACACACCCCTGTATTAAGATGCTAAAATAATATCCAAATACCAACTCTACACACAGAAGCACACCTGCTACTAAATACTACAATCTGTTATAATTAAAACTGTAGAAATTTGCCAAAAAAGAAACCCTATACGTTCTGTTTCTTAAAAGGTTTGTGGTACGGTACGGTTCCACAGGCAAAATATATTGGAAACCCCCTGCTCTAGGCATAGCTGAAAAATGTGTCCCCACATTCCTTCATCACCCCCATCCCTATAGTCCCAACCAAGCACATTCCTCCAGCCCAAGAGTCCTCATCAACATAACCCCTACATCCCAGGCTAATATCCAGCTCACCAGCTTAACTCCAACTCTACGTCACCCTACCCTCATAACTTCCCCATAATTCCCAACCCCAGTCACATTGTCCCGCCCGTATATCACTCACAGCCCTATTCATGTTATTGCTGTACCCATAAACCACCAGTTCAGCCCTATAATCACATCACACCAATCCCCATAGTCTCCTCATCGTCCACAGGCGTAAACATATTTTCCGATTGCCATAATGCCATCACCCCCATAATTTCTGAATCAGGCTTTCCCTACATTTCCTGTAGTGGCCATAGCTATATCATTTGTATGGGCATTTAGCTTTCATTATATTTAATAGTAAATTATGTTACCAGCAATAACACTGATGCTTCTTTTGTTAAGTGAAGCTGCCAACTTTATTCAGGACTTTCATTTACCACCTATTAGGGGAAATCTACGTATACCCTGCTGCTCTGTGTTGTTATGCTACTGTTTTTCTCTCTTATTTGGTTATGAAAAACAAAACAGGCCTTGACATACATGCAGACATTCCTCCCCAGAGGCCTTTTTTTGTTGTTATTGCATAATTTATGATGACAGCCTCGATTATTTTCTCCTGCAACTTGTACTTCTTGACATGCCTGTAGAATCCATTAATAGAAAATGTAACAGGGAAGTTTCCATATTCACCAACATTTTTAAACATAAGCATTGCTTCTTTAGAGGTAGGATTCCTTCAGCTTGGATATTTCAGTATTACATAGAATACGACTGATCTTAAGCAGCCAGGATTGTGAATTGACAGGTCGTCACCAAAAAATTGCAAAGTTTAGGCCAAAATTCCTGAATTGGAAAGATTATCCAAGACAACTATATCTGTCTCAGCTGTTTTAGTATTTAATGCAATTCCCTTGTGAATTTCGCACACATTTTGTTTAGTAAGTAAACCTGAGTGTGTATTTTCAGCACAATCTTTACATTGTTTTAACATATCTACCAAGTGTTGTTATTTAGGAGGCGCAGTTCCTCTGTCCTTCATTTCTGAACTAATGTAGAGGAACTGCATTGATACCAGGGTCCATGGCAACGAGTCTTTTTCTTTAAAAATCAGTCTGTGTAAATAATATACATTGTTCATGCTCCAAATTACATTTTATTTGCATAAATTATTATTAGTAAGTTGCCTAAAAATTTTCAGCCCCACCTAACAGCTACATACAACCCTAGATTAAAATGTTGCTCTTTATGCATTTGAATGTAGGGAGTTATGTTTTAAGTATAGCAGTAGACTGTGTGATAAAAAATCAACCCCAGTCAAAGGTAGAGCGCTAAGGAGGTGCTTGTAAATGATTCACCTCCCCCTTCTCCTTTTTAAATTTACTGGAACCTGGAGATAGGGATATAAGATAGGGCTACAATAGTGAAGTACTGTTAGGTAGTGATAAAATAAATGTGGAGGTGTATAGAACCACTCACTTGGTACTGAGCCTAAACAGGACAGGCTCAGACCACTTGATCAGATGTGTTTTTAACAGGCAACACAAACCAATATGTTTTTAACAGGCAACACAAACCAAACAGTAGATGGAAACACTTCTGGACCCTTTAGGAATAAGAGAAGCCAAACATAGTGTAATATGCAGGTGAATGGTGGTTGAGGTGATAAAACATGCAGAACTGCTCACCTGATTCAGAGCCTGTGACTCTGGCTCTGAGTATAATAGTGTTGGTACCACTGGGGGGGTACCAGACCCTATGGATAAGATCAGGAACACAACTTACGTCCAGGTACAGGGTATAAAAATAAAATTTATTGTATACAATAAAACAAAAGTATAAATAAGAAAATTAAAATCCTCCTGGACGTCCGAGACGCGTTTCGCCGGTAAGCTTCATCAATCGGTGTCACTGATTGACACCTCCACATCGGTGTCACCGATTGATGAAGCTTACCGGCGAAACGCGTCTCGGACGTCTAGGAGGATTTTAATTTTCTTATTTATACTTTTGTTTTATTGTATACAATAAATTTTATTTTTATACCCTGTACCTGGACGTAAGTTGTGTTCCTGATCTTATCCATAGGGTCTGGTACCCCCCCCCAGTGGTACCAACACTATTATAATCAGAGCCAGAGTCACAGGCTCTGAATCAGGTGAGCAGTTCTGCATATTTTATCACCTCAACCACCATTCACCTGCATATTACACTATGTTTGGCTTCTCTTATTCCTAAAGGTTCCAGAAGTGTTTCCATCTACCGTTTGGTTTGTGTTGCCTGTTAAAAACACATCTGATCAAGTGATCTGAGCCTGTCCTGTTTAGGCTCAGTACCAAGTGAGTGGTTCTATACACCTCCACATTTATGTTATCACTACCTAACAGTACTTCACTATTGTAGCCCTATCTTATATCAGTATCTCCAGGTTCCAATAAATTTAAAAAGGAGAAGGGGGAGGTGAGTCATTTACAAGCACCTCCTTAGCGCTCCACCTTTGACTGGGGTTGATTTTTTATCACACAGTCTACTGCTATATTTTGTATTTTTGTGTCAATTAGTGAGCGAATTGCACTTGGTGGTAGCAGCTCACATACTATTTATATACATATATTCTTTTAAGCGCCAGAAAACACAATATCACCTCTATTCCAGTTATGTTTTAAGAATGCCCCATGCCAATTGGGTAAAGTTTCATAACCAGGCCCGGACTGGTAAAAAAAACTAGCTTGGGCAGTTAAAGGCTGAAAGGGGAAGAGCCGGAAAGGGGGCGTGCTATGTCATCAGCAATGATAAGCACACCCCCACTACCACTAAAACAAGTGTTATTGTGATGTCTCTCAGCAAGATTTATTTTGTGCAACATCAGCATGCGCTACATTTGCTAGTGACTTGTCTTTGGTGTCCTGCAGGCCCGGACTGGCCATCGAGCACACCGGGCAAATGCCCGGTGGGCCGCGGTGGCCATGGGCCGAGGCCGGCAGGGGAGATCACAGGATCTCCCCTGCCGGTCTATGCAGGGCCGGCACTCTCCTAGCGCCGGCCCCGCTGTTTGTCACGACGGGCCGGTGGGGGGATCAAGGATCTCCCTGACCGGCCCACATGCGGCCGCCGGCGGGGAGGGAGGGAGGGAGCCAGCCAGCTAGGCTGGAGAGAGGACCCGGCGGAGCTCTAACTTGCAGCTCCGCCGGGTTCCTCTCGCGAGATCCGGCGCGTTGCCATGGCAACGACCGGATCTCGCGAGAGTGAACTCTAGCCTCACAGGCTAGAGTTCACTCACCCACGAGGACCACCAGGGAACACTGCCACCCCGCCTTCCAGCGTGCCGGACCCCCCCTCCCAGGCTAAAGGTAAGAAGGGAGGGGGGAAATAATGACTTTTTTTTTTTATTTACCCCCCCTACACACACACACAATAACATTTATACAGCACTCTCACACCCATCACACACAGCACTCTCTCCCACAGCACTCTCACACCCATCACACACAGCACTCTCTCCCACAGCACTCTCACACCCATCACACACAGCACTCTCTCCCACAGCACTCTCACACCCATCACACACAGCACTCTCTCCCACAGCACTCTCACACCCATCACACACAGCACTCTCTCACACAGCACTCTCACCCATCACACACAGCACTCTCTCACACATTACACACAGCACTCTCACACCCAGCACTCTCTTACCCATCACACACAGCACTCTCACACCCAGCACTCTCACACCATCACACACAGCGCACTCTCACAGAGCACTCACACACACACAGCACTCTCACACCCATCACACACAGCACTTTCACACACACACAGCACTCTCTCACAGCACTCTCACAGAGCACTCTCTCACACCCATCACTCACACACGGCACTCTCACACCCATCACTCACACACGGCACTCTCACACCCATCATTCACACACAGCACTCTCACATCCATCACTCACACACGGCACTCTCACACACATCACACACACACGGCACCCTCACACACACACATACACCGCACCCTCACACACACACATACACCGCACCCTCACACACACACATACACCGCACCCTCACACACACACATACTGCACCCCTCACATACACACAGAATCCCCCCAACACACTGCACCACACACATACACAATACTTCCAAATATATATATATATATATATATATATATACACACACATATACATACACACACACACTACACTCTTAAAGGACCACTCTAGCCACCCAGACCACTTCAGCTTAATGAAGTGGTCTTGGTGCCAGGTCCTTCTAGGGTTAACCCATTGTTTTATAAACATAGCAGTTTCAGAGAAACTGCTATGTTTATCAATGGGTTAAGCCTTCCCCCAAAGCCTCTAGCAGCTGTCTCATTGACAGCCGCTAGAGGCGCTTGCGTGCTTTTCACTGTGAAAATCACAGTGAGAGCACGCAAGCGTCCATAGGAAAGCATTATAAATGCTTTCCTATGCGACCGGCTGAATGCGCGCGCAGCTCTTGCCGCGTGTGCGCATTCAGCCGACGGGGCGGATCGGAGGAGGAGAGCTCCCCGCCCGGCGCTGGAAAAGGTAAGTTTTAACCCCTTTCCAGAGCCGTGTGGGAGGGGGTTCCTGAGCCACATATGCATCACATTACACCACAAACACAACACGACTAAAACCGACCTTATTACACAATACCACACCACGACCAGCTCACTCTACACACACGCAATACCACAAGCAGGCTCCAAACACATGCACAATACTCTTTCCTGGCCTTTTGTCTCCTGGTATCCATTTATAGAGACACCAGAGACAAGTTGCAAGGAAACATAGTGCAAGCATGCTATTAAATTTGCAGAACAAATACAGGACTTTTTTCTCATGTTAGAGCTCTTCAGCAGAGCTCTGCGCATGGTCTGCCCTGGAAGAGCATTGAACCAACATGCTCACTTTGAGAGGAGGCGTGTTTGTCATTGGTGATGACAAAACACACCTCCTCTGCCCCGCCCCCTTTTTAGTGGGCCGCTGCGTTAAAAAAATGCCCGGGCCGAATTTTTCTCCCAGTCCGGCCCTGGTGTCCTGAATAGTGGGATACTAGAGAACAAAAGTGTAACAGGGCTGTTAAAGTGTCTTGAGCGTATGTATGGATACTCCCAGTGGTGTATGTGGTTGAAGCTTGTGTGTAGAGGAGACTATTTATGTTATTTAGTGTGTGTAAAGGGGTCTGTTTGTGACATAGTATGTGTGTGTTTCTTGGCTGTTAAGCATGTTTGTGTGTATTTATAGGGTCTGTTAGAGAGTGTGTACTGTGTGTGTATGGAAGTGCAGGGGGTGTAGTGTTTTGTTAAATGCTGAAAGACCTGAAAAGCAGAAATTGCCTGTATTTTACAAAGCTTAGAGGAAAGCCAGAGGCGACAAAACCCTAAAGGGCTCAAAGGCTAGATTTAGTTTTAACAGAGTAACAAATACAGTCATTTGAGACAACTTGTATTCTTGTCCCACAGGACAGAAACAAAGTATTCACTTTACCAAATGATCTGTCCTTACACACAGCTCTTATCCCTTCATTGTACATCTGTGTCCATAGCACTGCTGGTTTTTGACAGCTCCATTCACAGTTTTTTTTTATTAACATCAGTCAATGAATGGGCAGTAATGTATTTGAGGTGATTTTTGTGTTTAACAGCACTTTTATTGAAAAAAAAGAAAGATACAGAAAAGCGATTAGAGGGATCACACATACAGTAACACAATTGCATGAATGGCCATCAGAGTTCAAACATTTGAAGACAAGCTAAAGGAATAAATTCAGCAAATACTGAGCCGCATCCTAAAGTAACATTTTAAAATAAAGAGGTAAATTAAAATTGAATGGCAATAGTAATATATGAAAAAAAACATGCATTAGCTGGTATCACTGGTGTACATACTGCGGTCGCAGGGTTCGCAGCTGCGACTGGGCCCGTCACTCCAGGGGGCCCGGCCGCCATGTGGACCCCTGCGACTAGGTACCTGCTATCACCATTTGCAGCCCCGGCCCACGCGGCAAAGCGCCGGGGCCGCATGTTAAGGGCTCCATCGGGTGGCCCATGCTGTCAGGGCCACCCGATGGATATGGATTATCAGAAGGCCCGGTCAGCGCTGGACGCTTTAACAGCGCGACCAGGCCTCCTGTAATGAGATCAGACAGCTGGGAGGAAGTGACTGCACATCACTCCTCCCAGCTAACACACAGACCGCGCTGGAGGAAGCAGAGGAGGGAGTCAGAGTGGCAACTCTGACTCCCATCCACCTGAACCACCACTGGTCCCCAGGAAAAGGCACCCTCCTGCACCAAAAAGGTAGGAAACAGGAGGGTGACTTAAACATTTTGTGTGTGTTTGTATGTATGTGTCTATCTGTGTGCCTGTCTGCCTGTATGTATGTGTGCCTGTTTGTTTGTATGTATGTCTTTGTATGTGTGTTGTGTGTGTGTGTCTGTCTGTATCTATCTGTGTGTCTGTCTGTATGTCTGTGTGTGTGTCAGTCTGTATGTGTCTGCCTGTGTGTATGTGTGCCTGTATGTTTGTATGTGTCTTTGTATGTGTGTGTCTGTCTGTGTGCCCGTATGTGTGTGTGTGTGTCTGTCTGTATGTGTCTGTATGTGTGCCTGTCTGTTTGTATAAAAAGATATGGAAGGGCTGCGCCAAATAAGGGTAGATAGTCCAGTAAAGTATTGCTAGGGTGCCAATAGATGGTCTAGGATACTTGATAGAGTTCCTCTGTGGATGCGTCTGGTGTAGACCGTTCCGTATATGTAAATACAAGAGAGGTAGAGGCGACTAATGGTATAGTATGAAAGTTCAGGGTGTGATAGGTAACAAAAAGTAAAGAACTCACATTCAAGAGAGCTATGGCCAGCTCTGGTGTGGATTGCGTACAGCGGTATAATCCCCGCTTATGGGATATGTAGGGAGGGGTCTCCGTCAACACCGTCTGGTAGTCCAGAACTCGGAAAAGAAAGACAGAAAGCAACAATAGTGCTCTCAATTTTGATGTGGTTCAATGTGCAGATAAGAAGAGGTAAAAAACTCACATTTGAGGGAGCTATGGCCAGCTCTGGTGTGGATAGCGTACAGCGGTATAATCCCCGCTTATAGGATATGTAGCGGCGATACGTCCGTCAGCACCGTCTGGTGATCCAAGGCTCCAATATAGAAGAATAAAAAGCAGCAATAGTGCTCTCAATTGTGATAGGTTAAGAGAGTAGTAGAGAAAATAAAATAATACTCACAAAGATAGAGCAGAGGCACTGCTCTATGGATAGGCGCCGGTGGTATGATCCCCACCTAGGATTTCTTGGAGTACTGGAACTTTAAAATTGCCAATGGAAGTAAAAGTAACCAGGAAAGGTTAAAATGCCAGGAATAGGTAAAAACAAAAGTTGTTTAAAGTGCATAAAGAGTGCAATAAAAAGAGGATTGGTACAATAAAGTAGCCAAAAAACTTTTATTGATCTAAAATACACAGTAAAATACAGAATTAATAACCATAAACGCGTTTCACCATAAGTGGCTTCTTCAGAATGGGATACATATCCCATAAGCGGGGATTATACCGCTGTACGCAATCCACACCAGAGCTGGCCATAGCTCTCCTGAATGTGAGTTCTTTACTTTTTGTTACCTATCACACCCTGAACTTTCATACTATACCATTAGTCGCCTCTACCTCTCTTGTATTTACATATACGGAACGGTCTACACCAGACGCATCCACAGAGGAACTCTATCAAGTATCCTAGACCATCTATTGGCACCCTAGCAATACTTTACTGGACTATCTACCCTTATTTGGCGCAGCCCTTCCATATCTTTTTGTATCTATCCACCGAAGGACCCGAGGGGTTTTCCTTCATTTGGGTTGCTGCCTACCTTGACTAATTTTGTGATTACTAGCGCTGAATTCTTTTTGTGTTTATCTCTGTCTGTTTGTATGTATGTGTCTGTGTGTGTGCCTGTCTGTATGTACATATGTGTGCTTGTCTGTATGTATATGTGTGTGTCTGTATATATGTGTCTGTATGTGTGTGTCTATGTATGTAAGTGTGTGTGTCTGTCGGGGGGGTGGCGGGGCAGTATCACAAAACCTGGTATCACAAAACCACTAGGCCTAGGTTCATATCCCATAAATGGATATCATGTAGGAATATCCCATATAAGAATCAGGGAGGGGTCTGCACAAATGATGTTGTAAACCAGGTAGAAAGTTACAGATAAGGGAAAGAAAGAGCTAGGAATATGGATGAACAGAACTACAAAAGGAAGAAGTAGAGAAAATTAGAGAGCAAAGTGAAAGGTAAAAAAAAAAGCGTAGGGAAAGAGAAAAAAATTGAGGAAGGGAGGGTTTGAAGGCGAGGAAATGGGAACAAGCCTAGAGCGGCTAGAGTTGTAGGGAGCTACATTCAGTCGCAGTCTTTTAGTAAGCCACATGTGCAAATCATACCAGAGTGTCACCTCCTTAAGAATTATGATTATGGACATCCAGATAACTAGCAGCCTCCATGGAGGAGAGAAACAACAGCCAATAAAACCATTTCTGTGTGTAACGCTCCCTAGCCCAAACTGTGGTTGCCGCAAGGTCCTCGTATTGCCAAAAACTTTTAAGCAAGACATATAAAAAAAAAAGCAGCTGAGGCACTACCGAGCATTTGTACTCTTGGAGATGGAGGTGTGTGATGTTACAGCAGTGCCACAGCTTTAAAAACTGGCAGGTCATCAGACAACCTATTAAGAATAGAATAGAGTGTCTTACAAAATCCTTCAGCAAGATTACAAAAACACTAAATAGTATTTATTTAGAAAATATTTTACCAGGAAGGATACATTGAGATTCCTCTTGTTTTCAAGTATGTCCTGGGCAATATGAAGCAAATCACTAACCACCTAATCACATCGCCAGCACAAAGGAAAGTATGATGGATTACAAGCACGGAGAGCCACTTTCTGGTACCATGTAGTGCAAAGTTTACAACAAACAGGTTAAAGATCTTAGACCAACCATCATAAGTAATGGTGACATGCAGATTCTTCTCCCACTTATTAAGGCCTGGCAGAGCAAGTATTGAAATATTTACCAAAATTTTATAGTCAATCGAAAGACACCAATCGAAAGACAGCAACAAATGGTTTTGCCCCATTTGGTACGGGGCCATTTGGACTTCAGTGAATAACCTTGTTACTGAAGGGAAGAGCAATGTACATGTTGATGAAGTGGACATCGGTTTATTTAAGAAACCACAAGGGAGGACAAAACAATAACCAATAAAAGTAACTTTTAGACTAAAGACTTGGATAGCAATCTATAACAGTAACACGTTTCATTAAATTACACTTGCCATGGTACCAGAATGTCTAAGCAGCACTAACTAAATCAAAGTCAAAGTGTCATGCTGTGCTGATTAAATTACAATTACAAACAAAAATAAACAATTTCACAACCTAAAACACAAATTTTAGAACACAGTATTCCCATAGTATTAACAAAGTTCATAGTCTCTAGGAAGGAGGCCGGCCTCCAAGCTACTCTGCAAGCTATATAGTCTCTGTTTAGTTGGTATTATATGGGCAGCCATTGAAAGATGGGGAAAAATCCAGAAGATGGCTTGATAGCAGAGCTCAAAGCTCCTCCTCCAAGCCCTGTCAGTCAGAGACACAGGAATGATGAACTGATGTAGAAGGGATTTGCATGTGTTATTCCATGGCAGCGAGCACAAGTTCAAAGCCTGTCCCTGTCTGAGTAATGATTGGTTCTGTGTGTGGCTGTGGGTACCCAACTCCCATCCTTAGTGAGACAGTGGCAAGCTATCGGTTAGAAAATGCTTTCTCCAGAGGAGCAGCACATTCAAGTCCCTGCATGTCAGCATGCTCTGTGTGAATTGAAAATCAAATTCGAAAACATAATCCAACATATAACTTTTATTCATCTAATTTTAAGCTTGGCTAGATTGACTTAAATGTTTTAAACTGTGATTGGGTAAGTAAACCATTTTTATGAACTTCAGATAATAATAATCTGATGGAAATGCAGATTAACAACTATACACACAGTATGAAATGTGAAACGCTCTCCCTTTTTTGTTTTTTTGCACGCCCTCTTCCCCCCCCCACACAGGTACATTGACTTTTTTGTTTTTTTGTGTCCATTCACTATTACTTGGTCTGTATATTGTATATTGAACTGCTTCACTTTTTTTTACAATAAACTTATCTAGTTTCCTTAATGATTTTTTATATTTTCTCGTTTTGGGAACTAAAGAACCAGCAACAAATGTCAAAGCACTATCCCAAAGTTTATTTCCTGAAAAGAAATATAAAAAAGCGTCAACAATTATATAACACAACAGGTGTTAAAAAATACGTTAGAATTGTGCAATGTAATAAACCTCACAATAAGGTGATGTAAAAAAAAAAATTGGAATCCACAACATCACCACTAATTAAGGCATTTCTATTTTTATTTTTTCATTTAACTTGCATCATTTTGTTCCCCAAATTCCGGTTGCAGAACTATATGTTTATAGACACTCCATATTCTCTCCATATACTAAGGAAACCTTGCAGGATATGCTTTCGATTTTAGTACAGCAAAGTAGCAAACTTGCCAGAATTACCAACCACATTGATAGAAATGTTATGAAAAGCACTATTCTTTATTTGCTCCTCTGTCACTTTAGTCCTTGCAGATCTAAAAGCCATTCACATATTTACGTATTGGCTGAATGGATGCTGGGTGGAGAGGGAGCAGAAACCCAGTGCATTAACATATAATGCTTTTTTTAGATTTTGTTTTTATCACCACTTACGCTTATGGGTAAACTCTCCTGTGCTTCTGCCTCCCCCTAGTGACCATCCCACCATTGGTTCTTTTCCTTTTGCACTTCCACAGGTACAAGGGAACAGGAAACCAAGATTAACCTGAGTAGGGTCCTCATCAACCTATTGTTCCTGTAACATTTTATAATTGTCTTGTTTATTGTTAAATTTACCCCTCTATAATATTGTAAAGTGCTGCGGAATAAGGTGGCGCTATTTAAATACCAATGGTAATAATAATGCATTCAGTGAAATCCAAATGATGAGCCAGGAAGTAGAAACAATGCTGTGGACATTGGGTGACAGGATGTGAGCTTACATCACAACACACAGTACATGTTAGAGGAGAAAGATGAGGGGGCAGTGGGGACTCACAAGTGTTATGTTTACTCACTTTTTTCTCCAGCTGCAAGTCCTCTCTCACTGCTGCTCTATTGATAGTTTTTTGCATTTTTCACACACAACAAATATGAACGCTAAATTTGGCTAATAAAAAAAGACTGGACATACCCCATTTGCAATACCTTGGGTTGTCTACTTTTGCAAATGGTATGCCATCATGAGGGTAATTCGCATTCCTGGGCTACCATTTGGTCTCATAGGCAACATAACCAATCTGGTGAATTTCAATGTGAAAAAAACTGAAAAATGTAACATGCTATATTTCACCCTGTAACTTCCAAAAACACCATAAAACCTGTACATTGTGGGTACTGTTTTACTTGTGAGACATCGCTGAATACATATGTGCACTTTATTGCTGTAACAGCTGACAGTATTGTGACATTCACAGTTAAAATGCCATGCAGAATTTAAAAAAAATAAAAAAATTCTTAATTTCTCAATTTTTTAAATTTTTTTATAATTCTTTATTTTATTTGTCCTCAGATTGTGCAAGGCCACAATAGCCGTTACAAGCATAGTATTAACATTCCAAATTGTGGCAGAGTAGACAGCACATTTTTATATATGAGGTATGGGAATAACAAGCTATAAGTCAATTTGTTTTTATATTTTATTCATATTAAATTATGTTTCATATACAAATATGTAATGTTAAATAAAAGCCCCCTTTCTCCTGAACAAAATTATATATAAGTGTGGGTGCACATAATATGAAAGAGGTGAATTACGCCTGAACAGACATATAGCGCAAATTCAATGTTTTATTTACGTTTTGTTTTGATCACAACTTGTACAACTGTCTCAGTCCAAAAGGGGTTAATACATTAACAGTGCTAGAACAATAAATAAATACAAATTAAAGGGACAGTATAGTCACCTGAACAACTTTAGCTTAATGAAGCAGTTTTGGTGTATAGAACGTGCCCCTGCAGCCTCACTGCTCAATCCTCTGCCATTTAGGAGTTAAATCCCTTTGTTTATGAACCCTAGTCACACCTGTGACTTGCACAGACTTCCATAAACACTTCCTGTAAAGAGAGCCCTATTTAGGCTTTCTTTATTGCAGTTCTGTTTAATTAAGATTTTCTTATACCCTGTTGGGTCAATAGCTTGCTAGACCCTGCAAGAGCCTCCTGCATGTGATTAAAGTTCAATTTATAGATTGAGATACAATTATTTAAGGTAAATTACATCTGTTTGACAGTGAAACCAGTTTTTCTTTTCATGCAGACTCTGTCAATCATAGCCAGGGGAGGTGTGGCTAGGGCTGCATAAACAGAAACAAAGTGATTTAACTCCTAAATGACAGTGAATTGAGCAGTGAAATTGCAGGGGAATGATCTATACACTAAAACTGCTTTATTTAGCTAAAGTAATTTAGGTGACTATAGTGTTCCTTTAAAATATGCTACTACTGTACGTTTCAATAACCTTAAATTAGTGGGATTTGTCTGGATATAACTAAAAGGCACTGATTACACATGTGTATGTCTTGTTGCAACTACTTGTTTGTCTATTGTACAGTGCTGTGGAATATGTTGGGGCTTTTAAAATCATAATAATAATATTTATGTGCTCATATGAAAGTGTCTATTAGATATGTTTGTGAGTGTTGGTAATTAAGTTATATAATGACACAACTAATATGGTTTGTGAGAATTATTTCAGTAAATATGTAAATGTTGTAAATTAGGCATATGTGAATAATGAAATCATTGTGTGAAGGTATAATCTGAAAACATTTTTAGGGAGTCTGTGTCCAGACCATGTATAGTCATGTGGGAATATCATGGAACTACTGTAATCCAGGGGCATACCTAGTGCATTTGGCACCCGGGGCGGATCCTGTGCTTGGCACCCCCTCGCCCCCCCCCCAAAAAAAAACCTGTAATTTTTTTTAAAGTTGTCTTTTTTTTACAATTTGTAAACTTCGCAAAACCGCTGTCAACCCCTCCTACAAAACCCTTGTCCTTCCCTGCCCCCTCCTTTAAAACCCCTGTCCTGCCCACTTCTACAAATCCTGTACTGCCCCATCTACAAAACCCCCGCAGCCCCCTTCCACAAATCCCCTGTTTATCCCCCCTTATAAAGACTCCTGTCCCAATACAAAACCCCTGCCCCCTTTTACAAAATCCCTGCAGACCCACACACACATTTATAGGCAGACAGTCACACACACAGTTACAGGCATACAGTCACACACAGTTATAGGCAGTCACACGCACATAGTCACATGCAGACAGTCATGCACACAGTTACAGGCAGACAGTCACATATACATTGACACACACACGGCAGCAGCAGACAGTCACATGCACACACTCACAGACAGATAATAACACACACACGGTTACAGGCAACATCAAACAGTCACAGGCAGACAGTCACACATACATAGTCACATGCAGTCACACATACAGTTATAGGCAGACAGTTACACACACAGTCAGTTACATGTAGTCACACACAGTCATAGCCAGACAGTCACGCACACAGTTACAGACAGTCACATATACAGTCACTCACACACACAGGCAGATAGTTGCACACACACTTACAGGCAGACACACACAGTTACAGACAGTTTTATACACACACACACACACACACTGTCACAGCCACACACTATTACTTACAGACAGTGGGCTGGAGGAGGACTGGATTCCCTGAAGCCTGGGGAGAGGCAGGGATTCCTTCTTGTTGCATCTCCATGTGCAGCAGTAACAGCAGCGGGTAAGGGCCATATTAACCCTGCTGTCAGTTTGGCTCTGCCCCTGATTTTGCCTAGCACCGCCCTCACTTTACCTCCCTAACTGCCATGGGGCACTGTGTGCCCTTACAGCTCACACAGCCCCCTCCAGTTCCCAGACCAGGGTCATGGCACCCCCCACCCTAGTGGCACCCGGGGCAGACTGCCCCCTCCGCCCCCCCCTTAGTACGCCACTGCTGTAATCAATACTATTCTCATTTAGTTTTTTCCTTTTGCTCTTACAATATGCTTCCTTTAGCCACACTGAGCTAAGCCGTGCCATGCAGACCTGGCTCATTGGCGAAGAACTTCTGCATCATGGAGCTTCCAGGCTGCAGAGATGGCAGCGACCAGAACCTTTAGAACCCCAGGTAAGCGGTCACCTGCTTTTGAGTGCTTACACTGGGAGGGCACCAAGAGACCCCTGGCACCATAACCACTACAGTTGGAATTACTAGTTATAATGCATGAGATGTTCATAAAAGATTGCCTACATGTAACATGGAGCATGCAGCATCCTACCTTAAAGGAGCACTAGAGTGCCAAGAAAACAAACTCATTTTCCTGGCACTATAGGGTTATTAGGTCCCCCCCTCCCACAGGGCCCTCATCCCGCTGGGCTGAAGGGGTTCAGCCACTTACCTTAATCCAGCGCTAGGCTCCCTCGGCACTGGTGAACTCTCATTCCCCTGCCGACGTCAGCTCCGAATGCGCATTCGCGGCCAGAGCCACACGCATGAATTCAAACAGCTCATAGGAAAGCATTACTCAATGCTTTCCTATAGTTGTCCAGGGTGTCCTCAATGTGATTTTCGCATTAAGGATCGCAGAAGCGGCCGCTAGTGGCTGTCAGGAAGACAGCCACTAGAGGCTGGAATACCCCTCAATGTAAACATAGCAGTTTCTCTGAAACTGCTATGTCTACCGCTGCAGGGTTAAAACTAGGGGGACCTGGCACCCAGCCCACTTCATTGAGCTGAGGTGGTCTGGGTGCCAATAGTGGTCCTTTAAGTATGTATTAGAATTTCTTTTTTCATATTTCTCTCAATTTTCTCATATACGAAGACATACACACAAAATAATAATTGCAAGTGACCTTTTATATCCTATATAACAGTAACTTCTATACTTATTCCCTTTTTCTTTTCTTTCCCATCTTTTTCTCTATTTTCCCCTCCTTCCTTTTTCTTTTCCTTTCAAGTATTTATTTTGAATTAAGAAGACTGTTAGAACAATGGCATGCACATGATCAGGAACAGTTTGGTAGTAATAGGTCATATGTATGCCAATAACTCTTTCCCTGTCCTCTTTAACAACCACAACGCAGCTTTTTATTATTAACACATGGCAGGATGGAATAACTAATTCCTCCTTTTTACACCAAATACTAACCATTACATCTACATGTTGCAGAAGGAAGAATGATTTGTCACATTAGGCAGCATTTTTTCACTGTGAACTTATCCTGATTTTTATGACCAATACATATTGTATCCTATTCTTAGCTTTTTTGCGTTAGACCCAGTTTGGTCTTCTGTTTTGCTCAACTACTCCAAGGAGGATCATTTGTCTTTTAATCTACACAATTTAATGCTTTGTAGAACAACATAAAATGAATGCCTTGACCATGTCTTCATGCTTTACATGTGGAACTTGATTGGCTACTTGCTTTATTATATCAATGTAATTTATAAAGTGGCCAATGAGAGTCTAATCTTTGACATATTTAGCATGCTTTGAAGAAAATGAAGGCACTGTTTCTGAAGTACGATTCACCAATTTGTTATTTTATATAGAGGAATTGTTCACTGACTTAAAAAAATTGAAAATTTAATCAAAACATTTTAGTCTGCCTCACTTTGTATATTTGGCTCATCTACATCAAGTGGTTGTCAGAGCAAAGGCGAACATGATTAAACACACATTGCTCTCAACAAGTATGAATTAGTCTTCATTTGTTGTGAAAGAAAAATATGAAATCTGCCTTTGCTTTCTGAAAGAAAAATATCTTATATCAAGTGTAGTGATTTTAAATATTTTAATCCAAATCTCTTGCTGTTATTTCCTTTAACCCCTTAAGGATCAAATTTCTGGAATAAAAGGGAATCATGACATGTCACACATGTCATGTGTCCTTAAGGGGTTAATGTATGTCATATATAAAAAACTGTTCAAGAATTTTCCAAACAAAGAGATCTGGCGTAAGATGGCATTTTCTCTAATGATTCCCTTCCCTGGAGGATAAGCTATCCAGGGAGAATATTTAGAAATAAATAACAAATACAATCCTAGAGTAAAGACAGACCTTTTTTTTTCTCTATTGATCTGTCATGACCATTCCATGTCTGTGTCCAGGTGTGCGACAGATGTATGCTATCATAAGTTGCATGAATTTAAACAATGGCTCTTCATTGGAACATGTGCTCAAACCTCTTGCTACTCCCAACTGATGTTCTCAATTTTGCAGATTACCTTGATCTGTGAATCGTACCTGAGGTCTCTGATTGATATTCTTCTGAAACTGCATCTGGAACCTCTACTGCTGCCATGTTTGACCTGGATTCATTCTCTTCCTCTTTGTTATCCAGTTCACAGACTAGTGATCTCCTAGCTGTCTCGTCACTTTGGAATCTGGCAATAATTGACTTGTTTGAAGTTGGTTTAGCAACACTTTGATACTTTTCCTTATGAATAGACCTTCTAGTGATTTACTCAAGCACTTTTAAGACTTTATCAAAAGTGCTCTTATAACTAGTATAGATAATTCAATAATGGTACACTCAATATGTATTCCAAAAGTACATCTTAAAAGCAACTGCTTTTCATTACATGCAGTAACATTTACATGTGATTTATTGCAGATGTCTGTAACTCTTTGAACATATCAAAAATATTCCATGTTCCATAGATTGAGAAACCCTGGTTTGCATTGTTGGCAGTGTATAAATTCTCCCTTCCAGTTATGAAACTGTGTGCGTGTACACATCTGCACCTGGTCCCCAGCACTCACACCCTCTTAAGGCATAATTTCCTTGTTATCATGCTTGACTTTGAACTATGGAACATACAGCAATGATAGATACAGACCTCCAACAAGGAGATTCCCCATATTTGGCAACCTGGTGGCTACAACTTGTGAGGTTATAGTAGTGTACCATTTGAAGGATGGGAAGCTTGACCACTGATAACTTTATTTGACATGATTTCAAATATATAGAATGGGTATGGACACATTTTTTTGTAGAAGAGAGGGAAAGAGCCATGGCAGAGATGTATGGAAATTGAAGATTATGGTAGATAAGCGGGAGCATGGGAAAATAGAAGGAAGAAACATGGAAGAGAGATGGAGACAATATTGGGGGCATGCAGCAATGGAGAATAGTGGTAAAGATGGAATGAGGGAGGGTGCCTGTAACGAACCTCCTGTATGCTGAGTGATACGTTCATTCAAAGTCTCCTAAAATCCTGCAAGGTTGTGTGATTATCTAGCTCTAACCATCGCATACCTAAACATCAGTCGAGACTTGATGAAGGGTACAAAAGCAATGTTTTCATATGGCCAAATTGCCTGTTTTTATACACAGTTCCCCAGCATGGGGTCTCTAGACAAAACATAGGTAAAACCCACCCAGGTGTCTCTGTGTCTGGGAGATAAGTGAGTATTCTTTACTTAAACTAATTATCTCCCAGGCACTAGAGGTACAACACCCCAAAACACACACAATATTTATAGGAACCCCAACAAGTCTTATATCCCCGGATAGCCCGGATATGATTGCCCATGTCACAAATAACGATTAGATCCCCATAATAGAGCCGAATCGCCACCGGGTAGAGTTTTGAGTGACCGCACATGTGGAAGCTGCCCAAATTAGTTCCATAACAAAAGTGTTAGCAGTCGGTCAGCCTTTGGGAGTTCCTACATGAAATAACATGAATGGTTCATCTGGCTTGTCGGGGAAGGAAGCAGGCAGCGGTACAAAGTTACCAAGGTTCACAAGTTAAAGTTCCAGGCAATTGATGACCTCGGACCGCTGCCTGCGTTCGGGAGACAAAATTGCTGCGATTTTCCAGAGTGCTTGTTTTTGAATATTTGCATAGCAGCCACCCAGAGAGAGCACTTGAGTTTGTAGTTGTTTTGAATATAACAAGCCAGGGGGTGGTCTGTATTCAGTAGATAAAAGTACCAAACCAAGGGGAACAACTTGGGCTCAGGGAAAATAAAGATAGTGTCTGGGAAGTTTGTCACAGTGTCATTTTAATAAGACACAATATTTCACAGAACCACTACAGCTTAATGTAGTTATTCTGGTGTCAATAACATGTCCCTGCAGTCTTTTCAATGTAAATGCAGTGTTTGCATTGCTACCTAGTAACACCTCTGTATGCAATCACTCGGTCGGCCACTAGAGGTGCTTCCTATTTCAATGCAGTGTGCAGCATCTACATACAGCATCTCCACGCTCTGCATGAAAACGCTGAATGCTCCCCATAGAGATGTATTGATTCAATGCAACTCTATGAGGAGATGCTGATTGTTTGTTTTGCGTTTTGCTGTGCATGCGCAATAGACTCGCAATGCTTTCCTATCGGAAAGCATTGAATTGGCTGAGATCATCAAGATTGATAATCTCAGCTATGGAGATGGGTCAGCTGCAGCTAGACCAATGTGACAATGGAGAAAAGGTTACTCCATTCTGACTAATAACTAGTCCAACACTATAGTGTTAGGAATACATGCTTGTATTCCTTACACTATATTGTTACTTTAATGCAAATCTGTAATCTATTAAATCCATCTGCTAAGAACCCATGCCAGTGCTGTACTCTCACACATGTGAGAGACAACAGCATTGATTTATAGAAAGGATCCTGCGAGACTGCAGGAGCCTCCATAGAGAAGTGATGAGAGCTATAGCTCCACCTTTGGTCAAGTTTTGTCAAGTTAAAGATTTACCATAAGACAAAGTAATCTTTACATTCTCTTATGATAAATTTTGTATTGATATTTAATTAAATTTTAACAGTCTTTCATAAAGATATTTTCTTTATGAAATGCTCAAAAATATGTTTGGGTGACAGAGTTGCTTTGGAGAGGAGAGAGGAGAAGATCAAATAAAAGATACTAACTCAAAAACAAATAAAATGCATAATTGTATTTGAAAAATAATAAAAGACACTGATCGTTAAAAAGAAAAAAAAAGTGATGAGTAATTTCTACAACTAAAGGCATAGATCAATAATAACATCAAATTATTTTCATAACAATCTTCAAGGATGGTGCAAAAATAGTGTGGTGCAAAAAAACGAAATAAATAAAAATAAGAAAGGCGTTTGAGAGGATACACTGGGGTTATCTGTGGAAGACATGAAGCAGATTTAATGTCCCTCCATCTTTCATCACTGCAATTAAAGCACTATATTGTGATCCCAAGGCCCATGTCTCAGCTTCTGGTTTTAACTCCCAGACTTTTTCTTTAACTAATGGTATGAGACAGGGATGCCCCTTATCTCCGATTTTATTTGTTCTTGCTATAGAACCGTTGGCTGAATTGATTAGAACAACTCCAGAAATATAAGGTATAAATCTTAAAGAAACCACTCATAAAATTAGCCTGTTTGCTGACGACATCATTTTGACAATTAAAAATCCAAAATAATCTTTAAAACATCTTAAAGATATTTTAACCCAATTTGGAGAAGTATCTTACTATAAATTAGATGACTCCAAGACTCAGGCCTTGCCTTTCCATTTGAACCACTCAGAAGTAGCTACCCTTAAGATGCTGTATTTATTTGATTGGAGGACTGAATATTTGCAATATTTAGGAATTAATTTATGTAAAAATCTAGTAAATATGCATGCTCAAAACCTGGGGAAAGCATGGCAGGGCCTACAAAAAGAGATGGCGAGATGGGGCGGGATGGAGCTTTCATGGTTGGGGATAGTTTCATCTATTAAGATGACAATTCTCCCCAAGATTTAGTATTATTTTATCTTTCTTCAACAGAGTTCACTCTGTAATGCTCAAGTTCATATGGGGAAATAAGATGAACAGAATAAAGCTTACCTCCCTGCAGCATCACAAATCGGACGGCGGTATTGGAATACTGAACATCCGTAAATATTACTTTGCTACCAATGCTGCAGTGATTATAAGTTTTAATTGTCAGAGGAATAGGCCAAGATGGATGGAGATGGAAGAGTCAAAAATTCTGCTGATTAGACTTATGGAGATTCTTTGGGCGTAACCCGAACAAAGACCTAAAATATCCAAGTTATTTTTGTCGACTAAAACTACACTCAGAGCCTGGGACATTGTTTTTAAGAATAATGGTCAGACTAAAACTTTGTACAGAGCAATGCCTACAGAGCAATGCCCAGCATAGGTTCCTTCATAAAACATACATAATACAAAATATAAAAGGAAAACAGAAAATAAAACAAATGAGGACACCGCGTAGCTGGAAATACACTTACACTTTTTTAAACACCTCAGGGTGCCTACCCTTAAATGTGCCTCCCCTTTTATTTTCAAAGTGCGACGGGTATTATGGACTTTTATTTGGCCTTTATTGGGGCTAAAAAAAGAAGATTTTAGAAAAAAGAAGACATCAAATGGTAAGTTTTATTTAGTTTTTACAGGTATTTAGTTCTCTTGTTCTCCCCCCCACTATTTTTAAGGTGAGGGGGGTAGGTAGTGGGTTTATTCAATTTTTTTTTTTTGGTGGGGTGGGGGCCCTAAATAACAATAAGGGACCTATTGTCCTCCCTTCTGGCCCCCACCAGGGGGTGGGGCGGTTAACATTTTCGTTTAGGGCCCCCACCCGCCGCTCATGGGTGGGGGCCCTGGGGAAGGACAATAGGTCCTCCCCTCATTGTTATTTTGGGCCCACCTGCCACTTAGAGGTGGGGGCCAGGGGGAAGACAATAGGTTTCCCCCCTACATTTTCATTTAGGGCCCCCACCCGCCGCTCAGGGGTTGAGGCTGGGGGGGAGGAAATAGGTCCCCCTCTTATTGTTATTTAGGGCCCCCACCCGCCGCTCAGGGGTTGAGGCTGGGGGGGAGGACAATAGGTGTCCCCCCCTTATTGTTATTAAGGGCCCCCACCCGCCGCCAATAGGTCCCCCCCTTACTGTTATTTAGGGCCCCCACCCGCGCTCAGGGGTGGGGGATGTGCGGGAGGACAATAGGCCCCCCTTATTGTTATTTAATGCCCCCACCCACCACTCAGGGGTGGGGACCCATTTTCATATGGTGCCCTCACCTGCTGCTATGGGGTGGGGAACAGGAGGAGCCCCCCACCTACCGCTCATAGTTGGGGCCCAGGGGGAGAACAATAGGTCTCCCCATTTTCATTTAGGGCCCCCACCCACCGCTCATGTGTGGGGGCTGGGGGACAGTATTATCGTCATAAACTGCCTGAGAGCTGAAGGGTGAGATGGGAGAGAGGGGATAGAGAAAAGGGGGAAAGAAGAGAGAAGGAGAGAATAAGAGAGAGAAAAGGAAAAGAAAAAAAAGGGGAGGGATAGAGGAGAGTGTGGTGGAGTGGTGTATGTCAGGTGGAGTTGTTCTGTCCAGATTTGTTCTGTGTTCTGATGTCAGGTTTGGGGGTTGCCAGATGCTTACCCAGGTGGTGAGGGAGTGATAGGAAATTCATAATACCAAGGATCCCATAGTTTATTGAAGTTTTTGGTCGTGTCATGTATTAATGCGGATATTTAATCCATTTTTATGGCGTCTGTGATTTTGCATTTCACTGTTTCCATGGAGGGAATGTCTGGGATACCCCATTTTTCCATGTGGCCAGTGCAATTCGGGCTATAAGTTTGTTTTGTGCCCTAGGTGTGTTGGTATGTGGTTTGGATAAGAGCCAAATCCACGGGTTTAGTGGTACATCAGAGTGTAGGAGTTTGGATGTTAGGGAGGTGACCTGTTGCCATAGTTGGGCGATATGGGCACATTCCCACCAAAGGTGGAGGTATGTTCCTTTTTGCCCAGAGCCCTTCCAGCATCGGTGTGTCTGACCTACCCATCTGTTTTTTTATTGGGGTGGGGTGAGGTACCACCTCATTAATGTTTTAAAGGCTTGTTCCTTTTGGTTTACACAGATAGAGACTGTGGCTGTTGCCTCCCAGATGTCGGCTCAGTTGGACAGTCGTCCACCGGACCTAGGTACCACTCCCAAGCCGACACGTAAGTCAGGGCTCCCTCCCTGTAATTTTGAATGATTTGTGAGTATAGTACCGAGATCTCTCCTCTTTGGACTAGTTGATACACGCATTGTTTTTCAAAGGGTGTGAAGGTCTTGGCACCAGCTGTTTTGAGTGCCGGTAAATCGAGAAAGCTTTTGATTTGTATATGTCGGAAGAGGTCGAAGGTCCTGAAGGGGGTATTTTGTGGGAGGTCTTCGAATGGTGTTACCTGTTGATTGGTAAAGAAGTGAGTCAGGCAGGTGAAATTGTTGTCTTTGAACCTTACAAAGTCTTTGGGGTTCATTCCCGGGCAGAATTGCGTGTTACTGAGTATTGGTGTGAGTGGCAATAGGCCTGAAATGAGGCCGCATTGTTGGGCCAGTTTGTCACAGATTTTGATGGTGTTGAGTATGGCTGGACTCGTGAGAGGCAGGGGTGGTCTGGCTTGTTTCGACAACCAAATGTATAGGAGGGGAAAATCTCTGACAAAGAGATCATGCTCAAGGTCCACCCGACGTTTGATCCCATATGGGGCATTTAGGTTTTGGGCTTGGGCTATTTGTGTGGCGTTGTAATACTGCATGAGGTGTGGTAAGCCTAGGCCCCTGGCTTTAGTCGGGACGTATAGGGTTTGGGCGTTTGATCATAGCCTGTTTATTGGCCCAGATAAATTTGTCTATAGTTATTTGTAGCTCCTTAAAGTCAGGCCCGAGATTGTTATTGGAAGTGCTTGGAAAAGATATAGGAGCTTTGGCAAGATGTTTTTTTTTTATAGAGGCCAGTCTCCCCAGCCATGATATGGATATGTCCTTCCAGTGTTGTATATCTTGTGTGATTTTCTGTAGAATTGGTGTGTAATTCAATTGGTAGCATCGTGATATGTCAGATGGCAGGTTGACACCCAGGTAGTGTATTTGCGTGGAGTGGAAGTCAAAGGGGTAGGTTCATTGCAAGTCATCAAGAAGTGATGTGGCTTTGTGTATCGCTAAAGCTTCCGTCTTATCAAGATTGAGTTTATAGCCAGAGACTCGGGCATAGGCCTTCAGGGCCACAAATAGTGGGGGTAGGGATTGTTGGGGGTCAGTAATGGTAATGCGTAAATTGTCTGAATACGCCGCAGTTTTATATTCTTCTTCACGAATATTGAGACCGTGGATAGTCAAGTCTCATTGAAGAGTTTGCAGTAGCGATTCCAAAGACAAGGCAAAGAGAATTGGGGATAGGGGGCACCCTTGTCTTGTGCCGTTTCATATTTGGAAAGTATCTACTAGGTGGGGGGAAGTTGGATCTCCTGGTCTTACGGACTGGGTGCCAGGAGTCGGTCAGTCGAGCGGAGCGTGTTCGACCAGTGGGGTGGGTCAGTTATTAGGGGCAGGAGGTGAGTATGATCCTTCTGGGCAGTGTTGGGGTGAGGGGACAGTTGTAGGAGATCTCGAAAGGAGATTCGACGTCGGTCATGCCAGTCATCCCCTCTCTGGGTGCTCGACTAAATGCATCTAGCGTGCATCTGGATTGGGGGACACATAGAGGGGCCAGGTAGTGGGCCCAAGGGTGTGAAGTGGGAGGGTATGCAACTTTGTAAGATGTGTCTCTGATCCAGGGGGTCGGTCAGGGTTCCTTTAGAAACGGAAAGGCTAAGAAGTTGTGCGATGCAATTGGACCGTGTGGTGGGTGAAGAAATCTGGACATTTCAGGTTCGTACAGTGCAGTATCACATAATGTATTGGAGTCATGACTATACGGGTTGTGGATGCAGAGATAGTAGTTCCGTCTTTGTCTGAATGTTCCCTCTAGAGGGCTGTGAGGGGGGTCACCTGTCATAGCTGTAGTGATGTGGTCAGTTTGTCGTACCTGTCTGTCAAGAAAAAACACACTATAATTGCTAGTCTGTCTTATTCCACATATATACAAAACAGAGCCAGGTAATGTAGTACCACAACATAATATATACAATCTATACAATTTTCGCTGTTGGGGCCACCCAATTCTACTCATCCTTAGTGAGAGGTGGGAAGATAAGAGTCCCTGTACCGATACCATCAGTGTGAACCCAAGTATATTCCCAACATGTAACGATTATTTGGCACACTAACGTCACAGCGCCAAACACATACCAGGGTGATCTTACGGTACTATAATACGGTCTTCGTGGGGAGGCACATCGAGGGCTTGTTATAATTTAGCGATATGGCCATTAGGGCATTTTCTTCTCGATAATGGTGATCGTCGGTGCATGTAAGTACCGAGATGCCGCGTTGTGATGGTCGGGGAAGGCCTGGCTAGGGAGTGGATCAGGGCTTCTGTGCCAATGATAGAGTGGGTGAAACAAATTAGACTATATACATACATTTCTGAAGTGATCTAGGACCTAGAGTGCGGGACCAAAACCTGGTGTCTGCCTTTCCCCTTACAGGTGGCAACATGCCCTCTTGACTAGGCCCAATGTGTACTGATGGGCATTGCAGGTCGTGGTCCCCGTAGTTGGGGGTAGTCCTCGTAGGGGGGCAGAACCAGGGAGGGGAAGATTGGATTTTGCGTTTTGGACCCGCCATTAGGGGTTGGGCGGGTGGTTAAAACGGTTCCTCAGCCTCTGTCAAATTAGTTTTGCGTATCAGTATTACAATAGGGGAAATGCCCCGTTGATGTTGTTGGGCTGAGGTGCGGGTTTAGGCTGGTCCCGGCGGGGGGCACAATCTTGAGCGTTAAGCCCTGGGGCAGAGTGTTTGATATCCCCAATGTTCAAACTGACAGACATGAAGCAGGCTGGCTGTAGTTCTGCCACTGCTGAGCGTCTGCCGGGCTGTGTGTTACACAGAAAGTATATATATGACATGTTTGTAATCCTGCTCCCTCCACACTGACCATGCAGCAAGTGGAAGTCTGGTCTGGTGGGATCTGCTAGTGCTATATGAAGTGACTGGTAGGCGAAAAGCACAGTGTGGACATTTGCGCCTCCGGGCTTACGGCTGTACGTAGCACCGGCCCTGCAGATACACACATGTACACACAGATAAGGCATGCACACACAGAGCTAAAACATTGCACACAGACAACAACACATACACACAAAGATCACATAGCTTTTTTTAGCCACCCTCTGCTACCATACCTTTTTGGTGCAAGATGAGTGTGATGGAAGTCTTAGTTTCTCTCCTTCTCTCTGGCTAGTACTCGCTTCCTCCAAACAGGACCACTTCTCACAGACCAGGGGGCCCGGTCGTGCTCTTAAAGAACCCCGGCGTCTGATCGGCCCGTGATCGAAGCTATCCTCTGATCCTTCTTAAGTAGCGACCTCTGGGCGCGACAAGCAGCTCTCAGGCAGAGACCAGGAAAGAAGCGAGGATCCAGCAAATAAGTCCTCAATAATTACCGGAGGCAAGGATTCCCCGACACAGCATGAAAGTAGTTTGCGGCTCACAATGCCATTCCGAACTACGTTTGGGGGCATGAATATAACTGGTGATGAAAACATGCCCCCTTTTTGGCTTCACCCCCTCATGTTGAGATTTTCTGTTTTTAAATGCCAAGGCTGAATTTGTATGCCCAGTCTGACCCTTGGGGTCACTATTGCATAAGACCCCAGTAAGATATTCAGCAACCAAAGGATCATAAGGAACATGAATGCAGGAACACAGGAGACAGGTTTTCAAGAACTTCTAGGTTCACTAGGAATCAGATTGCAGGAAATTTTTTGGACAACACTGCATTGAACTGCAGTAACCAAATATGTGGTATTTGGGACTGATGGGGGAATAACTTATAGTGATCTCTTGGAATAGCTTGCACATTTATGTTTTCCATTAACGAATCCATCCTTGATATTAATGTTTTCATTGATCAATAGTAGTTGATGAATTAAAAGCCAATGACTTAACCCTAGAATAGCCAAATACAGTGCGCACTGCGAGTCTTTGTCATGAAGCATTTACAGAGGTCCTGATTTTTTGTACCTTTTTCTTTGAGTGTTGGTTAATATTTATTGCACATAAAATACCCTCTTGAGATGTCCTAGTGATTCCATGCAATGTAAAATGGAGGGAAACAATCTCTGGTGACATTGTGTGTATATTCAGTATTTCAACCACACACAAACGTTAACTTGTCTTTTATCTTTTTTCAGATTGTTGTTAACGATCTATAAGGTTATTTTATGTAAAACTACAATTAAAAGGTAAAATAAAAAAATAGAACTTTTTATTTATTGATCTAGAGGAAGGCGAAACGACTTGGACATACTTCTTGCAATATGTCACATGTAAAAGATTCATTCCTGACACCATGTTAAGGCAATCAACTAGATTTCTGTCCCTGGACTTTTTATTCAAAATGGAAAAGCCTTTTGGACAAACATATAAAAATCCTGACGTGATTCATAGGCACTATAGGTCTCTGTTACATTACCTTGTTCCCAGTTCATCATCCATGAACATGTAGTGCTTCTCACTAGACAGAGCTCTGACCTCAAACATTGCAATACCCATGTTTTCTACTTCTCTGCCAAGTATCATGTCAGTATGACGCCACTCTTTTGTGCATAACTGGGTGTAGCTTTTGCCTTTTATGGATATTTTTGAAAAACATTCCTATAAGGGAGAGTATGGCCTTACTGGTTTTTTCTTTACTAATTTTTAAAAAAACATATATTTTTCTGTGTTTTCATATATTATCAGATGGTAGCCATTTTCTTTTTTGACTTTCAAAATTAATTAAAATTTTCTTTTTAAATTGATCTATTTTTTTTAAATGATATATGAAAAATACATTTTGAAATGATCAGTTAATAATTCAGATACTCTTTTATAATGTTTATGATTCTGGAACTTTTACATTTTAAAAATCCCAATACAAGAAGGTGGGCATCGATCTAGGATCTAATTAACATAGGGGCTATTGTAGCTGAAGCTTCAGACATATGCCACGAAACAGGCCCGAAAGATCTGGGGCATTTTGTTCACAATAATTTTTTCTCATATTTGCAGCCACACTACAAATTCTGTCTATTACTGTCCTGAGGGGGCAGCTGATTGCAGTGAAAAGAGTCTCACCAGGCCCAAGTTGACTACAAGGCAAGCTGGGCAGAGTTTACTTTTTTGGGCCATGGTGGCCATGGAGTGAGGCTGACAGGGGAAAATCAAATGATCTGCCGACTAACCTATGCAGGGACAACATGACCGGTGTATAGTCGCCATATGGGCAGTCGGAACCTAGGACAAAACCCCCACATACCTAACCCAATAACACACTGACACTAGGGTATATGGGAAAAATTGTCCACAGCTTTTATTAACCATTATAATAATAAATATAATAAGTTTATCATTAGTAATAACAATCATAACAATATAATAATAATTTAACATATAAATATGGGTCATTGCCCCCATACTCTGCCCTCGCATCCGCATCCTTCTTTTAATATAACGGGCAATGACCCCCAACATACTAACACATATATATATCTTTAACAATTTGCAACCTTACTCCAACATAACAATTTAAGTGCCAACCATAAATAACCACGGCAGGGGTATACCCGGATACCCCTACCCCACCAGGTTCTGAGCCACCTCCAGGACTCGAAACCTACCAACCACCAGTGACCACAATTTCCATGTCCGTGAAGTTCCTCATGGGAGCCTATTTCCTCTTCCTCGGCTCCCTATCCCGCCGCTGTGACAAAACGGGATACCATTACTTATCTCAAAAACCCAGGGAGGGTGGGTGGGACAAACTCAGCCAGGTAAGAAATTAAATGTGCTCTAACCAAAATGGCTGCTTACTTAAGTAGACCAACCCCTTTCTCCCACAATCCATCAGTCCTGGCTGGCACCTCCTAAGCCCGCCTCCTAACCCCTGTCAAAGCCCTCCTCCGCTAAGCTGTGCTTTGGCTCCTTGGGGCTACAGTACTTGAGACCAAGAGGTATCAGGAGTATAATCCCTCCCGGTCTTTAAAGTAAGAGTCGCACACAATCCACTTGCATGCTGTAAGTGTGATACCATATGTTTTATTTGGCTGCATCATTGCAAGTTTTATGGATGCTCTGCACTAGATTTTTTTTTATCTTATACAAAATACAAAATATTAAACAGCCATATCTCCCAAGTGTCTTGTATTTGTTGGTTCACTTGCAGAATGCAATTAATTTTTTTTCAATTCTTTATTTTTCGTGCTTGGTTTATCATCTCAATAACATCATACATTTCCCATGGTAAAAGGATTACAAGGTAAGCAGATTTTGAGTCTACATATCCCTGTTTCACTCACTCTCTTTCAACCCAGACTCTCTATCCACCTTACAGGCCCACCACCAGGGCTGGACTGGGACAAAAATTTAGCCTATGCGTTCTGAGACTTAGCAGCCCAACAGAAGGAAGAAAAGCCAGAGAGAGGGTAGGGTGTATTATGTTGTCACCAGTGGTATTCAGCCTGGAACAGAGAAAAAGTGGGATACAGAGAGGACAGTAAGTTGCATCTGACTGAAAATGAAACCATTTTGTTTTTATGCAGGATGTGTCAGTCACAGCCAGGGGAAGCGTGGCTAGGGTTGCATAAACAGAAACAAAAGTAATTTAACTACTACATAGCAGTGATTTGAGCAGTGAGACTGCAGGGGCATGATCTATACACAAATACTGCTTCATTAAGCTAAAGTTGTGTTGATGCATATAGTATCAATTTAAGTTATGTTTTATCCAGCCAGTTCACCATAGTTTTTTTTCCCTTGCAACCCTCATACATTCTAATTATCCATTCCCTTTGCACAACAGTTTAAAGCAAAAGCATGTAAGGAGTGGTGAAACAAGCAAACAAAGAAAAAAAGGATAATTATAAATAAATCAGAGGTGTAATGAGATCATGAGGCACCAGGGAGTAAGTCTTGTATACATTTGTGTATGGGGAGATAGGGGGGATAAGGGAAATAGTGTAAGGGTGATAGAGGCTGTAGTGTGTGTATTTGTGGGGGACTGGGCTGTAGTGTGTGAGGATAAGGGCTATAATGTAGGAAGAATACAGACTAGTGAGTGTTTGTGGGAGGATAGGGGTTGTAGTGTGTGTGAGGGTGAAATAAGGGCTATAGTGTGGGTAAAAGCGGACTTTAATGTAGAGGGAGTGTAGGGAGGACAGGAGTTGTAGTGTGTGTGTGTGTGACTGTGGGTGATATGGACTGTAGTGTGTGAGGACAAAATTAAGGTGTGGAAGAAAGCAGCTGAAGTGCAGGGTGTGTAGAGGGGAGACTGGGCTGTTGTGTGTTTTTGTGGGGAATAGAGAGTGTACTGTATGTGGAAGTAAAATAAGGGCTTTAATGTGGGGAAATAGGGACTGCAGTGTGAGAGAAACAGCTGTAATGCAGGGGAAATAGGGGCTGTAGTGTAGTGGGTTAATTAGTTAGTCTGCACCCCTGTGCAAGCCATGTGTGGTACTGTGCTCCCTCAGGCAAGTGCTGGTAAAAAATCAGAGTGGTGCCTTGGTAACTTGCAGCAATGCTCTGGTCCACTTCAGGAGATGCAGACCCGCAAGCTACTTGAGACCCCTATAGTGGTCCACCTGGTGTTTGCCCAATGGCGGGTACCTATCTGATGGGACATCCTACAGACACTACAGACAGATTTGACACTGTGTTTTATCAGACAGATGCCTGTGATTGTTGCCCTCCCTGCCCCCCCGCCCCCCACTTGTTACTCTTCTGGGCTCAATAAGCCCAATCCATTAATTATTTATTTTGTTTGATACTCTTCAGGACGTATTCAGAAATATTAATCTTCTCCATGCTAATGAGTTATCACAAAGGGATATCTTGACTTGAATTTCTTTATTTAATTTGCAAACCCATGCTTTCTAAGCATAGTGGTACTTGATAAAGACAAGTGCACTCGGCGCCACTACCAGAACTGTAGATGAACTGTAGATGAATGATTTGTGCTGAGGATGCTATTAAAAAAGACAGAGATATGAAAAAAATAAGCATTCTTTATTAATATGACAACCTTCAACTATAGAGATTTATGTTAATACACCTGACCTAATCTCCTGCCTGGGATCCCTTAATTTTCTGTTTCTAAATAATATTCTCAAAACGATATAGGTAAAGCAACTATAATATACATTTTTGGAATTAGGAGCACTAACTTTCCTAGAGAATATTGTTTCTGGTCAATGGGAGCAGTTCCATTATGATCGTAAAGAGGTAAAAGTCACCTTGGTAGCTGAGATATCTATAAACTACAATTCTGATTATGCTCAGTCTGCCCATAGTATGGCTGTATACTTCAACTAACAGATCTACAAGAAGAATGGAGAATATAGTGTTCTCTTAAAATGAATAGAAAAAAACAAATTGCTATGCAAACATGTCATGGTGGAACTTATATTTGTTTTGTATGCATATGGTCTATCCATTCCACAACTTCTATAAACAGTTTAACGGGAAATATTGTTTTATATACTGGGCAATTCCAATAAATGTTTCGCAAAAATGTTTGTTTCATTCTAACAATTTTCAATCTAATTCATTTTTAAAAGCTATCAGTAAGGGAGTTTGCCTTGCAACTTTTACTTTTGAGGTAATCAAATCAGGATGGCATTTGCCTAAAATAAAATAAGCCAATTACTAGACAATTCTTCATACTCCTTACAAAATATATAGTTACATAGTTACATAGCTGAAAAGAGACTTGCGTCCATCAAGTTCAGCCTTCCTCACATTTGTTTTTTGCTGTTGATCCAAAAGAAGGCTAAAAAAAACCCAGTTTGAAGCACAATTTTGCAACAAGCTAGGAAAAAAATTCCTTCTTGACCCCAGAATGGCAGTCAGATTTATCCTTGGATCAAGCAGTTATTACCCTACATTGAAAGATTATATCCTTGAATATTCTGTTTTTGCAAGTATGCATCTAGTAGCTGTTTGAACATCTGTATGGACTCTGATAAAACCACTTCTTCAGGCAGAGAATTCCACATCCTGATTGTTCTTACAGTAAAAAAACCTTTCCTTTGCCTTAGACGAAATCTTCTTTCTTCCAGTCTAAACGCATGGCCTCGTGTCCTATGTAAAGTCCGGTTTGTGAATAGATTTCCACACAATGGTTTGTATTGGCCCCGAATATATTTGTATAATGTTATCATATCCCCTCTCAGGCGACGTTTTTCTAAACTAAATAGGTTTAAATTTGTTAACCTTTCTTCATAGCTGATATGTTCCATTCCTTTTATTAATTTTGTAGCCCGTCTCTGCACTTTTTCTAGTGCCTTAATATCCTTCTTTAGAACAGGTGCCCAAAATTGCACAGCATATTCAATATGTGGTCTTACCAGTGATTTATAAAGAGCCAAAATGATATTCTCGTCCCGAGAATGAATGCCCTTTTTCATGCATGACAATACCTTACTGGCCTTGGCCACTGCTGATTGACATTGCACATTGTTGTATAGTTTGTTGTCTATAACAATTCCCAAGTCCTTTTCGTGTGTTGTTATCCCTAATTCGCTTCCATTAAGGGTATATGTTGCTTGTGTATTCTTTATAGCGAAGTGCATAACTTTGCATATGGATTCTATTCTGTCTCTATGATCTTTGTATCTATAAATATTATACAAGAATTTTAGAATGCAATTTCTAATTGATCTCTTTCCTCCTGAAAGGGTTCTAATCTGTTGTGTAGTGTAGTATTGGTTAGATTCAGTCAGCCACAGAATTATTAATTAGTCTATCCACGTCAGTGTGCGAACAGACCCATGTGTCTGCCTTTTGGTTTGAGTCCTTACCAATGTCTTCAAAAAACAATATCAAAAGCACTAATCACAGCTGGTAGGAATGCAATATACAGCAGCCCACATGCAGACAACAAAGCAGTACTTATATATGTATACAAGACAAGCTGAAGTCTATGCACAGTTTCTCTCTCTACGTTTTAAAAAGCCACAAGAAACACAGCTATCATAGCAGTATGTGACCAGTAATGCGTATGCACTTGCATATTTCTAAACATTATACCTGGCAATTTTAAATTTCTGATCCATGGCAAATGAACTGAAAATACATATTTGTAATTGTACTGTCTGTGTATTGTGAATGATGTGCAACCTCATAATAAGCAATTTAATTTCATGTAAACAGTATTGCTTTCACAGTACCAAAAATACAGAAACTAACACTGAATACTTCTGAAAAGGAAATTGGTCCAAATAGTAGAGAGTATTTTCTAAGTTTGGGGATGAAGGTGTTCTCTAATGATGTGTCACTGATGGCAGAGAAATTGTGCTTAGTGTTGAAACTGTACCTACCATGAAACAGTGCATGAGGAATTTATAAGAAAATCAAACAAGATGTTGCAAGGTAAGTTAAAAATACGTTTTGTAGCTTTAGCAAGGTTACATTACTCCCATCACTCTTACTCCTTAGATAGAGTTGGTGCAAGTAATCTTTTTATGAAATGTAGTGTGTGGGTGGTAAAGGGTAAATGCCCGAGACTCAGAACAAACAAAAAAATCAACCCGTTTAGTTTGAGTTACATTATAGGACAATGTTTTACTGTTCGGGGCTATACTTCACAAACTAAGCAATGTATTCTCCGTTGGCATGCTAATCCAGCACACTTATCTTTTTTGTTATTATTCGACTTAGAAATTTGTTTCTGGTCTGAAATGCATTTTGTGTGAATTTGGGATGAACTAGGCCAACAAAATGCACAGTGGCCGGGCATGTTCATTTTGATTCGTGATCATAGATTCCACCTGTTTCACCAAAAAAAAAAAAAATATATATATATATATATATACACAATACACAAGACCCAGCACATTCACCTATCCACCAAAATGCTGTTTGGTGGATAGGTGAGTGTGCTGGATCTTGTGTATTGTACTTGGATGTTGCTATCCTCCTTGCCTCTTCCTCATGGTTGCCATGCATTTGTGGTACCCCCAGGTACTTGTAGCTGTTATCTACATCTTCTATTTGACCTTCTGAAACTTCAACTCCTTCTGTCCTGATCATCTTCCCTCTTTTTGCCATCATCCACCCTCACTTCTCTAGTCTGAACGACATTCCGATGTCCTTGCTGTATATCCTAGTTAGGTGGATCAGAGAGTCAATGTCCCACTCATTCTTGGCATACAGCTTTATGACATCCATGTAGTGTAGGTGGCTGATGGTAGCTCCACTCTTGAACCTGTATTCGTATCCACTCTTCTTGATGATCTGGCTAAGGAGGTTGAGGCCAATGCAGATTAGCATTGGGAATAGCGCATCACCTTGGTATATGCCACATTTGATGTTCACTTGAGTTATTGTCCTGGAATTGGCTTCCAGAGTTGTTTTCCACCTGCCCATCGAGTTCTCGATGAAGGCTTGTTTTGAATTGCTGACCTTGTAGAGAGCCAAGCATTCCAGTATCCATGTGTGTGGCATTGTGTCATAGGCTTTCTTGAAGTCAATCCAGGCCGTGCACAGATTGGTCTTTCTGGTCTTAGAATCCCTTGTGACTGTTTGGTCTACCAGTAGTTGGTATTTTGATCCTATGGTATCTTATCAACTGCATAACAGAGTGGTAATATCACTGACTTGGCACTAGGAACCATTGGTTCGAATCCTGGTCTGACCACTATACCAGTAAGTATCCCTGGGCAAGACACCTAACAATATATACCCTGCCCACATCAATAATATGAGAGCAATATGAACCAAGAGAGTTATGCTGGCTCGGACGTCGCCTGGATTAACAAGGTCCGTGTCAGATGACAAGTGGGCTACTGGAACAAATCATTCCTAGACACGAGTGAGAACCTAGACCTGCTTTTGAACATATTTATGAATTTATTTTTCTGTTCCTCTTTTTCCCTCTATTGATTATGTTTTCTTACTTGACCTGTGAATCAAATGGTTGGAAAATGCTTCTATTAGTGTACTGCTAAATATATACATAATATTATGTATATGTTTTGTGCTACACTGATTGGCACATTTTTACTCATTTTACGACTGAACCAGAATTAGGTTTCCAGTAACAAAACTGTGCCAAGTCCAACCGAAATTCAGGCATCCTGATAAAAGGTTATATTTCGGGAAAATATTTCAGCCAGGCCAAATTTTCTTGCTGTTCACAATTCTAATTATTATTACCATTTAGAGAGCACCAACTAATTATGCTGCGCTTTATAATATTATGAATATAATATAAATGTTTAATTTACCTAAATGTAGCTCCTTTCCTTTGAACAAGCAAATAAAATGACTAGATCAGGTGTATGTTTGAAAATGTTATGTGTTTAGCACAACTGGAAACGCAAGCATAAATATATTAATATGATACAACAAAAAAAAAGAGAGAATATATAAAAACATATACTTATCAATTGTACAGAAACAGCTTCCCACTATTTTAGAAATAAAGAAATAGAGAGGTTGCTTAACCAAGAAACCAAAAAATGGTGGGAGGTAGCTTCTCTAGAAAATTATCTCAAGGAGGGTCAAATGCCACGGGGCTTACATGTAGACAAAATACCTGCATTTGGAACAGACAATGAATTGTTTCTTAAAGAATGGGACAAAATTCTTCACAACTGCTTGTTCCAATTGATACAACTAATTATAAAATACTCTAGAGAAAAGCAAGAAAAATTGGAGCAGGAATTGGAAAAACTAGAGTCCAAATATCCTAGTGATGTAAATGAATTTAAGGAAAGAGAGGAGACTTTACAAAAAACATTAAGCGCTTGGATGAAAAGATAGCAGAAACAAAAAGTAACAAGTATAGTGAAGATAAAGAAGACAAAGCTCTTAACATTTTTTCTACAAGTAATAGAATTTTACTGGGAAAAAAGAGATGCAAAAAAAAACCAGATCCAATAATACTTTTTTTTCTTGAACTCCACTTAAACAAAGGAGGAATTCATCCTCGGGAAGTATAAAAAGAGGTATTCAACAGAATCCAAAAAGGTTTCCACCACCTCAATATACTGATTCCAGAATGCATAATTTTAATTTAAATAAAAATTAAGAATGTCCCCCTCAAACAGAGAGAAATTCCTCAGAGAGAGACGTAAGACCAAGATCCTATGCCCAGATAATAAGGGATGATTGTGATGAAAGTAGGAGAAATGTCCACTATAATGATAGAGAGGAAAATTTTCAGGGGAGGGCCCGAGTGTCAAGGTTAAACTCCCCAACACGCAAACCAGAGAACAATAAATGCAAGCACAGGCAGACGTATTACCAGACCTTAAAGTGGCCGGACTTAACGTTAGGAATAAAGAGATAAGAATAGTCAGACAAGCCAAGGTCAGGGTTAGATAGGTACGAACAAGCGATAAACAAAGCCAAAGGTCAAGGGAGCCAGAAACAAGAATATCCAAGAACAAGCCGAAGTCCTGAAGTAAAGAAAGACAAGTATCCAAAACGCGCTCTCGGGCTACAATAAACCATGACAGTGCAAGAAAGTGATGTCAGAAGGAGGTTAATATAGGGTAAGGTGTATTCTGATAGGTAGGGACAGAGTGAGGCAGGATATAAATTGATAGTAGTAATAGGCTACTATCACTTTAAAGATGCTAGGTGTAACGTTTACCCTTGTCGGCTACCATGTGCACCCGCACACGTCCCAGGACGCACTCCCAGACGCGTGCGATGCCGGCCGGAGGTTAACACCGCCAGGCAGGAGAGGATGGACGGTGGGACCGGGACAGCGCGGGACACGAGTTATGACACCGAGCACCCAAAGAAAAAACAATGACCAATTATTTCAAACCTTGAGGGAAAACCTGGGAACATCCCAATCGGTTTTCCAAGCTTCATGTAGACACCCCACAGAAGAGAATCAGATTAGAAGATTAGGCAGACATATATTTCCACATAACAATTTAGCTATAAATTATATGAAAAAAGGTATATTTAATATATCCGGTAGTTCATTGTCAGGTGATGAAATTTCAGTACTAGAAAAAGGCATGAAGGTTGCCCCCAAATAACAGGGAAATGATTTTGATCTTTACATAGACATGAAAAAAAATATATCAGGTCTATGACCATCAGAAGACATTTCCTTATGCATCCCTCCTCATCAATAGACACAGAAAGTGAAGATCCCCAAAGAAAAAAAATTTAAGCCGAAATCCCGTGTCTTCCAAATACAAAGTAAATGTCCTTATTTAGCAATATACAAAAACCTTCAATGATCAATTAGAACAACTATTGAAACAGGCTACAATATCCAAAATATTATTTCCTAATTTTGAATATGTATTACGAAAAAATCCTACAATCCCAATTTTCTACTTTTTAACCAAAACCCACAAAAATGTATTACAACCTCCAGGACGTATGATAATCAGTGGGATAAAGTCCATCACCGCCAACTTATCAGCATTTGTTGATTCATTCTTACAAACATACGCACAGACAGCACCATCTTACGTCAGAGATCCGAAATCATTTTTGCAAGAAATGGAGAGCATAGAGTGGAGTCCAGAATACAGCTGGGCAACACTCGGTGTTACTTCATTATATACAATCATTGTGCACAACTTGGAACTTGAGACTATAAATCACTTTATGAGTAGGGACTCCCAGATATCTCCAAAAGTTAGAGATTTTGTTGTTACTTCGGTTCAATTTATTTCAGAACACAATTATTTTTTCTTTTACGATAAATATTACTTACAAATGACTGGGAGTGCCATGGGCACCAGGCTCGCCCCCAACTATGCCAACACATATTTGAGAAGATTAGAGGATCTTTTCATGTGGTCTGGTCATGGCTTGAGGGAGAACCTGGTATTCTGGAACACATCAACAGAATTAAGAAAAGTTTTTGTCATATTCAGTTCCCGTACATTGCAACTCATACCCCCTCTTTTCCCTTAAGGGTTTGAAGTGTATTGGAATAGAGAGAGTTTTACCCTACTGGAGAGGAGGGGATAGGATCCAATGACTGTCCCAAAGAGAAACCTTCTGGATTCATAAGCTGCACACTTTGGAACCACGGAGACTGAATGTTGACGTATTCTGTTGTATAACCGGTGCAGTTTTTTTTTCTCCAATTTAGTTTCTCCTTTTTTCTGTAAATACTTTTGTTGAGATATTTCTTGTTTTATAATCTAGTGGGAATTTTGTTAACCATAAATTCTTGGTTTAAAGAACATATATATGTATCTCAGTAAGCATAAGTCTTCTTAAATATCAAATGGAAAAAAAATAAAAATAATAATCTTGGTAAAAGATGTCTAAAGTGGACTAACCCTTTAGATAGTTCTCAGGGAAAAAATTGATACATTTGGCAATGTTTCAATTGATTTATGTTTTATTTATGCTATGCTATGTTTTATTTTATAGCTATCTTCGATTAAGGAACAGGTGAAAAGGAATTGAATACCACCAATGAGATGAATGGAATTGAAGACACCCACTGGAACCACCAATGGACTAAAGGGACTAGCCCTGTTTCATGGGACTGATAGGAGGGTGGAATTAGGATGCTTTTTTGGGAGCATTATTGTTATAACTATATTTTTATATAATAATGGTCTCTGAGGAAGTCCCATAAGTGGGACGAAACGCATAAGACCAGATTTCCTTTTTTATTGTATTTTTATATACTACCAATAAACCCCTTTTTAACTTAGCTACCTGTCGGAGTCCTGCATGGTTCCTGAAACTGGGTGATACCTTATCCTAAGAGGGAGACATTAGCCCCCAAGACATCAGGGGAGGCACCATTAGAGCGCATATTACTTCAACTTCTTGTGAGTTCAACCTTAAGCAGGGAATATTATATTTCCACTAACTATATTATGCTATGTTCTTTTTATTTATTATCCTTTAGGTAAATCAGCTGAATCTCACGCGTATTGTATAAATATATTAATACATTAATACTTTTTAAACATTTAAACAGTGGTATGTTATTCATTTACATTTTGCAAGTCCTTGTGTTGCCTAAAATACTTATTTAATCCCTTCATATTTTAGCTCATTTATATTATTCTATGACTAATTTATTATAGCCTAAAGTCAAATCACACAAAGAGATGTAATTATTAGATGCAAAGACTTTGTTGCTATGGTAGAAAAAAGTATCATAAAGCATTTTAGCTTTTCTATTTGTTTAAAGCTATTTAAAGAAAAAGAGAATAATTACAATGGCATATAAAATACATAGAATAGCACTCTGTCCTGGTAGTTATTGTAGTGAAAACCCTTCATTTTATGGAAAAAGGTATAATTTGGGCTGTAGAAACACACAGAAACAAAAACGAGTACTTAATTTCACGCAGAACAAAAAATACTCCTACATGAGTTTTATTTGATCTGAAAATTATTTTCTCCTACTTAATTGTGGGAAGGCAATGTGTCCACTTGCTTTTACCATCACATCAAAATGCAGAAACAAACAGGGTTCTTCACTAAAATGTGAATATTCAAGAACTGAAAGAGAATTTCAAAATTTAGGCCAAAATTAGCACATAATTAAATTGGGGAATTGGTGTAAAGAGCTCTCTGTATATACCTCCATATACTTAGTTCATTATAGTTATAGCTTTTTCCAAAATATCTTTTCGGCAGTTGTTGATTTTTGCAATCTAATAGCAGCAGGAAGTTGGGAAGCAATGACATGATGGAGTTAACACATATAATGTGCTTATAAGTAGCAATACAATGAAGATACAGTGTAACAAATCCGCATACTATTAAATGTATGTAAATCAATAGAGTGTACCCAATTGACACTGCTGATCAAAACCAGTATTACAAATTTACAACATTTACAGGATCGCAAACATGCCCACTGACCATGGATTCATATTCTGGAACAAATACAGACATGTTCATAGATTCTCAGCATCTACGATCATTAATATGCAGAGCTTGTCTTGTTCAGTCCAAACTGTCAGAGTGTAAAGAATAACAGGATTTCATAGTGAGAATAATTATTTCCCAGATAATACTGTCTAATCCCCCATCATTTATCTTAAATCCCTGTGTGGTGGGTACAAAGGTGCTTTTAAACTACTGACTGGTGGGGGCAGATGTAAGACACCTCTCGCGCTCTACTCTTTTTCTTACAAGGACTGCCACAACCTTTAGAGATCTAGTCTATGTGGTAGAGATCATTTTCTTCAAGTGTTATATTTTAGCTGTAGAATACCTTCACTATCATTTTAAGAAACAGCCTTCTCCCCCTTTCCTTCCGCAGAATCTGCCGTACACATTTTCCATTGCCAGCTTTGATTTGCTCTCTTTTCCTCTCTCTTTTGTCTTTTGATTCTATTTCAGGCCTATAATTAAAAGCTGCCTGTTGCCTTGTTAAGTGTTTAACACTTCAGGCTTCCAATAGCCCCCACCCCCTTGTTTTAATCTCTCTCCACACAGTCACTTGGGATGGCTGTCCCCCCATATATTCCTCATGGAGACACGTTGTCGGCTTTGAGCCTCATCTCATCTAATTAGAGAGCTCGATATACAGAACCAAGGATTCCTAGCTCTACTCAAACCAGATGGGGCCGACGTGTTGTCGCCAGCTGCTTACAAAGCAAAAATGTGATTTCTTAACGAGGTTTCAGATACATTGCTCTACATACTGTATATCAAAACTCTCTGGTGCAATAACAAATAACCTCTCAAATTGCTCTTTTAGTCTCTGTACCAAAGAGCTTTGTACATTGTTGGTTCTCGACTCTTATCATCCACAAACAGGCCAATAAATTGACTGCTGAGAAATGCTGGGTCAGTCAGAATAACTATCCAAGTAATTAGCCCACCTGTGCATAACTATACTTTGTGTCTCCCACGGGCAGGAAATAAAAGCAAAATAGTAATAAGCAGATTTTCGAAATTGCATTGCAGTAGGGTACCTCCCTCAAAGACCTCCTGAATCTGAATTTGCCAATTTGGTAGTATAATATATAGATCATGGAATCTTACACAAAGTGATGCGGCTCAGCCCACTAACTGGGAGAGGGTTAATTAAAGCACAGAGCTCAGATGTATTTCTTCTATAAATTTTTCCATAGTGCCCTGCCGTCAGTTCTCTGAATTAATTCTTGCATTTCCTTTCAATGGCCAGTCTCCTGCTTTGCAAGCCATTTTCTTTGCCAGTGTGATAATGTTCTGACTCTTAATCTATTGTTCACTGGCAAATGCTATTCAAGCCATTGCCTCTGCAGTGCAGTTATGTAATGAAGAACCTGTTCCACTGTATCGATAATTAAGGAATAATTGGTAGGTATTGTTACTTGCTACTGGATGTCAGGCTGTTAAGGTAAGAATAAGCTGGCCTGAACACCGAAGCTTTAATCAATACATGGATAGCTTTTATGTGACTATCTAAAAGGTTCTGTTCTCAGCTCTGTCTTTGAAACTAATGCATAAAACCAATTGTATTCAAATAAAACTCTCGGCCTTAATGCTGGTTTTTATGCTGCTAATTTTCACCTATAATTTTGTTTTAATCTGGTCTGTTTTATGAGCCAACTTTGAATTCGGTGTAAAAGAATGCCCAATATAAATTTAATAATGAACCTTGGTTATAATTTCAAAACCAAGGTTTGTCATATGGAATTGGGGGAACGGAGTAATCCATGAATGTTGAAATTTTGGATGGATATTATATACGCTGATTGGGAAACTTCCTATAAACACATAATCTTCACACTGAGCTGGAATGTGCTGTACCTTCTCTACCCTGCTCCCCCTAAAATCCATCACAAATTGTGACGCACAGCTAAGAAATTCCAGATGTTTGAAGCCACAGTCTGATAAACAGAAGGATAAGCATCAAGGAGTGGCAGTATCACAAAGCCAAGGTCAGCAGCTGGATACATGGCGCAGAGCAGAGAGAAGACAGGAAGCAAAGCTTTGGGTGGCTCTGCAACTGGCAAACTAGTAGCTGTTAAGCAATTAATGGTCCAATTAGGAAAACCACATAGTAGCTGTTTATTGCAATAAATCAAGAGCAATCAATGTATTTTTATTCTTTCAGAAACATCATACTGCACTATGAAATTTAGAATGTGTGCCGAATGTTATACTGATTTATATTCTGAAGTTATTTGTGGAGATGTAAGTATTCTAATCAACAGCAAACATTTTAGCATGATATATGTAACAGAAACACAATCAGTCATTTATAACAGCACTGTAGTGGCGTAATCAGTGCACATTGCTATACTGTATTGTTAAAGCATAGCTATTGACAAGTTGGAGAAGGAGATGAAATGGGTTCAGTATTCTGGTGAAACAGAGAAGAGTGCAGTTAAAAGGCCAAACGATTAATCAAATTCAGGTTGTTGATACGAGTGGGATAAAAGTATTGAGGCTTCCGAAAACAGTGTTGTTACTTTACGAAGCACCTTTGGGGTACTTCTATATAGAATTCATTTCTATACACAACTCCACCTATACTATTACTAGTGTATATCGACTTTAGAGAAACTATTTTGGAGGCTCTCGCAACCCTCCAAGGAAAATTGTTGCTTTGTGGAGATTTTAACATACCTTTTGACCCCACTTTAGAATCCTCAGGTTCCCAATTAAAGGAGGTCCACCCCATAAAAAAAAATCAAAACAATCCAATCTCTAATGAACAAACACAGCCTCTTTAACGCATGGAGGTTACTAGACCCTGGTCTGTGGGATGACATGTATTATTCTCATATTTTTACAAGTATTCCGAGGTTCCCAATTAAAGGAGGTCCACCCCATAAAAAAAAATCAAAACAATCCAATCTCTAATGAACAAACACAGCCTCTTTAACGCATGGAGGTTACTAGACCCTGGTCTGTGGGATGACATGTATTATTCTCATATTTTTACAAGTATTCCGAGGTAGATAGAAACCTAATACCTGAACTTTATAGCATGACTACTAGACAGATGACATGGTCTAATAACAGTCACTTACTAATCTGTCTCTTGCCATCACGAGCACACAAACCCAATAGAACATGGAAAATGAATGATAGCTCATTGCAAATAGGGTATACCCTAGAAAAATAAAAATTTCATTGGAGAGATACTTCTCTTCTGACAGCACTGAAGTTTCCGAAGTGCCTCCTTTAATATTATAGTTCAGTCTCCTATCATAAAATAAATCCCAAGCACTGCCATTCAACTTATATAATAATAATATAATACTTAGGTATACGACTCTATGCTGATATTGACTCGCTACCTGGGAAAAATGTAAGCTATTTATGGAACCAACTTAGAACAATGGAGAAAATATGAACTTTCCTGGTTAGGACGAGTAACATTCATGAAAATGATGGTGATACCAAAAAAATCTATATTTATTTAGGCACATACCCCTTCCTTTCCACTACACTCCATTTCATCAATACAACACTCACTTGACAGATATATATATACACGCTTATAAATTAAATATAGAAGGATCCCCTTAGCAACAATGTACAAACCAAGGAAGTCTGGTGGCCTGGGAGTACCGAATTTAATGTTTTATTAACAAGCTACTTCCCTTGCTCAACCCCTCCTCCTTTTCTCTCCTAGTGTCCCATTAGAGGACTCCATGTTACCACATCACTGTGTATCGCACATGTTATGGTCCAAGTAGAGTAACTCTACATCCAAACATGCCTCCTACTGCCAAACACAGCTTTCAGATACAGAAAGAACTGGAGAGACATACTCTTGCTAACTCCTAAAGCAGACACAGCTCCCATACTGACGCTACAAATGGTCATACCGGACCTTGATATCGGACACTGGCCCACTAGAGGATAACATTATGTAGATCAAGTGCTAGTACAGACAAAGTGGACTCCTTTGCAATCTTACAAGCTAAGTATAACATTCCCAAACAAGATTTCTATAAGTAACTCCAAACAAGACAATGTTTGTAGTCTTTGAAACTTCATCCTACAGGGGAATTCAAAGTCCCACTAGTTAAACTGATAAATGCGGCCCCAAAAGCACCGAAAGCAGCCTCTGCATGCTATTAAATTCTATTACTGTCGATTAACATAGAGAAGTCAATAAACAAAGCCAAAGTCAAAACCAGGTAGAAAAACTATAAACAGGAACGCTACCGGACAACCACAAGGGAAACTACCTAATAGGCACTAAGGCTAGCTGAGAACTGGGCCTAAATAATTCTCCTTGATACAACCGGCCTTAACCCTAAAGCCGCCATCGTGGTATCATTTGCATAATTGCTGCTCAGCATTAACCCTTCTGTGGATTAGGTTGTTGCCGGCACAACTTTTCCTGTGTGGACAGTAAATGTCATTAACCACTTTTCATGGCTGATGAATACATGACACCAGGTTTCATTTGCACAATTACTGCTCAGCATTAACCCTTCTGTGGATTAGGTTGCTGCTCGGCACAACCGGTCCTTAGAATGGCCGGGTTTAACGTACAAAGAATAGTCAAAAATACTAGCCGAGGTCAGGGAACACTGAAAGGGACACAGCGATGAGGAAAGCCAGGAGTCAGGATACCAGAATATAGAGAAGTCAATAAACAGAAAACTATAAACAGGAACGCGCTCTCGGACAACCACAAGGGAAACCACGACAGGGCACTGAGCAGGCTGAGAACTGGGCCTAAATACCCCTCCTTTAGTTCTGATAGGCTGTAACCGGCCTTTGACCCCAAAGTCAGTTACCAGGTATCATTTGCATAATTGCTGCTCTGTGGATTAGGTTGCTGCTCGGCACAACTTTTCCTGTGTGGACAGTAAATGTCATTAACCACATTTCTATAAGCGGATGAATACGTGACATTACCCCCCACCTGAAGAACGCCCACCGGGCGGACAGGACCAGGCTTGAGAGGAAATTTAGCGTGAAAAGCGCGGATCTTACGGACCGCATGCAGGTCAGGAGCCGAAACCCAGCAGGACCGTAACCTTTCCAAACAACCAAGTATTGTAAAGTGACCCGAGAAAACCTAGAATCCACGATAGAAGATACCTCATACTCTTCCTGACCACCCACCACCACCGGAGGGGGAGGAACACAAGGAACAGTATATCTATTGCAGACAAGAGGTTTCAGTAAGGACACATGAAAAGTGTTGGGAATCCCTAAAGATGCAGGAAGAGCCAGAGAGTAAGACACTGGATTGATCCTACAAAGCACTCTATAGGGATCAAGGAATCTGGGGGCAAACTTCATGCTAGGGACCTTAAGCTTGATGTTGCGAGATGACAACCAAACACGGTCCCCCACTTGGTACACCGGGTTGGCACTCCTACGCTTATCAGCAAAATGTTTGAAGCGTTCAGCAGCAGCCCCTAGAGCAGTTTGAACCTTAACCCAGGTATTCCGAATGGAGGCGAGACGCTCATCCAGAGCAGGAATGGCAGTATCAGAAAATACCGCAGGGAGAACCGTAGGATGCCTACCATTATTGACAAAAAATGGACTGTGCCCAGAGGAGTCATGAACAGCATTGTTTCTAGCAAACTCGGCCCACGGAAGTAGTTCGGACCAATTGTCTTGTGTGCTATTAATAAAACAACGCAAATAAACTTCTAATGACTGGTTAGCCCTCTCAGCTGTACCATTGGTCTGTGGATGGTAGGAGGAGGAGAAGGAGAGATCAATCCCCAGTTGTTTACTGAACGCCCTCCAGAACCTGGACACAAACTGAGAGCCCCTATCAGACACAATATTGTGGGGATGCCATGCAAACGGACAATTTCACGTATGAAAATTAGGACCAAATCTTGCGAAGATGGCAACTTCTTGAGAGGAATGAAGTGAGCCATCTTAGAAAATCGGTCTACCACCATGAGAATAGTAGTGAACCCAGCAGAGCTAGGAAGCTCAACAATAAAGTCCATGGATAAGTGGGACCATGGAATCTCAGGAACAGGAAGAGGCTGCAACAGGCCACAAGGAAGTGCATGAGTCACCTTAGAAACTGCACACACAGAACATGCCTGCACATACTCCTTTACATCTTTCCTGAGTGAATCCCACCAAAATGATCTAGTGATCGCGGCAGTGGACTTATTGATGCCCGGGTGTCCAGTAGTTATATTGTCATGGAACACTTTCATGATATTAACCCTTTCACATAGGGGAACGAACAGTTTATCACACGGTTTACCACTGGGCGCCTGAGGCTGGGCCTCCAGTATGGTGCCAAGCAGTGGAGAAGACAGTGAGAGGACAGTAGTAGCAATAATACACTCTGGTGGAATAATAGGAGATGTCACCTGTTCCGGAGCTGACTCATTATCAAATTGCCTGGACAAGGCATCAGCTTTGGTATTTTTAGAACCAGGTCTATAAGTAATGAGAAAGTTAAAACGTGAAAGGAACAGTGACCATCTAGCCTGTCTGGAAGACAAACGTTTGGCATCCCCTATATATGCCAGATTTTTGTGGTTGGTTATGATCAACAGGGGGTCCTTGGAACCCTCCAAAAGATGTCGCCACTCCTTGAGAGCAAGAATAATGGCCAACAGTTCTATATTGCCAATATCGTAGTTGCGCTCAGCAGGAGACATCTTTCTGGAGAAGTAGCCACAAGGATGCAATTGTGTTCCCTGGCTTTCTCTCTGAGAGAGAACAGCCCCTACCCCTGTCTCGGATGCATCAACCTCCAATATAAAAGGTTTACTAGTGTCGGGATGTTTTAGTATGTCCGCAGAGGCAAATCTTTGTTTAAGAGTCTCAAAAGCATTCACAGCCTCTTTCTATACTGTTCTACTAACCCCTTTGCGAGTCATATTTGTGATTGGGGCTATTACAGAAGAAAATCCCTTGATGAATCTTCTGTAATAGTTGGCAAAACCAATAAACTTTTGAATGGCTTTTAAACCAGAGGGTAATGGCCAGTGTAGTACAGCCTCTAGTTTTTTAGGATCCATTTGAAATCCCGATGCAGAGATGTTGTAATCCAAAAAGTGGACTTCAGGCTGGTCAAATATGCACTTTTCTAATTTACAATAAAGTTTATTTTTCAACAACGTCTGCAGAACCTGTTTCACATGGGAGTGGTGAGTTTGAAGATCAGGGGAATACACCAAAATATCGTCCAAATAAACCAAGACAAATGAGTAAATGAATTCCCTGAGTACATCATTTATAAAGTCTTGGAATACGGCCGGGGCGTTGCATAACCCAAATGGCATTACCAGATATTCATAGTGTCCACTACGGGTATTAAATGCCGTCTTCCACTCATGATTCTCTTTAATTCTAACCAAATTGTAAGCGCTCCTAAGGTCAAGCTTAGTAAATACTTTAGCTCCCTGAAGTCTATCGAACAGTTCGGAAATGAGTGGGATAGGGTATGCATTTTTTACAGTGATTTTATTAAGTGCCCTGTAGTCTATGCAAGGGCGTAACTCACCACCCTTTTTCTCAACAAAAAAGAATCCTGCACCAGCTGGTGAGGATGACTTTCTTATGTGCCCTTTGCTCAAGGATTCTTTGATGTATTCCTCCATTATTTTACTCTCCTGGGGAGATAAGGCATAAACTGCCCCCTTAGGTGGCATAGCGCCTGGAAACAGGTTAATGGCACAGTCATATGCTCTGTGGGGAGGCAATACATCGGATTGAGCCTTGTTAAACACTCCTGAAGTTCTCGGTATTGTATGGGAACTCCAGGAGTTTGGGGAGTGGTAGTGGGAAGGTCAATAGTATCCAATCTCTTTAGTACTGGTTTTATACATCTCCCCATACACTCTTTACCCCATTCTAATATCTCCCCATTAGCCCAGTCAATATAGGATTGTGCTTACTCAGCCACGGAAACCCTAATATGATAGGACATGATGGAGAAGTAATAACCTGAAACGTCATCTCCTCCCTATGGGAGGCCCCAATGGAGATCGTAATAGGGACAGTTTTGTGGGTTATAAGTGGTTGTGTGAGTGGTCTACCATCAATAGCCTCTACAGCTAGCGGCGTAGGTCTCTCCCTGACCGGTATCTCATTACCCCTAATAAACTGTACATCAATAAAATTTCCAGCAGCACCTGAGTCCATTAGGGCACTGCAAGAAAACTTCTTGTTATCAAGGGAAATAGATACCTCAAGGAGGAATCTACTTTGTTTTTGTTAGAGGACAACTCCATCACACCTAAGATCTGTCCCCTTAATGTTCTTAGGTGCGGAAGTTTTCCGGACGCACTGGACAATTGGTTATCATATGTCCCTTTCTACCGCAATATAGGCATAACCCCTCCCTTCTCCTATACTGTTTTTCGGCCTCTGACAGTCTAGTGACCCCCAACTGCATAGGTTCGGGTTCGGACTGTACAGGAAGGTTAGACAAAACAGGTTTAGAGAATTGAGGTGCTAGGGACATAGCCGTACGTCTGGTCTTTCTTCTGGTGACTTCTCTGAGTCTTAACCTATTATCAATATGCATGACAAACGTAATAAATTCGTTAAGACTCTTAGGTAATTCTTTAGCGGCTATCTCATCTAGTATAGTCTCTGAGAGACCCTTTTTGAATGCTGAGATTAACCCATTATTAGTCCAGTCTACCTCGGAAGCTAAGGTATGGAATTCAATAGCATAATCCGAGACAGACCGGTTACCTTGTCTGATGTGCATTAGGGCAGTGGAGGCGTCATCCTCTCTACCCAATGGCTCAAACGTGAGCTTGAATTCGGCAAGGAATTCCTGGTAATTATGAGCTATGCTCCGATTACTCTCCCACAACGGATTAGCCCAGGCAAGGGCCTTGCCCTTTAATTGATTCATTAGATAACCAATTCTTGCTCTGTCCGTGGGGAATGACCCTGGTGAGGCATCAAAGTGGTACTCCACCTGATTAAGAAAACCCCTGCATTCCTGGATATTGCCATTAAACTGTAGGGATGGTGATAAGGAGATGCTAGGAGTCCTATTAACAGTGGATGGAGGTACACAGGGTAGAGGTGCTATAGGAGGAGACACTGCAGGCTGCAGATGCTCCGTTCTAGCAAGAAGCGTACTTAAAGCCTGAGTGAATTGATCCATGCGGTGATCATTCTCCTCTAATTTCCTCTCGCAAGCAGCTATGTGCTGACACAGTTCTACAGGATCTATGGCCATGTCGTAATGTCAGGATTACTGTTTGATCCAGCACGTAGAACTGTACAGCACAGATGACAAATAAGTAACGTATTACCGGTCCTTAGAATGGCCGGGTTTAACGTACAAAGAATAGTCAAAAATACTAGCCGAGGTCAGGGAACACAGAAAGGGACACAGCGATGAGGAAAGCCAGGAGTCAGGATACCAGAATATAGATAAGTCAATAAACAAAGCCAAAGTCAAAAACCAGGTAGAAAACTATAAACAGGAACGCGCTCTCAGACAACCACAAGTGAAACCACGACAGGGCACTGAGCAGGCTGAGAACTGGGCCTAAATACCCCTCCTTTAGTTCTGATAGGCTGTAACCGGCCTTTGACCCCAAAGTCAGTTACCAGGTTTCATTTGCATAATTGCCGCTCAGCATTAACCCTTCTGTGGATTAGGTTGCTGCTCGGCACAACTTTTCCTGTGTGGACAGTAAATGTCATTAACCACTTTTCTATAAGCGGATGAATACATGACACCAGGTTTCATTTGCACAATTACTGCTCAGCATTAAACCTTCTGTGGATTAGGTTGCTGTTCGGCACAACTTTTCCTGTGTGGACAGTAAATGTCATTAACCACATTTCTATAAGCGGATGAATACGTGACAATTACATCATGCTTATTTGAACCCCCTTCATATAAAAAGGGCAGGGAAACAGATTTTAATGAAGAATTTTTGGAAAGGGTACTAACCATGTTGAATAATTATATAAACTATTATTTCACCCCTATGTGACTGAGCCACATATTCCCGGGCACCTCCTCTCTTTGCTGGTGAAATTGTGCTGAGAAGAATTCGCTTTTATATTTTTGGTGGTCCTGTCACTTTATTCAAGTGCAATAGGGAAGGCAGTTTAAACTATTGACGCTCTTAACAGCGGTCCATTTACCCTGTCATGTCCAGGTGACCCTTCTAAACATCTTTCCCGCAGATGTTGCATATACAGTAAAAACATTTACCATATTTTGTTTCTTAGCATTCAAATCATTTATAGCAATTAGCAAAAAACGGGAAATCTACATGCAGCAGATCAAAAATAGGATCTTTACTTATTGCCAGATGGAATACATGGCTCACTTGGCAAATGACACACTGGCTAAATTCTATGTTATATGGGCAACTCGGGATGACTAGTGGGAGATTGACTATATTCAGTTTTATTAGGACTCTGTGATAGAGTGGGGTGTCCCCATGCCTACCCTTTCCCTTCATCCTCCCATCGTCCTATTTCCTCTTCCCTTCTTTCTTTTTATGTTTATTTTTGTTTTCATCCATGTATTAACTTTAAAGTTATACCCTCTTTTGTCATTTACCTTATATATGCACCTTAAACTAATGGGTGTACTGACAAAAACTGTACCAGTCTGTAAAAATGTATTGCTTGTTTGTCTTATTACCTGTCAATGTAACCAGATCATTTCACTATTATATATTGTTTTTTTTATAAGCCATGTTAATATCTTGGTGGAATTAGAGTATAATTTTAAAAAAAAGTACTGAAGCTTTATAACTGAACATAATTAAAAGGGCAATGTGCAAATGAAAAGATGCAAAGATGCCTCTGCTCTCTAACATCTATTTCTGGACTACCTGATGTATGGTGCCTGCTGGATGACCTGATATATGGTGACTGGTGGACTCCCTGATGTGTAGTAGCTGCTGGACTACTTGATATATGGTGACTGGTGGACTCCCTGATGTGTAGTAGCTGCTGGACTACTTGATATATGGTGACTGGTGGACTGCCTAATAAATACGACTTCTGGGCTTCCTGATGTATGGCGAGTGGTGAGCTACCTGTTGCAGTGCCACCATCAGAGGGTGACAACCATGACGGTTATCATGGACCCCACACTCCCCTATTTATTCAGGCTATTAGCAGATTCAACGTAGGAGGGAGCATTGATCCCTCGCTGCCCTGAATCCGTCAATAGCCAAAAGGAATAGACACCGCATGAAACAAAGTGGGGGAGGGAGGCCAGTGTTCTATCAGATTTCTCCACCCCGTGGGGAAATCTGATAGAACACAGGTGTTCTATTAGATTTCAGGACCCCTTCCTTGAGCTTGCAGGGAGATCAATAGCTCTCCCTGTCTGCTCTTAGCTTTTGGAAATGGACTTCCTGGTGGCCTGCTGGTGGACTCCCTGGTGGTCCAGTGTGTTGTTGAGCTCACAGGTTTTCTACATTTACAGATATGACAAACTTTTTTGCATAATACAGGGAGGAGTATGCAGATACAGTAATTACAGTGGGGAAATGGTCAGAGCTAGCTCTTGCAACACCATGGGTGTCCTTCACCATCTTACTTTAAGCTTACAATAGGCAAGATGTGACACGGTTGACGTAGTGCCACCTCCCACTGTGTTGGTTAAACTTCTTACAATGGCTTGCTAGGTACATTTCATAATCCCATTTTGGCAGGAAGCTGGGGCATTCTGGGACCAAGAGTAACTGAACACATTACACATGAACTATTATTATTATTATTGGTATTCATATAGCGCCAGCTTATTCCACCGCGCTTTACAATAACTAGCATAGCTGTTCCATTTCCCTCTTGTAATCCTACATGTTACAATAAGGTAGAACATAGTAGGGTAGTGGCATTATGAACTACATACACTCTAGTTCCTTGCCTGTATGCATTCCATTGGAAGCGATGGTAGCAAAATTGCGCTGTGAGTTCTCGAAGGGAGCAAAGGAAATAAGACACACCCACCCACGAGTGACAATACACACACCTGTTTGATGCACACATCTGTGTAACCAGTACATCCCTTAACTGTAATATAGACTCAGTGTGTTATGCAGGTATGAGTACAATAGAAAGTCTGATTAAGACACTGAAACATCAATGGAAGTAAGCAGTGCATTATTTCTGGAATGTAATGGAAATGATACATTGTGGGGCTATTGAAAAAAGGAGTCATAAGATGGAGAGAGGGGATTTTAGTAAGAATAACACTGAACTAAAATGTCAGAAACATGGAAGAAATTCAGAGTTCCTCAGGAACAATGGATATGTTCTTTGAGATTAATAAATGGACATTGGGGGGATGTGAAAGATTAAGGTATAGGTGGGAGTGATAGGTGTGTGGGAGGAGAGGGAAGAATCGGTCATAGTGATAGAAGTAAAAGGAGAGAGTGATGTGGAGTCCCGCAGGACTAGGTGGATGTGATGGTAGATAGGTGGAAGTGATGGGTAGTGAAGGAGGAATAGGTAAGAGTAATGGGGGTGACACAGCATGTAAAGGTGAGTGTGAGTCAACAAGACCTGTACCACTCAAACTAAATCTGTACTAAGTCAGTGCACAATTAGTTTGATGACAGCATCTTTAACAAAATTGTTTATTCTGGCTTTATAGAGTTATGTATAAGTTTTAAGTGAGAAATTTAAGAAAGCATGTGATTTCTATTTTGTTGTTTTGATCAGCTGTTGACTTGATACTAAATCAAACAATAATTACTGGATTTAAAATGTAAATTAAAGAAATGTTATGAGAGACTGCTGTGCATATAAGCTGCTAACACCCTATAATGTATGTATGGAAGTTTAAGCTTTAAAATATATATTGAAGATTATGCCAGCTTTAGTGTACTCATATTCTTAATTTTAATAATGACAGGAGGTAAGCATTTTGCACTAACTTCCTTTACTACTCCGTAGCAGCAGAGAACATAGAAAAACAAGAACCAATCAGAGACAAGCAGGGTATGTAACATGCACCTCCCACTGAGACAGTTCCTCTTGAAAATAGCAACATCTTAAGTCATAAAAAAAGTGTACAACAAGAAAAATACAAAGTCAGGAAACGTTCAACAATATCCTAATAACTAGGCAATTCAACTGTAAAATCCATGAGAAAGATGGGAATCAGAAAGAATCTTGGTATGTTTATAACCGGAGAAGTGTATTGTGTTGGATCAAGCTGAAAGAGACCGATGTAAACCCTATATCCGAGGGAGGGAAAAAGAAGGAAAAAAGGGGAGATTATTAGTACACTAAAGCAGAAAGGTGGTTTTTCATGACCAATATGCCACAAGTAAAATATCCGACAAGGAGTCACCTGCTGCAAAAGCAGACGATGCCACCACACCCTGAACCGAGTGGGCACCAAACAAGGGGTCAGCTTCGGACAAGGACAAAAGCCATCTCACCCACCATGACAAGGTGGTAACCGAAACAGGTCTGTGTGGCTTAAAATAGGAGACTACAGTTGTAGGGAGGATGAAGACCACATCGCAGCCGTAGCTGCTATATAGGTTCACAGAGCCTGGACTACGCAGAGTTGGGGTTCCGAAAGGAAAAAGGTGTAGAAAAGACCAACGTCGAATCCGATTGGTACATCTGGACACCCGAAAGATGATGCCCTCTGGAGAAAAGGAGAAGACATCCTCATCAAAAGCCCAAGACCAGACAGAAGGAGACCAGGCGAAGGAAAAGGGTAAATTTAGCAGTCAACTGTCTTAGGGACAGATGATCATTAGAAGGCCACTCCTTCAGGAATTGAAGAACCTGACATATGTCCCATAAATTAAAATACTTCGGACCGGAGTTCTTCGTAACCGAATGCCCCGAAGTAGACGACAAACCAAAGGGCCTTGACCTATCTGTTTTCCTTGGACAGGGACATGAGCCACTGAAATCGCTGAACGGATAACGTTAATGGAGTGGTAGGACTTACTTTCCAAAAACAGGGATGCCTTAAAATTTAACATTGAGGACACAGAGGCCGTAAACAGATCGAGGTTCCATCCCATACACCAACTGGACCATGAATGTTAAGCTGCGAGGTAACATCTCCTTGTTCCCAAAGCCCATGAATCCCAGAGGATGTCTCTAGCCTCCGACGATAGTTTGTAGGTGCACCATGAGGCCCTGAAAGAGCCCAAGCTACCAATGAAATGCATCCTTCTTGTAACATAGGATGAGGATCTATCAGCATCATCTGGTCGTACAGCAGGAGGAGAGGATCTTTACAGGATAATGCGAATAGGTCCGGGAACCATGGTTGACTCAGCCATGGGGGAGTCAACAGAACAGTCATCACTTCTTGAACTCTGTTGTGTAATACTCTCGTGATCATTGCAAAAGGCAGGAAGGCGTAGCCCCCTCTGGCTGGCCAATTCTGCAGGAAGGAATCCACTGCGGAACTCTCCGGGTCTGGCAGCCAACTGTAGAAGATTGGTATTTGGCAGTTGGTGCGAGATGCAAAGAGATCTATCCCAAACAGGCCTCTTCATGTGTTTAGTGCCGCAAATATGTGTGGGTCTAGTTACCAGTTGCTGCTGGTCCCGCCAGTGCCTCGAAAACCAATTCGCCATCAGGTTGGTATCTCCTGGTAGATGTTCCGCCATCAGTGTTATGTTGTGCTGAAGGCAGTAATCAAAGATTTCCTTTGTGAGTTGCAGCAACGTTTCGGAGTGAGTGCCTCTGAAATGGTTAATGTACTGAACCGCGGAGACATTGTCCATGTGTTCTAGGATACAGCAATTGGAGTTCCTTTTTGTTATATTCTGTTTCGCGAAGGCGCCTGCCAACAATTCCAGGCAATTGATATGGAATCCATATTCCTCCCGTGGATTCCAACCCTACCGACTGGCGTCTGATTCCAGAATGAATTTGCGAAAAAGGCACATCCATTCCAAGCTCACATGCATTCATGCCACCATTGAAGTTCCTGTCAAAATTCCTTTTTCATTGGGACGGGTTGGTCGTAAGTGGGGTTTCATATGAGCAAACGAGCTTTCAAGCGTTGCATGGCGCGATAGTGCAGCAAGCCCGGAAATATAGCCTGGATGAAGGAGAATAGAAGCCTAATATCCATGCCAGCATTCTGAGTGGGATTGAGTCCCAATGCAAGATCCTTCAAATTTATTTTCGGATTGCGGAGACTTTCGCTGCTGGAAGTCACAGTGAAGCCCAGGAATTGCACACATTAAGCAGGGGTCATCACTTATTTTTTGCTGTTTACAATAAATTCTAAGGGTTACAATACCTACACTATATAATCCGTATGCGACACCTGTTGATTCCGGACTTGACCGAAAATTAGTATGTTGTCCAGGTAGACTATACAGTACATTCAGAACCTTCAGAAAAGCACCATTGTGCTGAACTGAGCCCGAATGGAGGCAAGTGAATTGCCAAGATGCTTTCCAACCTCAGGAATGTCCGACTATCGCCGTGTACTGGGATGGACAGGTAAGTGTTTTGGTTTGAAGCCCTTCCAGTGGCGTTTCGTCCAGCGCGATTGTTCCCTAGAGGATGAGTCAGAGTCATCCAACAACTCTCTTGTTTCTCTCTGAGAATGTTTGGTGATAGTTTTAGTCGGCACCTCGGTCACGGGTATCATAAAGCTAAGGCCTTTTCAAATCAAGCAGCCACCACCGCATTGATTAGAGTCTGCAGGTATGTGGGTATTTGAGAATCCTCCATTGTAGGCAGTAAAAAAAAGACACTTGGGGCTCACCTAAATGATATATTCCATGACGTGGATAGGCACTTGTGGCTAATCGGCTGCAGCGACCACTGGGGAGGTACAATGGCCTATGAGATATGGCCCACGTTTAGGCAGACAATGGATTCTCACACAGAAGTAAAGTATATATGGGAGTTCACTCCAAGCCGGGTTACAAGGTAAGACCTGATGGGCTGACCCACCCTTAAGGTTGTCACTAACCTGTAGTAGGTCCCTGAACAGGCAATAATAATTTATTTCAGGCAAGAATGTTGATATATGTTTTTGTACAGCACACTGAAAAAATCTGTCTACTCAGAAAAAACTCTAAACTGCACTCAGAGGGTAAGAAGGCTTCTGCAAATCTTGCAATGGAAAATCCAAGATGGCCACCAAAAGCCCGCAAAACTGGATTCCAAGTAGGTGAACGCTCTTGTGAATGACTGGGCATTCACGAAAAGCCAGAGACCACAATGGTAACAAGAATATATCCACCGAGCGCGTATAAAAGCAGAATGGCCCAAACAGGCAAATGCTGCTGCATGAACAGATGCGGCACAGAAACTCCCTATGGTTATGACAGCCTTCCAAGTGCTTTTCGCCAGCCATAATTTTATTAATGAACCAATTTCAATGATATTATGTACAGTGAATGCTTAACGCATGGAGATTTTTTAACCAGGGGCGGAAGATGACATCTTTTAAATGAGCTCCATTTGCTGTCTCAAAAAGTTGGATATTCTCATTGAGCTGTTCCAATGTACATGGTTTGTTCATGTATTCCCAGTCCTTCAGAAATCTCCACAGAAAGCAATCGGGAACTGGAAGTCTAGGGGAATGTGGTGGCCAATTAATTTGGGGATTTTTTGACATTATCCACTTGCCAAACAGTTCTCTCAGGAGGTCCATTGTGGCCCTGGTTGCATGGGAAGTAGTCCCATCATGTTGAAACCACATTTCAGTCATATCTTATTTTCAGTTTTCATCATTTGCTGATATCTCACACCAATACCATTCCACTATTTTTACTTGTTGTTTATTCATGAAATTACCATGATGAATTTCCCAAGACTCGGTTATAATATGCAACAAAATATGTGCAAGAACCTTTCACTATTGGATAACAATAATAATCCAGTAGAAATAAGAATTTCAGACAGGGGTTAGGTATTAGAAATTTAGGTAACCCCTTGAAAATATTAAATATCCTGTTGCCATACAGGGCAACTTTATGTGCAATGCAAGTAAATTTATCACTTGTCACCATTTAGCTCATGACTTTGATACTTTTGTCTTTTTTGTCAATCTAAGCCGATACGCTGTTTTCCAGAGGATTTCATGGAATTCTACTTTTGTTGTCTACATGTTAATTTGCTCCTGTAGACTTCAGCTTGTTGGCCTGACAGCTAGAAAATAAAAGAATATTTAGGCAAAATTAGTAAATTCGTAAATTCCAAATCTAAAACTTGAATTAGCAAATCTTGTTGTGGTGGGCATTGAGTGGCTACCACCACAATCTGATAATTGATCGAGAATCAAAAAAAGTACCTTAGACAGAGGTTCATTTTACATACATCCTAGACATTCTGGCCTCTAGAAGTCATCACAAAACTTTGAATGTACTTCATTTTTAAAGGAACACTATATTGTCAGTAACACAAACATGTATTCCTGACTCTACAGTGGTAAAATAAATATTTAGGGACATGGTCCCCTCTCTTTACATTAAAAAAAGTTTTTTACTCACCTTTTTTCCAGCGCTGTGCCGATCTTGCCACGGCTAGCCCCGCCTCCAAAATGCCGCACTGCGCCAATCAGCATCTCTTCATAGCAGTGGCAGATCTAGCGCCTGATCTCGGGAGGGGCACTTGTAGATTATTTAAAGAAATAATCAAGGCACAATAACTACTACAGCTCAGTTTAGTAGTTATGGTGCCAGTATCCCATCCGTTTAAGAACAGTTTGACAACTTACCTGGGGTATGCTGGGATATAAGGCATAGGAGCAGTGGTATGTATTAGGGGTGAAGTGTGTGTGAAAGGTCCAGTGTGTGTGTGTGTGTGTGAACGGTGAAGTGTGTGTGCGAGTGCGTGAGGGCAGCAGTGTATGTCAGGGTTGCAGTGTGTGTGTGTTAGGGGGCAGTGTATGTGTGGGGCAGTGTGTGTGTGAGAGACCTGTAGTGTATGTGTGTGTGTGTGTGTGTGAGCGGTGCAGTGTGTATGTGAGGGTGGCAGTGTGTGTGAGAGTTGCAGTGTGTGTGTTTGGGGTAGTGTGTATGGGGTGCAGTGTTTGTGGGGCAGTGTGTGTAGTTTGTGTAAGGGGGCAGTGTTTGTGGGGCAGTGTGTGTATGGGTGTGCAGTGTGTGTAAGGGCGCAGTGTTTGTGGGGCAGTGTGTGAATGGGGGCAGTGTTTGTGAGGCAGTGTGTGTATGGGTGTGCAGTGTGTGTATGGGGGACAGTGTTTGTGGGGCAGTGTGTGTATGGGTGTGCAGTGTGTGTATGGGGGGCAGTGTTTGTGGGGCAGTGTGTGTAGTGTGTGTATGGTGGGCAGTGTTTGTGAGTCAGTGTGTGTAGTGTATGTATGGGGGGCAGTGTTTGTGGGTCAGTGTGTGTAGTGTGTGTATGGGGGGCAGTGTTTGTGGGGCAGTGTGTGTATGGGTTTGCAGTGTGTGTAAGGGGACAGTGTGTGTATGGGTGTGCAGTGTGTGTATGGGGGCAGTGTTTGTGGGGCAGTGTGTGTAGTGTGTGTATGGGGGCAGTGTGTGTAGTGTGTGTATGGCGGTGGTGTTTGTGGGGCAGTGTGTGTAGTGTATATGGGGGCAGTGTTTGTGGATCAGTGTGTGTAGTGTGTGTATGGGGGCAGTATTTGTGGGGCAGTGTGTGGAGTGTGTGTATGGGGAAGTGTTTGTGGGGTAGTGTGTGTATGGGGGCAGTGATTGTGGGGCAGTGTGTGTAGTGTGTGTATGGGGCCAGTGTTTGTGGGTCAGTGTGTGTAGTGTGTGTATGGGGCAGTGTGTGTGGGGCAGCGTGTGTATGGGGCAGTGTTTGTGGGGCAGTGTGTGTAGTGTGTGTATGGGGCAGTGTGTGTAGTGTTTGCATGGGGGCAGTGTTTGTGGGACAGTGTGTGGTGTGTGTATGGGGGCAGTGTTTTTAGGGCAGTGCGTCTAGTGTATGTATACCTATACAACCAAGCATTCTGCTAGCATTTCCTGCTGCTCTATTGTCTGCCTTATTTTAAGTCATCTGAAATGATTACTCCTAAATCCCTTTCCTCAGATGTAAGAGGAAAGTACTATATGAAATATTCTATACTCTGCCCTTGGGTTTTTACATTCAAGATGCATTATCTTGCACTTATTGACATTAAATGTCAGTTGCCACAATTCTGACCATTTTTCTAGTTTACCTAAATCATTTGCCATTTGGCTTATCCCTCCTGGAACATCAACCCTGTTGAAAATTTTTTGTATTATCAGCAAAAAGACACACTTTACCATCAAGACCTTCTGCAATAACACTAATAAAAATATGTAAGAGAATAGGTACAAGTACAGATCCCTGAGGTACCCCACTGATAACAAGACCTTGCTTTGAATATACTCCATTGACTACAACCCTCTGTTGCCTGTCACTCAGCCACTGGCTAACCCATTTGACAATATTGAAATCCAAATGTAACTATTGCAGTTTATTGATAGGTCTTCTATGTGCAACAGTGTTGTAAGCTTTACTGAAATCTATGTAAGCTATGTCTACTGCACCACCTTGATTTTTTTTTTATTTCCTTATTTTTGCTGTGCATGTGAATAACAAGGACGACATAATAGACATTGGAATGTTTACAAGAAATTGACATGTCATGTTGAGTTAAGCGATGACAGAGAAAGCAGCATATTTTTCTAAAATAAAAATAAAATCTAAAAAAACGTGAATAATACAGTGCAGGGTGAGTCAGTGGCGGATCCAGAGCCTGATCTCGGGAGGGGCACTTGTAGATTATTGAAAGAAATAATCCAGGCACAATAACCAGTATGCGTGTTTGGAGGAGTGTGTGTATGGGAGGCACTGCATGTGTGTTTGGAGGAGTGTGTGTATGGGGGGTACTGTATGTGTGTGTGGGCAATGTGTGTATGGGGGCAATGTGTGTATGTGTGGCAATGTGTGTATGGGTGTGCAGTGTGTGTATGGGGGCAGTGTTTGTGGGGCAGTGTGTGTATGGGTGTGCAGATTTTTTTTAATGGGGGGCAGTTTGTGGGGCAGTGTGTGTATGGGTGTGCAGTATGTGCATGGGGCAGTGTTTGTGGGGCAGTGTCTGTATGGGATGCTGGGTAGTGTGTGTATGGGGGCAGTGTTTGTGGGTCAGTGTGTGTGTGGGGGGCAGTGTTTGTGGGCCAGTGTATGTATGGGGGGTAGTGTTTGTGGGACAGTGTGTGTATGGAATGCAGGGCAGTGTGTGTATGGGTGCAGTATTTGTGAGTCAGTGTGTGTAGTATGTGTATGGGATGCAGGGCAGTGTGTGTAGTGTGTGTATGGTGGGCAGTGTTTGTGAGTCAGTGTGTGTAGTGTGT
>OW240915.1:211345730-211412536 GCA_933207985.1 Pelobates cultripes | reverse complement strand
GGGCAGTGTGTGTATGTGTTTGCAGTGTGTATGGGTGTGCAGTGTGTGTATGGGGCAGTGTTTGTGGGGCATGTATGGGGGCAGTGTTTGTGGGGTAGTGTGTGTACGGGGGTCAGTGTTTGTGGGGCATGTATGGTGGCAGTGTTTGTGGGGCAGTGTGTGTAGTGTGTGTATGGGGGCAGTGTTTGTGGGGAAGTGTGTGTAGTGTGTGTATGGGTGCAGTGTTTGTTTGGCAGTGTGTGTATGTGGGCAGTTTTTGTGGGGCAGTGTGTGTAGTGTATATGGGGGCAGTGTTTGTGGGTCAGTGTGTGTAGTGTGTGTATGGGGGCAGTGTTTGTGGGGCGGTGTGTGTAGTGTGTATGAGGCAGAAGATGTTTGTAGGTAGGTGTGTGCTTATGGGGGCAGTGATTGTGGGGCAGTGTGTGTAGTGTGTGTATGGGGGCAGTGTTTGTGGGTCAGTGTGTGTAGTGTGTGTATGGGGGGCAGTGTGTGTAGGGTGGCAATGTTTGTGGGGCAGTGTGTATAGTGTGTGTATGGGGACAGTGTGTGTGGGGCAGCGTGTGTAGTGTTTGTATGGGGGCAGTGTTTGTGGGGCAGTGTGTGTAGTGTGTGTATGGGGGCAGTGTTTGTAGGGCAGTGCGTGTAGTGTGTGTATGGGGGCAGTGTTTGTGTGGCAGTGCGTGTAGTGTGTGTATGGGGGCAGTGTTTGTGGGGCAGTGTGTGTAGTGTTTGTATAGGGGCAGTATTTGTGGGGCAGTGTGTGTAGTGTTTGTATGGGGGGAAGGAGGGTAGGGAGTCTTTTTAATAATAAAAAAAAAAATGTATTTAATAAAATAAATATACATTATGTCCCTCAATCCCTGGTGGTCCGGTGGGGAATCCCTGGTGGTCCAGTGGTTAGAGTGAACTCTAGCCCGCGCTCCAGGGCTAGAGTTCACTCTCGCGAGATTTGGAGCATTGCCGTTGGAGCCGCGGCAACGCTCCATGCTCGCGAGAGAAGGACCCGCAGGAGCTGCAGGCTGAGCTCGCGGGTCCTCTCTCCCTCCCTGCCAGCTGCCAGCACAGTGCCTGCAGACCAGTCCGCAGACACATTGCAGGGATGGCGCTTGGACAATGCCAGCCCTGCATTAGCCGACAGGGGAGAATTTCTCTCTCCTTTCTCTACAATTACGGGACGTAGATTGGGCAGTGTTTGGGAGTAGGGATCACTGAAGTTGGTCCAGTAGCGCACATGAGACTGAGCAAGAAGGGTACCTCACGAGAATGTAAAAAAATCTTCACAATTAGTTGACTAGTTAAAATTTATTCTTTGTGCCTTTTGATGTAACTACATGTAAAAAATATTTTATAAATAATTAAATAAATAAATAAATACATTTCTCTGTATCAGACCTGATAATTGTGATTGACTAGGTGCGTATCCAGTACTCTACTTGTTGAATATTGATTAATTTCCCTATTGTGTCATCACAAAAAAATCTAAATACAAAATAAGATTTACAAAAAAAAAATGCTTCGCTAAGCTAAAGTTATGGTGACCATAGTGTCCCTTTAAAACATTACCCCTTTGTTGAGTTGCTGTTTTAGCAGACAATTCTGCTAAATGATTACTTGTGTCATAGTGTGAAAATGTGTCAATGTTTATTACAGCAATCTGAGATGACAATAGAAGTGCAGACAACAAATGGTGCACATATTGATAATTTAAAATGGGGATTCCAACTGCTTTGAGGAAAACCTGCATTTTCCAAATGGCACTAAAAACATGAATCACATTCATATAAAGCGTATTGCTCCCTGAGCTTATCGGAGCATTGCCAACCTGCAATTGGCACAAATCAGATACTAAGCCCACTGAATGATCAGGGATTAGCTCTTCATCCTCCTTGGCCCAAGATAAACAAGAGAGAGGGGGAACAGAATTAAGGTTCTGATCCACCAATGAGCTCGGAACCTACCAAACTTACCATGAACCAAATTAGCATTGCTTCTTAACCGTGAATAACTACCTTTTCCTTTTATGACTAGCAAAAATAACCTTATTTAACTCTAACCTACTTCTCACGGACCTGCCCTTGTAAAAAAACAGGAATCAAACCCTTAAGAGACATCTAACCTCAAGGAGGGGGGGAGGGACAAATTCAGACAGATAAGCAAGTTAAAAGTGAACAATATGAGGGGGCGTGGCTTAGCGCTCGAGCTGCACGGTCGCATGCCGGAGTAGCTCCCGCCGCTCAGGACACAAGGGGCACTCCAGGGCTAGAGTTCACTCTCGCGAGATTTGGAGCATTGCCGTTGGAGCCGCGGCAACGCTCCATGCTCGCGAGAGAAGGACCCGCAGGAGCTGCAGGCTGAGCTCGCGGGTCCTCTCTCCCTCCCTGCCAGCTGCCAGCACAGTGCCTGCGGACCAGTCCGCAGACACATTGCAGGAATGGCGCTTGGACAATGCCAGCCCTGCATTAGCCGACAGGGGAGAATTTCTCTCTCCTTTCTCTACAATTACGGGACGTAGATTGGGCAGTGTTTGGGAGTAGGGATCACTGAAGTTGGTCCAGTAGCGCACATGAGACTGAGCAAGAAGGGTACCTCACGAGAATGTAAAAAAATCTTCACAATTAGTTGACTAGTTAAAATTTATTCTTTGTGCCTTTTGATGTAACTACATGTAAAAAATATTTTATAAATAAATAAATAAATAAATTTCTCTGTATCAGACCTGATAATTGTGATTGACTAGGTGCGTATCCAGTACTCTACTTGTTGAATATTGATTAATTTCCCTATTGTGTCATCACAAAAAAATCTAAATACAAAATAAGATTTACAAAAAAAAAATGCTTCGCTAAGCTAAAGTTATGGTGACCATAGTGTCCCTTTAAAACATTACCCCTGTGGCAAACCTAGCCACTTGAACTATAACTAGAGACTGTGCCTTTAAGGGTTGCCTACAGGTCTGGGGAGATATGCGCTTTATTGTTATGTATGTGCTTAATGTATTTTCTGCAGTGACTGTAACTATCTGTTTCGCCGAATGCAAATGGCGGTTTGTATGGGGATTCCCGTTCGTTTCATGAACGGCACTTTGGAGAGCCGTTCGTGAACTGAACGCGATACCCCCTAATAACATTGTTGCAATCGGTTATTAGAGGCTCTCCTGGGTGGCCGTCGTTCGACTACCGACCATGCGGCGGTCGGCCATCTTGGATCCTTTGTTCCTCAGCGGGTACGAGTTGTCGAACGCATAGTATTACCAATAGCTATTCGACGGCACGAACACCGCTGAGCCTCCGGGACGTTCGGGAGTTTCAGGACCGTGTTCACTAAAAGTAATCGGTTCTTTTCGTATGTTTTAAAAGAAATGTGTTTTCTGTGCGGCATTCAGTTATTTTAGCTGGGATCTGAGCGGCAATCTCACGAATGATGCGCCCAGACCCCAGCTATCTACCGAACGTCCATTCGTGTAAATCCACCGTGTATTTTAAAAGTTATAGATTTTTGTGTGAATTGCCGGTTCTGCTGCACGAGGGGATAATCCCCTTAACGGTGCATTCTGGGAGGATGATCCCTCTCGTGCAGCAGTGCCTGTAACAGATCGCCTGGCACCCCGACTGGGTACCTCCGTTGAAAGATGCTCCTAGCGCTTCCTGAGGACTCCAAGCACTGCAGCAGACACCACAATCACCGAACCAGAGAAGCGTATACCTTCTCTCAAGCATAAGAATGCTGTAGACAGTTGAATAGGAACCATACGAATAGGTTTACTCTCCTAGCAGTCAAACTGGAACAGCATACAATAAATCCTTCCCCCAATAATGAGACGACACTTCACTTTGAGGGTTAAAACAGGAACTCAAGTGCTGGCACACCCAGCCTGGTTTTTATTACAATCCACAAAACATAGTACTGCCCACAGGGTTTTGCAGAACCACCAATAAACACATTACAACACATACAATGCAAGTACAGCAGCCAATCAGACACAATGGGAAAATAGAAACACACCCAGCATATTCCTCCCCTCTGCTTAGGAGATAATTGAGTCAATTACTGTATCTACTCAATTATCTCCAAGCTGAAAAGTTACTTTTTGTACATTTTTATAACTTTGTGAGTTAACATCGCACATACATAAAACTTATATTATTTTAACCAGTATAACTTGGGGACAAACATATCCAAAATTCACTTGAATAGGTTCAGGGGTTTAACGGTTAGGTCGAAGTCCTTTGTTTTTATATGCAAGCATGATTTTTCCTGGCAAACCAGTTCCCACTGGTTTGGCAGTGTCCCTGGGACAACACCCTGCTAGAGAACAATGAATCCGGGGGAGGGGAAGAGGAAGTGTCCAAAAGGTTTCAGTAAGTCCATTCACTGTGCTTAAAGAGCCAGTAGCCGCACAATAAAATACAATATGCCCAAATATTGCATTCAAAAGTACAACTTTACCAGGGGCCATAGTCAGCAGGAAGGAGGCGGGCAGCCAGGCCTCTCCAATGCCAGGTGGCGAGGCGGGTTCCGCCACATTTCTCCCCTTTCCCATTGAGACTATCCAGACTCCAGACCTTCAATCGGTCTGGGGCTCTGATAGTCGGTCGGCCTTTCTCACCCAGTGTAGCTGTCCCGGTGTTCTCCTGCCACATGTGTCCAGTTGGAAATCCATAGTCTGGTGGAAAGGTAACCAGGGTGCTCTCTCTCCTGGTTGGACAAAGCTGTTGCTGGGGAGAAGGGGTAACAGGCTCCTCTCCCTGCAACGACCTCTCTTGTAGTAGGGGAAAACAAACTGCCTTCTCTTCCAATACATTGTCCTGTTGCAGACTGTCCATATCTCCAGTGGTGCAGGTGCAGAGACTACGGTCCCTTCTGCACTGTTGTGGGGCTTACTGTCTCCCCTTGGTGGGCTAGGCTGCCGCTGGGGAGGGGAAACGAGACTCTCCCCACCCAGTAAAATATTCTGCCGCTGGGGAGCAGGACTGACCATCCGTACTCCCTGTAGATTGGGCGCAGAGACCACGGTCCCATCTGCGCTGGTGAGGGGCTTAGTGTCTCCCCTTGGTGGTTTATGCTGCCGCTGGGGAGAGGAGGTAACAAACTCCTCTCCCTTACACACTTCCAGACACTGGGGAGCAGGGCTGACCCTCCGTACTCCCTGTAGCTTGGGCGCAGAGACCACGGTCCCATCTGCGCTGGTGAGGGGCTTAGTGTCTCCCCTTGGTGGGCTAGGCTGCCGCTGGGGAGAGGGGGTAACAAACTCCTCTCCCTTACACACTTCCAGCCGCTGGGGAGCAGGGCTGACCCTCCGTACTCCCTGTAGCTTGGGCGCAGAGACCACGGTCCCATCTGCGCTGGTGAGGGGCTTAGTGTTTCCCCTTGGTGGGCTAGGCTGCCGCTGGGGAGGGGGAAAGACACTCTCCCCTCCCGGTAAAATATTCTGCCGCTGGGGAGCAGGACTGATCCTCCGTACTCCCTGTAGCTTGGGCTCAGAGACCACGGTCCCATCTGCGCTGGTGAGGGGTTTAGTGTCTCCCCTTGGTGGGCTATGCTTCTGCTGGGGAGAGGGGGTAACAAGCTCCTCTCCCTGAACCATAGACTGCCGCTGGGGAGAGGGGGTAACAAGCTCCTCTCCCTGACACTCTCTCTCTTTCGCCCGCTGGAATTCTCGGTCCAGCCTTGTGTTTCGCTCGGCCATGACCTGGTTCCAGATCACCCGGCGTGTCTCCATGGGTACATCATCCCCATACTGGGCCACTCGCTGCCTTATTTCGGCCAGCCAATTATCTCCAGACCCTTCCATACTGGTCTGCTGGTGAAGAGGGGGACCATCTGTCTCCCCTTTCAATATATTGTCCTGCTGCTGGGGAGGAAGGACGGCACCTTCTGCTCCCTGGGGTACACACTGCCGCTGGGGAGGAAGGACGGCACCTTCAGCTCCCTGGGGTACACACTGCCACTGGGGAGGAAGGACGACACCTTCTGCTCCCTGGGATACACACTGCCGCTGGGGAGGAAGGACGACACCTTCAGCTCCCTGGGATACATACTGCCGCTGGGGATCTGGGCCGACTGCCCAGCATCCCTGTAGGGCCGGTAGAGAGACAGCCGTCCCATCTCTACCTGCCATCGGTGGGTCTTCCCAGGACCAGTCTATGAGGTCCCCTACTTCTGCAACTGGTAGTGAAGCAGTGGGGACCTCGGCTGCATTTTCCCAGCTGTAGGTTGGCAGGTCTGGGTCCGCCACCCAGTTTTCCTGTTCTGCGTCTATGCTCTGCGGCTGACATGAGTTCAGAAGTTCCACATAGTCCATCTCTAGCTGTCGTTCCATGGCAGCCAAACGGTGGAGGTCTTGTCCCAGTCCCATAGATCTCGGGCCCTGTACCATCTCACCCCGGTAATAAAAGATAGCCCAGTACCGTGACTCTGCTGGACTGCCAAAGTCGACGTCTTCTGCTAAGGCCTTCCACAACAGGCCAGGGCTAGTGTAGTTCTCCCCCTCCGGCTGGATGCCCTTTGCCCTCCACGTCTCTGGCTGGACAGTGCACCACCACAGTGCCCGGTATGAGGCATCAAGGCTCAGTTCCCTTTCCACGAGGTACTCAAGTTGTCTGACCTGCTGCCCTCCGGGTTGGTCTCCCAGAAGCGGCATCCGCCAGGCCATTTGTTCCTCCAACCGGTATGCGACACCAGGAAGGCGCTGCTGCCGTTGATACTGGACTTCCTCCAGGGCATCGTACCATAGTTCTTGCTGGGCAATATCTCTCCATTCCAATTCACTCTCTTCCTCAGGTGTGCGTGTTGCCCAAGGATCCACGAACCCCATTTTCCCAAATCTTTATGTAGACAGGGACGCTGTATAAACACTAGCGTCGCCTTCAATTTGTAAATCCAAACGAACTGTGTCTCCGAGCTGCTTTACCTTGCACTAGGACGCCATCCCACCGCTTGCCACCAATGAAACAGATCGCCTGGCACCCTGACTGGGTACCTCCGTTGAAAGATGCTCCTAGCGCTTCCTGAGGACTCCAAGCACTGCAGCAGACACCACAATCACCGAACCAGAGAAGCGTATACCTTCTCTCAAGCATAAGAATGCTGTAGACAGTTGAATAGGAACCATACGAATAGGTTTACTCTCCTAGCAGTCAAACTGGAACAGCATACAATAAATCCTTCCCCCAATAATGAGACGACACTTCACTTTGAGGGTTAAAACAGGAACTGAAGTGCTGGCACACCCAGCCTGGTTTTTATTACAATCCACAAAACATAGTACTGCCCACAGGGTTTTGCAGAACCACCAATAAACACATTACAACACATACAATGCAAGTACAGCAGCCAATCAGACACAATGGGAAAATAGAAACACACCCAGCATATTCCTCCCCTCTGCTTAGGAGATAATTGAGTCAATTACTGTATCTACTCAATTATCTCCAAGCTGAAAAGTTACTTTTGTACATTTTTATAACTTTGTGAGTTAACATCGCACATACATAAAACTTATATTATTTTAACCAGTATAACTTGGGGACAAACATATCCAAAATTCACTTGAATAGGTTCAGGGGTTTAACGGTTAGGTCGAAGTCCTTTGTTTTTATATGCAAGCATGATTTTTCCTGGCAAACCAGTTCCCACTGGTTTGGCAGTGTCCCTGGGACAACACCCTGCTAGAGAACAATGAATCCGGGGGAGGGGAAGAGGAAGTGTCCAAAAGGTTTCAGTAAGTCCATTCACTGTGCTTAAAGAGCCAGTAGCCGCACAATAAAATACAATATGCCCAAATATTGCATTCAAAAGTACAACTTTACCAGGGGCCATAGTCAGCAGGAAGGAGGCGGGCAGCCAGGCCTCTCCAATGCCAGGTGGCGAGGCGGGTTCCGCCACAGTGCCTGATGGGAGAAATATGTTGGCATGTAAGTCCCCCATGTAGTCCCCTCTGGGAGTGCCCCTGGGAAGGGACTCAGGAAACCCCTTGCATGGGGACTTGTATAAATTGTCCTGCCGATTAAAAGGATTTCAGTTGACTCCCAAAACTGTGTCTCGTCCGGTTATTGGGAGGTTGGGGATATTGCCTTGTTGTTTCAGCGCTTGACTGTGGATTCGTTTCTGGACCAGCGGAATTCGTGGATTTATTATTGGCGTTCCGCTACAATTGGTGGCAAGCGACGGGATCCAACTCTACAGCCGAATACAGCGCATTCGAATGAAAGGAACAACCGAACGGAAAGGCAATTCGTATGAAACAAGCAGACGAAAGCGATCAGTGAATGGGGACTGATTACACGGCGTTAAAGAGACAGACGCTAAAGGAACTGCTGGAGGCTAGAGGAAAAAGCGCTAGCAACAAATCGAAAGCAGTACTGATTGCAGAGCTAATGGAGGGCGACCAAGCACACAGCAGTCCACCCCCACCTGCCAGAGAGGAAACACCATACCAGAGGGAACTGAGAACCCGGCTGGAATTTGTACCACAGCCAGTAACCCTGGACATCTTAACCGTGCTGATGGCGGACGTCCAGGATTACATTATGGCACAGCAGCACCAGAGGTCACCATCCAGGGCAGAATCCATCGCCAACTCATTCTGCGCTCCAGTGAAGCAGAAAATACCTTACCAGGCATTTAAAGCATTCCGCGAGGAGAAAGATGAGATTGACGGATACCTGCAGGATTTTGAGCGGTTGTGCGACCTACACGATCTGGAACAGGCTATGTGGGTACCCCTACTGGCAGGCAAGTTGGCAGGAAGAGCAGCGGAGGCGTATCGCGCTGTGCCCAGAGAGGATAGCAAGGACTATTTTAAAGTTAAGAGGGCAATTCTGGAGAGGTATGCCATAACCCCGGAGGCGTACCGGCGTAAATTTCGGGGATTGAGGAAGCCCGAGAAAGATTCCCACGCTGAGTGGGCACATAAGCTTGACCAAGCGTCGCAAGGATGGATTCAGGTGAGCCAAGCTACCACAATGGAGGAACTGCGCCAACTCATCCTGCTGGAGCAATTTTTTAACGGACTGTCACCCGAGGCACAGGAATGGGTAAGAGACAGAAAACCCCTCACCTTAACCGAAGCCGCCCGGTTGGCGGATCAGCATTTTGACGCCAGGAGGCATCATGGGCTTCTCAACAGGGCTCCCCTGAGACCAGCTGTACCACACCACCCAGCCAGCTCCACACCCGCCAACGCTACTCCATTCCGGCCACCACCAGGAAACCCCCCACCGCCATCACGCTACAATGGCAGGGCCAACATACAATGCCATACCTGCCGGCAGTGGGGGCATATGTCCCGGGAGTGCACCCAGAATCGGAGCAGGCAGGCGTGGAACCAGGTACGGCAAAACTCCGCTCCAAGGGCAGCGGCCCATTTCTACCACACAGAACCTGACCACTCGGAGCTGGCAAGTCTACCTACTGAGGAACCATTGGGGGTTCTGTATGAGGTGATGTCTGTGCAAGCCACGGACAACCGGCAGCATCACCGCCAGGTTGTGTTTGTGGGAGGGAAAGAAGTGCAGGGACTGCGGGACTCGGGAGCCACCTTGACCCTAGTGGCTCCCCATTTAATTCCAGATGCGGCCCACACGGGCGGGTCAGTGGCGGTCCGGGTAGCAGGGGGAGCCATGTACCGGTTACCCACGGCCAAGGTGCATTTGAACTGGGGTGCTGGGGAGGGGGTTGTGGAAGTGGCCATAATGAAGAAACTACCGGCCGATGTTGTTTTGGGGAATGACTTGGGCCAGATGACTTCTGCTTTTCTTCCCCAGGCTCCTTCACAAGAGGCGCATCCGGTAACCACCCGGCAACAGGCTCGCACCACGGCATTCCCTGCACACTCTGAGGCTCAGGTAAGAAACCATGACCCCCCCTTGACCGACATGACTTGGGACACCCCGAACACGTTTGAAGCTGAGGTTCAGACAGACCCCACACTGCAGGTGTACCGAGATAGGGTAGACACGGACCAGGTGGGGCGGGAGGGAGAACGGTACGTATGGGAAAAGAAGTTACTGTACCGGGTGGCGGAAAGGGCAATAGGCAACTCTGTGACGCTCCAAACCAAGCAGCTAGTAGTGCCCCAGACGTATAGGCAGGAGTTACTGAGAATAGCTCATGATATTCCTTTGTCCGGCCATTTAGGGATGACCCGGACCCGGTATCGCTTAACGCACGCTTTCTTTTGGCCCAGAATTTCTAAAGACGTGAGGCAATATTGTACCTCCTGTGATGTGTGCCAGAGGGTAGGCAAAAGGGGGGATCGCCATAAGGCAAAACTATGTCCCCTACCCATAATTGAGGAACCGTTCAGCCGGGTAGCCGTAGATATAGTAGGGCCACTACCAAAACCCAGCCCCTCTGGGAAACGGTATATCCTGACCGTGGTGGATTACGCCACCCGGTATCCCAGGCGATTGCCCTAACTAATATACACGCGGAGACCGTAGCCGAAGCCTTGATGAAAATATTCTCCCGAGTAGGGTTCCCACAGGAAATGGTCTCAGATAGGGGGACCCAATTCACGGCTGAGGTTACTCAGCAGTTATGGAGGATATGTGGCATAAAGCCGATCATTAACTCCGCGTACCACCCGCAATCCAATGGATTATGTGAGAGATTCAACGGTACCCTAAAACAGATGCTCCGGACATTCGGAGAGACCCATAAGGACTGGGAACGATTCCTTCCCCATCTGTTGTTTGCATACAGAGAGGTGCCCCAAGAGTCTACGGGTTTCTCCCCATTTGAACTATTGTTTGGGAGAAGGGTCCGGGGACCGTTGGATCTCATTAGGGAGCATTGGGAGGGAGAGAGTAGCGCAGATGGGACCCCTATTGTACCATACGTGCTGGCGTTCCGGGATCGCCTGGAGGAATTGACCCAGGCAGTGCGCACCAACCTCCAGGCCGCCCAACAACGGCAGCGTCGTTGGTATGACAGAGGGGCCAGAGACCGTAGTTTTCAAGTGGGACAGAAGGTACTAATCCTTAAACCTGTCCGCACCGATAAACTGCAGGCCGTCTGGCAGGGCCCATACCAGGTGGTAGAGCAGAGATGCGATACCACCTATGTGATCGGCCCATGCTCCGGAGTAGGGAAGAGACGCATGCTCCATGTGAACATGCTCAAACCCTACCACGAGCGGACGGAGGACGTGGCAGCTATTTGCACGCCCGCCTCCGAAGATCAGGAGAACCTGCCCCTTCCGGATCTGTTAGAGCAGGAGGAGCAGAAGGAACCCTCCCAGGGGGTTCAGCTGGGGGAGCAGCTAAGTCCTCAAGAGCGTATCCAGGTACAAGAACTGATAGCAACCAAGGGCGCCACCTTTTCTAACCTACCTGGGTATACTCCACTAGCCACCCACCGAGTAGAAACCCCGGGACAGCTTCCCATGCGACAGACCCCCTATCGGATTCCTGAATCCGTGCGGGAACATATGAGGAAAGAAATTGAAGAGATGTTGCAGTTAGGGGTTATTGAACACTCAGATAGCCCCTGGGCATCGCCGGTAGTCCTGGTTCCCAAGAAAGACGGTACCACTCGGTTCTGCGTGGACTACCGGAGGTTGAACGACAAAACCGTGTCGGACGCCTACCCGATGCCTCGGATAGACGAGCTGCTAGATAGGATGGCCCGGGGTCAGTATCTCACTACAATAGATCTTTGTAAGGGATACTGGCAAATTCCACTAGCCGAGGACGCCATTCCCAAGTCGGCGTTTGTCACCCCGTTTGGCTTGTACCAATTTCGAGTCATGCCATTCGGGATGAAAAACGCCCCCGCGACCTTTCAGCGGATGGTGGATCGGCTACTGGACGGGTTCCAGGATTATGCGTGTGCATACCTGGATGATATTGCCATCTACAGTCAGACCTGGTCGGATCACTTACAGCATATAGGGGCTGTAATAGATCGGATCCGGGAGGCAGGGCTTACCTTGAAACCCAGTAAATGCCATATAGGGATGGCCGAGGTCCAGTATTTAGGGCACCGGGTTGGTAGCGGGCAACAGAAGCCCGAGCCCGCAAAGATTGACGCTGTAGCCCAGTGGCCCACCCCTAGGACCAAAACCCAAGTTCTTGCTTTCCTGGGTACCGCAGGGTATTACAGAAAATTTGTGCCCAACTACAGTGCCCTGGCCAAACCCCTGACTGATTTGACGAAGAAAAACCTGCCCCGGCAGGTCGTCTGGGCCCCAGAGTGTGAACAGGCATTCAACCAGCTGAAGACGGCTCTGACCAATGCCCCTGTACTGGCTGCTCCTGATCCAACTAAACGTTTTCTTGTTCACACAGACGCCTCAATGTTTGGATTGGGAGCAGTACTGAGCCAGGTCGGAGCCGATGGCGGAGAACACCCCGTAGCATACTTGAGTCGGAAACTGTTACCCCGAGAGGTGAGCTACGCCGCCATAGAAAAGGAATGCCTGGCCGTGGTGTGGGCCCTGAAAAAGTTACAGCCATATCTCTATGGGCAACCCTTTTCTTTGCTCACAGATCACAACCCGTTGGTGTGGCTAAACCGTGTGGCTGGAGACAATGCCAGGCTGCTGCGCTGGAGTTTGGCGCTGCAGCCCTTTGACTTTACGATACACTACCGCCCAGGGAAACAAAACGGTAATGCCGACGGGTTGTCCAGACAAACAGACCTTGAGAAGTGATCTGTGAGCACTCCCCCGGACATCCCCAAGCCGATCCGTTGGGATCAGACTGTGTATGCCGGCTTGGTTCTGGGGGAGCATTGTGGCAAACCTAGCCACTTGAACTATAACTAGAGACTGTGCCTTTAAGGGTTGCCTACAGGTCTGGGGAGATATGCGCTTTATTGTTATGTATGTGCTTAATGTATTTTCTGCAGTGACTGTAACTATCTGTTTCGCCGAATGCAAATGGCGGTTTGTATGGGGATTCCCGTTCGTTTCACGAACGGCACTTTGGAGAGCCGTTCGTGAACCGAACGCGATACCCCCTAATAGCCCACACACTTAGAGGCGTGTGGCGCTAGTTAACCGATTGCAACATTGTTGCAATCGGTTATTAGAGGCTCTCCTGGGTGGCCGTCGTTCGACTACCGACCATGCGGCGGTCGGCCATCTTGGATCCTTTGTTCCTCAGCGGGTCCGTGTTGTCGAACGCATAGTATTACCAATAGCTATTCGACGGCACGAACACCGCTGAGCCTCCAGGACGTTCGGGAGTTTCAGGACCGTGTTCACTAAAAGTAATCGGTTCTTTTCGTATGTTTTAAAAGAAATGTGTTTTCTGTGCGGCGTTCGGTTATTTTAGCTGGGATCTGAGCGGCAATCTCACGAATGATGCGCCCAGACCCCAGCTATCTACCGAACGTCCATTCGTGTAAATCCACCGTGTATTTTAAAAGTTATAGATTTTTGTGTGAATTGCCGGTTCTGCTGCACGAGGGGATAATCCCCTTAACGGTGCATTCTGGGAGGATGATCCCTCTCGTGCAGCAGTGCCTGATGGGAGAAATATGTTGGCATGTAAGTCCCCCATGTAGTCCCCTCTGGGAGTGCCCCTGGGAAGGGACTCAGGAAACCCCTTGCATGGGGACTTGTATAAATTGTCTTGCCGATTAAAAGGATTTCAGTTGACTCCCAAAACTGTGTCTCGTCCGGTTATTGGGAGGTTGGGGATATTGCCTTGTTGTTTTCAGCGCTTGACTGTGGATTCGTTTCTGGACCAGCGGAATTCGTGGATTTATTATTGGCGTTCCGCTACAACCCCTTTGTTGAGTTGCTGTTTTAGCAGACAATTCTGCTAAATGATTACTTGTGTCATAGTGTGAAAATGTGTCAACGTTTATTACAGCAATCTGAGATGACAATAGAAGTGCAGACAACAAATGGTGCACGTATTGATCATTTAAAATGGGGATTCCAACTGCTTTGAGGAAAACCTGCATTTTCCAAATGGCACTAAAAACATGAATCACATTCATATAAAGCGTATTGCTCCCTGAGCTTATCGGAGCATTGCCAACCTGCAGTTGGCACAAATCAGATACTAAGCCCACTGAATGATCAGGGATTAGCTTTTCATCCTCCTTGGCCCAAGATAAACAAGAGAGAGGGGGAACAGAATTAAGGTTCTGATCCACCAATGAGCTCGGAACCTACCAAACTTACCATGAACCAAATTAACATTGCTTCTTAACCGTGAATAACTACCTTTTCCTTTTATGACTAGCAAAAATAACCTTATTTAACTCTAACCTACTTCTCACGGACCTGCCCTTGTGAAAAAACAGGAATCAAACCCTTAAGGGACATCTAACCTCAAGGAGGGGGGGAGGGACAAATTCAGACAGATAAGCAAGTTAAAAGTGAACATTATGAGGGGGCGTGGCTTAGCGCTCGAGCTGCACGGTCGCATGCCGGAGTAGCTCCCGCCGCTCAGGACACAAGGGGCACCAAAATAACCGGGCTACCGAGCGCCAGCAATAGCAAGACGGCAGACTAACACCCACTGTGGCGAAACCGACCTCGCCACGTGTCCTTGGAGGGGGCAGCTTGCCCGCCTCTTGCCTCTGGACTATGGACCAGACTTTGTGTGAATGTGTTAACCCAGATAGCTATGCCATGGAGCCCATTCTTGTAGTTAAAGACTTCGGCTCCATGGCAATTGAACTGTGTGAATAGGATCTGAGCGCTATTCGGTAGTTTTGTGCGCTCAGATCCCAGCTATCTGGGGATATGTGAAATGTCTGTGTGTTATGTGTAAAAGGTGACTTTATGTATTTTAAAGTGTTTTATGTCTTTTTGCAACCATGTGCTCAATGGAGTCTGCCTCTATCCCTGGATAATTGGATTACTTTCCCCCATTGTCTCCAGGATAGAGAGCTCTGTAAAACCTGTTTGAGCCAGATAGTCATGTGCCAGCCAGGGCCCAAAAGATAGTTTTACTAACTTTTGAACCCCTGGTCGGATTCATGCCATTTGTTAATATGTTGTTCCCCTGAATGGATTGATTGTGAATATGTAATTTTATGTGAATGTGATGTATGGTTTTAAAGTTATGAAAGTTGGGTAGAAAGTATGTTTTAACTGTATGTGTAATTGAGTTTCCTCTCAGGATAAGGGGAGGGAATATGTGGGATATAACTGTGATGTGATTGGTTGTTTTATACCTCCCTGTGGGCGGTCCTGTATGTGAAAGGCTGTAATAAAAACCAGGCTGGGTGTGCCAGCACCTGAGTTCCTGTTTTAACCCTCAAAGTGAAGTGTTGTCTCATTATTGGGGGAAGGATTGATTGTATGCTGTTCCAGTTTGACTGCTAGGAGAGTAAACCTATTCGTATGGTTCCTATTCAACTGTCTACAGCATTCATATGCTTGGGAGAATTTATTTGTTTCTCCGGTTCGGTGATTGTGGTGTCTGCCAGAGTGCTTGGAGTCCTCAGGAAGTGCTAGGAGCATCCTTCAACGGAGGTACCCAGTCGGGGTGCCAGGTGATCCGTTACACCCACCATGTCCCAGAGACAAAAAACTAAGCCAACGAGGGCGGACAAAGCGTCCTTTTTCCAGGTGAAAGCTACACCGCAAAAAGCGCAGGAAGATGCTGAACAAGATGGCGGCCCGCCACGATCGCGGGAGGGCCCTCCTACATCCCCAGCCTCCCCAGAAACAAATACTGAGGACCAGCCACTCACAGTGGCAACTATGAGAGGTATGATGGCAGAGCTCATAAATACAGTACAGAGGAGCCTTAAGGCTCAAATGCTGACACTGACAACCGAACTTAGGAAAGACCTGCAGGACATAGGGACCCGCACTGCGCATCTAGAATCTAAGATGGACGATTTTTCCACGGCTCATAACAGTGTGGCTGATAAAATGCAAGAACTGGAAGACGCCATTACAGCTCAAAAACTCAAGCTAGCAGACCTGGAAGATAGGTCTAGGAGGAACAACCTCCGATTTAGGGGGATACCAGAATCAGTAACAAATGCTGACCTAGAAACGTATTTGCAAGACATGTTCCAACAGATGACCCCCGAACTGCACCCGGACCAACTACTGCTGGACAGAGCACATCGTCTCAGGAGACCTAGCCATCTACCCAACACAGCAGCGAGAGACGTCATAGCAAGAGTACACTTCTTCCATGCCAAAGAAAAAATTATCAAGGCAAGCAGAAATAGAGGGATGCCGGAGAAATTCTCCAACATCAAAATCTTCTCTGACCTCTCGGCAGAGACCTTACAATACCGCAAATCTGTGGCACAAATTACGCTATCACTGCGCAGCCAAGGAGTAAACTACAGGTGGGGATATCCGGCCAAGCTGCTAATCTACCACGAAGACTCCCTCCACTCCATCACATCAGCGACACAAGGCATCAAGCTGTTCAGGGACTGGGGAATCCCTCTGGCAGAGCCACAAAAAACAGGCCTAACGAAAATTCCCCACCTGGCCCAGGATTGGGCATCCCACTAAAGAGACTACATGACCGTGTGGTATACGTAAGACTCATAACCAATTGTCAGTTATCTTGTTGTATCTATTACTCTGTTAATCCGTATTCTCTTATCTTAATGTTACACCTGGGAAGCACATGGGTAAATGCCGGGGCCCCCCGACCTCCTCCCAGGCCGACTAGCCAGGTACACAATGAGATATATTCTCGGTTAGACCACAACACTGCCCAAACACCAAAGGTTAGGGAGTCGGGACAACGGAGGCCCACAGGCATGGAGGTTGAAGGAAAGAGAGAGAGAGAGAGAAAAAAAAAAAAAAAGCAACGCAGGCTAATCACACCAGCATACATGGTGCCCCAACGTGTGCTTGCCACAGGGACGCACTCCTCAATGGAAGTCCCAACTCCACCACCCCCTCAGACTGCGTGCGACCCTTGGGCGCCGCAAAAAGGCTCGACCCAGAGGAGCCTCACAGGGTTAAGCCCTCTGTTCCCCCCTCCCTCATACATACGGAGACGACGCAGGGACAACAGTTAAAGGTTGACCTTGCCCCGTCCCCTTCTTGCCTCCATATCACTTTTGCAACAGACATCCACACCGAACTGCCACACAAAGGCATCCACCGAAATATTGTGTGTAAGGAATAGAGCGTAATTCTACTAACACAGGTACCATCACTAGTGTCACCAAACACAACCACACCAATATGAGAATAGTGTCTTATAATGTTAAAGGATTAAACTCCCCGGGAAAACGCAGATTGCTTTTACAAGACCTCAAGAAAAACCCGGTGGATATCGCATGCCTCCAAGAAACGCACTTTAGACACCCCATAGCCCCATCTCTTTTCACAAAACTATACCCCATACAGTATCATGCCCTATCGGAGACGGAGACAAAAGGGGTTGCCATCCTAGTGCATAAAGACATCGCCTTCACACTACAAAGCAGCTACATAGATCCTAAAGGGAGATACATCATAGTGGTAGGGCTCTTCAATAATAGACAAAACACCATTGGCGCAGCGTACTTCCCGAATGACAATCAAGCCTCTTTTCTCAAAGCACTTCTGTCCAAACTAGATACATATAAACAAGGAGGGCTCATTCTGGGAGGAGACTTTAACTTCATCCAGTCCCCGACCTTAGATACTACTGCTTCGCCACAGGGAAAGCGCAAAAAGGGGACCCAAGCCCTCTGCAAAACTCTCGCCAACACCTTGACCATGTACAACTTATATGATAGCTGGCGAACACTGCACCCTACAAACCGGGATTACACTTTCTACTCAAGGGTCCACAACACATACACACGTATAGACACATTCTTTATAGATAACAAGACCCTGCCACAATTGACAGACTGTAGGATAGGAGAGATAACGTGGTCAGATCACAGTCCAATCTATCTTGACGTGGAAGATACATATCAATCCCGAGGCAGGAGCACATGGAGACTAAACGAGTCCCTCCTACTAGATAAACCGTTCGTAGAAAGCATGAAGATAGAACTCAGTGAATACTTCCTTGCTAATACAACAGGCGAGTTCACAGACTATACAGTGTGGTCCGCACACAAAGCAGTGATGAGGTGCCAGTTCATCAGGCAATCAGCGTACATAAAGAGACAACACCAGACCACCCTACTAGAATGCCACAAGTAAATCACGATTAAACACAGCCCAAAACAAGAAAACACCCACGGCAGCCCTAGCAGACAAATTAAGAGGTCTATATCAGGACCTAAATGAGCTCAACGCCCAAAAGACCCAATACTTCCTACATAGACTAAGAGCCACCACATACCACCACAGTGGCAAGGCATCTAAATATTTGGCCAATAGACTAAGAACTAAGCAGGCCGCCAATAGAATCCCACACCTCATAGGACACACAGGACACAAACTCATGAACCCCATGGACATAGTGCAGGAATTTGCACACTTTTACAAACAGCTATATAATCTAGACTCAAGTGGTGGCGCAACAGCACCAGACACACAATCTATTCGCAGTTATTTACAGGGTGTTGAACTCCCCAAATTAGACCAAAATTCAGTGAGCGCCCTACTCAAACCGATCTCCATACAGGAGATCCGGACGGTAATTAAGAGTCTGCCCTCGGGCAAATCCCCGGGCGCAGATGGTTTCTCAAACAGCTATTACAAGACATTCATAGATATACTAACCCCACACCTGCTCAAGGTATACCACACAGCGACAGAAACAGGATCCCTCCCCCCTGAAATGCTGGTGGCCACAATAGTAACGCTCCCGAAACCAGACAAGCCTACGGACAGCTGCAAAAATTTTAGACCTATCTCCCTCCTTAATACAGACGCGAAGATATACGCTAAGATATTGGCCAACAGACTGGCACCCATCCTCCCAACTATCATAGGAGACGACCAAACAGGATTCATCAAGAGCAGGCAGGGTAGGGACAATACTAGAAAACTTTCCTTGGTGCTGGAAAAACTGAGGGGATCGGGACAGGGTGGGCTTTTACTAGCCCTCGATGCCGAAAAGGCGTTTGACAGATTGAATTGGTCATTTCTCGAGCACACACTTCAAAAATACGACATCCCACCGAATTTATTAAACAAATATTTGCCCTGTACGCGGGCCCCACGACCCGAGTGCTACAAGCTGGCTTCCTCTCAGACCCGTTTCCCCTGACAAACGGTACGAGGCAGGGATGCCCTTTATCGCCGCTATTATACGTCCTGGCCCTAGAACCACTACTAGTCCAAATTAGGAATCAAGAGGGTATCAAAGGAATAGAGATACACAGCAAGGAAATTAAAATAAGTGCATTTGCAGATGACATACTCCTCTGTGTCACCGAACCTGAACAGTCGACCACACTCATTTTAGATCTCATCAGGGAATATGGCAAGATGTCTTACTACTCTCTCAATGCCAGCAAGACACAAGCGTTGGGAGTGCGGCTTAACCAACAAACCCTGACTGCCCTCAAAGAGAAACACCCCTTTGAGTGGAGAACAGATACAATAAAGTATCTAGGACTGAACTTCACGAAAAACCCTACAGAGACCTTCTCGGCAAATTACGTTAAGGTGGGGGGAGAATGCCGTCAATTGATGAAGAAATGGGGCACAATGTTTCTGACCTGGACAGAGAGAGTAGCAACCATCAAAATGTCCATACTTCCTAGGCTCCAATACTTATTTCGCAACCTACCGATTCAGGTACCCGCATCCTACCTCCGAGAAACTCAAAGAGACATAAATAGATTTGTGTGGGAGGGTCAAAAGGCCCGGGTGAAGGGAACACTGCTATGAGCACCAGCGAGACAGGGTGGCCTAGCCTTACCGGACATTAAGACATACTACCAAGCAGCAATGCTGGCAGCACTTCTTCCCCATTTCACAAACACAACTACACCGCAGTGGGTGCAATTAGAAAAACTAGCGATCAAGCCCTTTGACGTACCCACCCTACTGTGGCTTCCAAATCGGTTTAGACCAGAAGTGCCACAGATGCCAGCACAGATAAAAACAGCAATAACCACTTGTGACAAAATCCGACACAAACTAACATCCCACACTCTATCACCGGCCATCCCGCTCCACACTATAACGTATTGTATCCCAACCTTCAATGCAAAGCCCTGGATAACAAAGGGGGTCACGCACCTGTACCAAATGCTCACACAGAACAAACTAAAAACTTTCCCAGACCTACAGGACGAATATCGTGTACCGGTGGCCTCTCAATTCTCCCATATGCAACTAAGCTCGTTTCTGCACAAACACACAGACAAATCCCCCACTTCAGAAGACAGTCTATCCTTTATGACAAAATGGGAACAGATGACCACCACAGGTTCATGGGCACCAACGTTTAAGCCATTGTCCTGGTGCTATCAGCTTCTCAGACAACACTTTGCAGACTCCAACCCAGCCAAACACTGGACACAGGACCTACAATGCCACATAAGTAAAGACCAATGGGAACGCGCTATAGTAGCAACCAAAAAACTAATCAAATCAGAAACCCTCCTGGAACAATATAGGAAAACTCTATACAGGTGGTACATGGTAGCAACTCGCTTACAGAAGCTATACCCAGGCTCGTCTCCGACGTGCTGGAGATGTGGCAAGAGTGAGGGAACAGTACTCCACATCTGGTGGCAATGTGATCAGGTGACCGGCTTCTGGCAAGACATTGGCCACCTGCTCCGAAGCACCACAAAAGTCAAGCTCCCTTACACACCCCTAGCGTACCTATTACTACACATGCCAGACAACACACCTAAAGAGGTACAGAAACTAACATTCCACATCCTCTTGATAGCCCAGAGGGCGATAGCTAGACTATGGAAAAAGCGTAGACCCCCACAAGTGACAGAGGTTTGCAGGGACGTTGACATACAACAACTATATGAATCCCGCTATAGAGGGGTTCTCCCCCTGACAGAAATGGCCATGAAAGCATGGAGACTGTGGGATGCAGGAACTACGGGAGATCCCGACAACCAAGCCACTAGACAGGACAAGGTCCTAGGGCCAACCACTAGATGGGTAAGAAAACACGATTGAGACAGAACCGACAGAATAGGCAAAATTGAGAGTTGTAGAAGGATAAAGAATGTGTGCGGATATAAGATAAGATGCAATCAATGTTCTCTAGCAAAGGTGAGTGTACACCCCAATGTAAAATGTCTGATATGGAACCCCCCACCCCTCCCCCCCTCCCCGCTTCTATTCTGTAACCCCCCTACCAGTTTCATGCTTTATGTTTGATATTTATGTTTATGACATTGAATGACAAAATCAATAAAAGATTTTAAATGGAAAAAAACATTATTAAAATGGCTGCCTATTTATACTAGCTCAGTCCCCATCAACTAACAACCAATCCCGGAGTACCTTCAACCTAATCCCGCCACCGAATAACGTCAGGGACCCTTTCCACTAAGCTACGCTCTGTAACATGAGGCTACACTACAGCCCTTATCACTTACACACTATATCACCTGTACCCTACCACACATACATTACATTTACTATCCAAACACACTACAGTCCCTATACACATACACACTACACCACAAATAACCCTTTTCTTACACCTACATGCAAAGAGCCCTATCCCTAAATATGCAACCCTACAAGCATCCTTCCTACGGAAATACACAACCCAGCTTACCCACCACCACCCACAATCTACCCTTCCAAGCAACACGACATACAGCCTATCCCTATAAACACACACATCCCTCTCTCCCGACACTATCCCACTTTAGTCCTCTGTTGTTCCATTTAATAGGATACCTAAGACAAGTTACTAACAAAATCAAAAGAGTGAAAAGTGAAAAGAGCCGAAGGAGAAACAGAAGGAGCATGGCAGGACCGAGACCCCTGAGGACGTCCATGAATGGAAGTCCCAACGGGGACTGTGACAATTCTATACCTAATTTTCGGCCACCCTATATAATCAGAAATCTCATTAGGATTGAATTTACTTTTAATTTATTTTTAAAGCAACACAAAAGATACAAACCAGTGTAGCAACCTCTATAGGATAGAACTTAAAATGCAAAGAAACCAATATACACACAATTCAAAGGAAAAAATAAGTGCATTGATATTTACAAGGAAGACAATTAAATAAAATACAAACACAGATAATGTAGGAGAAGGGCCTCTGGATACAGAGAAGCAGCCCCCCACCTTTAACCCCTTCAGAGCGGAGGGCGTACTATTACGCCCTATTTTAGGCGGCTCTAAACGCCGCCGGGCGTAATAGTACGCCCTCCGGTCTTTCTTTACTTACCCGGTCGCCGGTGGTCCCACGCCGGCGATCGCGGTTGGGGGGACTCCCAGGGTGTAATGGTGCTTTGTATCCAGCAGAAAACAGTTTTAACATTGTAGAATCTGAAACAGAACAATTGATACCAGAATGAGTCACAGAAGAGTTAACAGAAATATGGATGTGGTTCTGTAACAGAGTTAACTGCAGAAAAATAAGTGCACTGATATTTACAAGGAAGACAATTAAATAAAATACAAACACAGATAATGTAGGAGAAGGGCCTCTGGATACAGAGAAACAGCCCCCCACCTTTAACCCCTTCAGACCGAAGGGTGTTCTATTACGCCCTATTTTAGGCAGCTCTAAACGCCGCCGGGCGTAATAGTACGCCCTCCAGGCTTTCTTTACTTACCCGGTCGCCGGTGGTCCCACACCGGCGATCGCGGTTGGGGGGACTCCCACGGAGTCAAATTTCAAATGTAACATGCTATATTTGACCCTGTAACTTCCCAAAACGCCATGAAACCTGTACATAGGGGGTACTGTTTTACACGTGAGACTTTGCTGAATACAAATATGTGTATTTTATTGCAGTAAAAGTAAACAGTGTTATGACATTGACAGTTAAAATGTCATGTAGAACTAAGATTTTTTTTTAAAAATCTTATTTTCTCCCACTTTTTTCATATTAAATTATGTTTCATAGCTAAATATTTGATATTAAATGAAAGCCCTGTTTCCCCTGAATAAAATGATATATAATAATGGTGGGTGCATTTAATATGAAAGAGGTGAATTGCGGTTGGACAGACATGTAGCGCAAATGCCAGGTTTTGTTTACATTTTGTTTCGTTCACAACGTGTACATTTGGCTCAGTCCTTAAGGGGTTAAGGAGCAACCTCTCAATTTGCTCAAATTGACAACACTATCCATAAAAGTAAATAAACAAGGAAAAATGTTTTGCCCATTGCACTCAAAGACATGAAGAGTTGGAGGTTCAGGAGAAACAGAAAGTGGCATAGTACAAGGAACAAACCAAAGTAAAAAGGTAGTGTAAAAGAACAGCTAAAAACATTTGTGTGTAGAGTAGACATAGGACAGATAACAAAGGGTTGTGCTGAAGAAAACCATGGTGACAGACCAGAAAAAGAGGTTTTAAGATAACCCTTACAAAGGAGATGCATTTCTTCTAATGGCATTGGGCAGCTGTTAGGGAAAGATAGTACATTAGCCCTAGGTCTGACTCAGATACTGGAATGTGTGAGCTTTTAAATGGACGTTGAGATACAATAGCAAAAAAAAAAAAAAAAAGTGAAAAATATAAAGTGGTGACATTTGGTGTGCTGCTAAACATTGGATTTGGCACTTCTCAAACCCAACATATAGAATATAAAACACACAAAAAACTATTCTCAGCGTTTAGGTGATACACCCACCACCTAAAACAACCAAGTGATAGTGTAGCGCTATATAACTGGATAGAAGCTTATCCCTCAACAGGTATTGAAGGCTTGAATGGCATACATAAAAAAAAAGAGAAGAAAAAATCAATAGTATATAACTCTGTATATTCAGTGATTTGGTGTAATATGTGATAAATAGTGATGTCCCGAATGGTTCGCCGAATGGTTCGCTGCGGATGGCGAACATATGCGGTAAACTTTGACCCTGTACCTCACAGTCAGCAGACACATTCCAGCCAATCATTAGCAGACCCTCCCTCCCAGACCCTCCCACCTCCTGGACAGCTCACTAAGAATGCAGCTTCACAATGAACGTAAAATGGATGCTGTCCAGGAGGTGGGAGGGTCTGGGAGGGAGGGTCTGCTGCGGATTGGCTGGAATGTGTCTGCTGACTGTGAGGTACAGGGCCAAAGTTTACCGCATATGTTCGCCGTCCGTGGCGAACCGTTCGGCGAACTGTTCGGGACATCACTAGTGATAAATCCAAAAACTCACATTTTGCAGAGCCTTTTAGATATAGGCTCTAAACATCTCTCATTGGTGCACTTCCCATTTGGCAACCCGACCTTAACACTCCCCAGTTGTCACAGAGACCAGCTGGTGGAGATGTCCTCAATTGAACCACCGGTTCAGGAGTAATTTCATTTATCAGAGGTGATGGCTCATGAGAGCTTGCCATCTCAGCAGGGGACACCACATTGTGAACTGTCACAGCCTCAAGGGAAGGAGCAAAACGATGTACATGAATCCTTTCAGTTGGTTATAACAGTCATGGCAGGAGCATAGACTGCATTTTTTATTGATAGAACAGTCTTGGGAAGAATTTCAGTTATCACCTGGGTCCCATGGGGTACAAAGTGTGGCTTTGTTTCAGCGACCGGAACATCACCAGATTCACATAGCAGGGGCTTCAACATGTCCTTGGCTTGAGCAGCAGCTAGCGGAGTTTCTCATACAGCTGGATTCACTTCTAATGATGCCAATGTGGACAATTCTGTGGAGGCAGGCAAATAGTCTGAGCCCATTTCCAAAGTAGGAATCTGTGACTGTGAAGCAGGGAGTGATTCTCTTTTAAATCCAGAGTCATCCTGAAAAAAAAAACTTTTCAGAAACTGTTTTTTTATAGTCTTTTTATAGTCTTGTTAGAAACACGATTCAGTGGTCCTTTGGACCAAACTGTAGTTAGGAGAGCTGTATATTCCTCTGAGTCAGAGAGATCATCCAGTGAGACTAAATACTGAGCACCATAAAGATCATAAATGTGAACCATTTTGGGGTCCCCAGTACTATATGCAGTCTCATCATCAGATTCCCAATCAAACTATGCAGGTTGTTGGGCAGGAATCGCAGGTTTAGTATGCCAATCAGTAGGATCACCAAGCCAGTCCTCTGAATCAGAGAAATCAGAGTCAGAGTTAGGATGACAAGATGTAAAATCTACAATATGGGTACTATGAATTTTGGGGTGTTGTAATGATGCTTTGTATCCAACAGAAACCTGGTTTAACATTGTAGAATCTGAAACAGAACAATTGATACCAGAATGAGTCACAGAAGAGTTAACAGAAATATGGATGTGGTTCTGTAACAGAGTTAACTGCAGAAAAATAAGTGCATTGATATTTACAAGGAAAACAATTAAATAAAATACAAACACAGATAATGTAGGAGAAGGGCCTCTGGATACAGAGAAACAGCCCCCCACCTTAAACCCCTTCAGACCGAAGGGTGTTCTATTACGCCCTATTTTAGGCGGCTCTAAACGCCGCTGGGCGTAATAGTACGCCCTCCAGGCTTTCTTTACTTACCCGGTCGCCGGTGGTCCCACGCCGGCGATCGCGGTTGGGGGGACTCCCAGGGAGTAAAATTTCAAATGTAACGTGCTATATTTGACCCTGTAACTTCCCAAAACGCCATAAAACCTGTACATAGGGGGTACTGTTTTACACGTGAGACTTTGCTGAATACAAATATGTGTATTTTATTGCAGTAAAAGTAAACAGTGTTATGACATTGACAGTTAAAATGTCATGTAGAACTAAAAAATCTTTTTAAAAAATCTTATTTTCTCCCATTTTTTTCATATTAAATTATGTTTCATAGCTAAATATTTGATATTAAATGAAAGCACTGTTTCCCCTGAATAAAATGATATATAATAAGGGTGGGTGCATTTAATATGAAAGAGGTGAATTGCGGTTGGACAGACATGTAGCGCAAATGCCAGGTTTTGTTTACATTTGGCTCAGTCCTTAAGGGGTTAAGGAGCAACCTCTCAATTTGCTCAAATTGACAACACTTTCCATAAAAGTAAATAAACAAGGAAAAAAGTTTTGCCCATTGCACTCAAAGACATGAAGAGTTGGAGGTTCAGGAGAAACAGAAAGTGGCATAGTACAAGGAACAAACCAAAGTAAAAAGGTAGTGTAAAAGAACAGCTAAAAACATTTGTGTGTAGAGTAGACATAGGACAGATAACAAAGGGTTGTGCTGAAGAAAACCATGGTGATAGACCAGAAATAGAGGTTTTAAGATAACCCTTACAAAGCAGATGCATTTCTTCTAATGGCATTGGGCAGCTGATTCCCAATCAAACTATGCAGGTTGTTGGGCAGGAATCGCAGGTTTAGTATGCCAATCAGTAGGGTCACCAAGCCAGTCCTCTGAATCAGAGATATCAGAGTCAGAGTTAGGAAGACAAGATGTAAAATCTACAATGTGGGTACTATGAATTTTGGGGTGTTGTAATGATGCTTTGTAGAAACCAGGTTTAACATTGTAGAATCTAAAACAGAACAATTGATACCAGAATGAGTCACAGAAGAGTAAACAGAAATATGGATGTGGTTCTGTAACAGAGTTAACTGCAGAACCTGCAGCCTGGGATTTTAAAGATGCAGGAGGTGAAGGTTTTTGGCAAAGTGCTACTACAATGGAATTAAAAAAACTTAATTCTTTCCTTCAACATGTCAACTAAACAAGGTAAGGTTAAGAAAATACAATTGCAGTTAGTTTGAATGGTTTTCAGTTGTGCTTTCATGTGAAACACTAAATGTTTAGCCAAGATATTTCTTAAAGGGACAGATGCTATATCATTCACCAAAAGCAAAGCTTTACCTAAAAAACATTCAATGGTAGAAAATACCAAAAGGCAAGTACTACACATATCCTTATAGTTGTTATGTATTTCAGACATAAATATTAAAGGCTTAGGTGTGACCTTCAGAATGGAGGAACAAATTAGGCATATTTGAAACAATATCTTTTATTTTACATATTTGACTATAGCAGGCATTGAGTTTAGTGCATTCCTATTGTAAGTCAGAATCTTTTATTATCAAAGAAACGGGTCATTGTTTGAATAGGAGATTTTCTTGCTAGTTCTATATTTAATGGCCAGTTTATCCTGTCTGGGGTCTGGTCGAGAAGGGGTGCTGACCACTGCAGCAATCTCCAGGGCCTGACTGGCCCACCGGGATACCGGGAACTTTCCCAATGGGCTGCGGCACCCTGGGCCGGGCCAGGCTCATCAGGCTCATTTCATTTAAGTATTTTTCCCTTGGACTGTGCCAGCTGTGTCAGTCCGAGGGGAGTAAAGAGGGAGGAGCTGGGTGCTGGTGCTGCCGGAGGGAGACCTGTCAGTCTCCCTTCAAAATGTACATAAATTCCGTCCACATGCTCAGCTCCTGCATGTACGCCCCGCCCCTGAACATAGCTCTGCTTCCTGCACACAAGCCCCACCTCCACATAAGTTACTGACCTTGCTGGAAGGAAGAGACCAAAAAATGGCAACTTCACCTGACAGTGCCAGGTAAGCTACAGCCATGACAGTGATTGTGTGTGTGCCTGCTAGTGAGTGAACTTGTTTGTGTGTCTGCTAGTGAGTGAGCTTGTGTGTGTGTGTGTCAGTGAGCTTGTCTGTTGGAAGCGTGTGTGTGTGTCAGTAAGCTTTTCTGTAGAGAGCATGTGTGTGTCAGTGAGCTTGTATGTACCGAGCATGTGTGTCAGTGTGCTTGTGTGTAGTGATTATGTGTATGTCAGTGAGCTTATCAGTAAAGAGCACGTGTTTGTGTTAGTGTGCTTGTCTGTGGTGAGCATGTGTGCGTCAGTGAGCTTGTCTGTGGTGAGCATGTGTGTAACAGTGAGCTTGTCTGTAGGGAGCATGTGTGTGAGCTTGTCTGTATTGAGCATGTGTGTGACAGTATGCTTGTGTGTAGTGAGCATGTGTGTGTCAGTGAGCATGTGTATTTGTCAGTGTGCTTGCGTGAAGTGGGCATGTGTGTGTCAGTAAGCTTTATTGTAGGGAGCAGGTGTGTAGGTGAACTTCTCTGTAGGAAACGTGTGTGTCAGTGAGCTTGTCTGTAGTGAGCATGTGTGCGTCACTGAGCTTGACCCTAGTGAGCATGTGTGTGCTAGTGAGTTTGTCTGTAGTGAGCGGGTGTGCATCAGTGAGCTTGTCTGTATTGAGCATGTGTGTGCCAGTGAGCTTGTCTGTAGTGAATTTCTGTGTGTCAGTGAACTTATCTGTAGGGAGCCTGTGTCAATGAGCTTATCTGTAGGCGTGCCAGTGAGCTCTTCTGTAGGGAACATTTGTGTGTCAATGAGCTTTTCTTTAGTGAGCATGTTTGTGTCAGTAAGCTTTTCTGTAGGGAGCATGAGTGTGTCAATGAGCTTTTCTGTAGGGAGCATGAGTGTGTCAATGAGCTTTTCTGTAGGGAGCATGCGTGTGTCAATGAGCTTTTCTGTAGGGAGCATGTGTGTGTCAGTGAGCTTTTCTGTATGGAGCATATGTTTGTCAGTGAGCTTGTGTGTGTGTGTGACAGTGAACTTGTCTATAGTAAGCTTGTGCATGTCAGAGTTTGTCTGTACTATGTTTGTCTGTGTGTGTCAGTGAGATTGTCTGTCAGTAAGCCTATTTGTGTGCATCTGTGAGTTTGGGTTTTTATGTTGATGAGCTTATGTGTATCAGTGAGATTGTTTGTTTGTCTATGAGGCTGTGTATCAATGAGCTTGTGCCTGTGAGATTGTTTGTGTCTGCTTGTGAGTATTACACTGACCCTTCAGCAAAGATATCTCTAATGAGACAGAGAGGGGTATTTGTTATATACACCCCTATATACTTATTAACCCTTAATAGGGAACACATGGGATGGGACCAAGGCAGCACCCTTATTTGATTAATTTGTGTATGAATTTATTGTGTATTAGTCAATTTTTTGTTTTATTTTACCTGGCTTTTTTTCAAATACTTGCCACGGAAAGAAAGGACGTCGGCACTGTGAATACCTGAGTGTTTGATACACTGTATTTTTATCGTTATCGTAATTGTGTAACCCCCTGAACCTGCGTTCCTGGTGGCACATCAGATCAAACTTTGGGAAGAACCCAGCTAAAGTCCAAGCAGTGATTTGCTCAAAGCGTGCGGTCCGAGCCAGCTTTATAAGTGGCTCCACGCATGTGAGTGAGACTAACACAGAATTTTAAAAGTGTCTTATTCATTACGTTATTACCCTATGATGTTTTCTGTTTAATTTAATTTCAGAGATTTACTACATTTTGGGTAATATTATTTTAATCTCTTTGAGTGCTCTCACCATTCTTTCTGTTAACCAAACACAACTGCAGACATTGCATCCACTACACAGACACTGCGTCTTCTACACAAACACAGACATTGCATCCACTCAAGGCAGGTGCTGAAAAAAAATGTGACCCAGGTGGCCGACTTAGGGTACACCAGTCCAGGTGGCACAATATCTGGGCTCCGGGTGACATATTGTAGCGGTACTTACCTTACCCGGGGGCCGGCCGAGGTCCTCACTTCCCGCCGCACGCAGCTCCCAAATGCAGGTGGGCACGGACCGCAAGATGCGGTCACGTGTTCCGCCTAGCTCTAAGAGCGTGCCGCGCGTCTCGGGCACAATCTTAAAGGGGCAGTGGGAGCCAAAAAATTAAATGTGTTCCCATTGGCCCCTGTCATCCCACGTTCCCCAGACACTCACATTTTGAGGGCGTGGATATGACAGGGACCAATCAAAGTAAAGTTTAGGGTATTTATACTTACCTCTCCCTTAACTCCCTGCCCTATCGTGGTTTCTGTTTCAGTTCCCTTAAGCGCTTGTTGTGTTCAGTTGTGATTTTCGTGCTTGACCTTGGCTTTGTATCTGACTCCGTTTATCTCTCTATCCCTGTTTTGTCTTGTTTGCCGGTTTACTGACTACTGTGTACCAGACTTTGGCTAGTTTTTGTTCTCGCTGTCTCTTTGTTCCCTTGACCTCGGCTTGTTCTTGACTCTGTCTATTCTCTGCTTTACGGCGAGTCCGGCCATTCTAAGGTCCGGTAAGCCGTATCTGCTCTATCTGTCGATTGTTGAACTAAATCCTGCGTGTAGGGGTAAACTACTGTGACACATATAGGAGGAGAGCACTCATTGCTCCCCTTCATGACATTTACTTCATGTAGCGTGACTGAGTGAACAGTGCCATCGTAGAAGATCTTTATCCACTATCTAATCTGACAGGAAGTGCTTGGTGAGAGTACCGAACAGCTTCATGTCAGTCTGGGTATAGGAAACAGAAGCTCCCCTACTGCAGCCTGCATTGCCACACTAAATGAAGGGAAGTAAACAGGGGGGAGAGAGAAGGGCACAAAAGGCTTGGGGAAGGGGACAAATATGAAATGCACAGAGAGGCTGGGAAAGGGGACAATGACACAGAGGGGGCTGGGTAAAGGGGCAGTGACACAGAGAGGAACTGGTGATGGGGACAATGACACAGAGGGGAGCTGGGAAAGGGACAATGACACACATAGAATGCCTGGGGACGGGGACAATAACACACAAAGAGGGGCTGATAATGGAACAATGACACACACACAGAGGGGTTGGGGACAGGGACAATGACACAGAAAGGGGGTGAGTGAGAAAGAGACACAAAGGGGCTGGGGGAATTAGAGATGCATAAATGACTGGAGGGAAGTAAGAGACACACAAAGGGGCTGGGGGAAGTAAAAGGTATGCAAAGAGGGAAAGTAAGTGAAACACAAGGGGCTGGAGAAAGAGGACAATGATACACTGTGGAGTTCGAGTAGGGGACAATGACGCACTCTGAGGAGCTGGGTAATAGGACAATGAATGACTCGGAGGGCCTAAGGTAGCAGACAATGACACTCTCAGAGGTCCTTGGGAAAGAGACAATGGCACACAGAAGGGCTGAAGAAGGGGACAATGATACATACTGTGGGGACAGGGACAATGACATACTCTGGGCTTGGGAAGGGGACAATGACACACACTTAGTGGATGGAGAAGAGGACATTGACACACAGATGGTCTGAAGAAGGGGACAATGATACACACTGAGGGGATGGGGATAATGGCACACTCTGAGAGGCTGGAGAATGGGACAATTACAAATAGAGGGGCTAGGGAAGGGAATAATGATACACAGAAAGGGTTGGTGAAAGGGACACACAGAGGGACTTGAGAAGGGGACAATGACACACACAGAGGGCATGGTAATGGAGAAACGTTTGCACACAGAGGGGCTTGGGAAGGTGACAATGACACACACTGAAGAGCTGGGTAAGGGTGCAATGATACACAGAGGGGTTGGAGTTGGGAAAGGGGACAATGATACACAGAAACGGTCTGGAGAAGAGGGCAATGACACACACTAAGGGGCTTGGGAAAGGGACAATGACACACAGAGAAGGGCTTGTGGTGAAAATAACCTCGCCACTGGTACTTGGAGGGGCCTGCTTGCCAGCCTCTTGCCCCAGGATTATGGGTACTGCAAAAAGACATGTTAAAAAGTGATTTCAATGGAAAAACCAAACCACTGAACCGATCTGGGTGATTTTTGGATATGTTAGTCACCCAGATCAGGGCTATCTGAGTATGTGACTCTTGTGGGGTTTCCATGGATCTTGGGGGTACTTTTGGGGTGTTTGTATATTGTGTGTTTTTCTGTACCTGGAGATAATTAATTATCTCTCAGACGCAGAGGAGGAGTATGTTGAATATATTGCATGTCTGTGCCGCTCCCCCTTTTTCCTGTCCTATTGTTTCCCCAGCAGGGCGTTGTCCCAGGGTCACTGCCAGACCAGTTTAAACTGGCTGCTTTGTCCCTCCTCAATCTCCCATCAGCCCTTGCTATTGTCTGATCCCACCCTTCCTTGTACTATAGTGCTCTATGTAACCTATTGTATGTAAATGAGGCTGTTGGGGGTTTAAATGAATGTATAAATTGTATAAGTGCTGGCTTGCATTAAAGAATCACTATAGGGTCAGAAACACAAACATGTATTCCTGACCCTATAGTGTTAAAACCACCATCTAGCCACCCTGGTCCCCTCATGCCTCCATAAATATAGTAAAAATCTTACTGTATTCAAGTTTAAAGCTGTAACTCTGCATGCTGTTAGACTGAGAAAAACAAGCAGTGTGCCAACACCATCAGTGGTAGCCTGATCCAATCACAATGCTTCTCCATAGGATTGGCTGACACTGAGCCAGCATGGTTCAAACACAGCCCTGGCCAATCAGCATCTCCTCATAGAGATGAATTGAATCAATGAATCTGCATGCAGAGGGAGGAGACACTGAATGTTTAGATGCATTTTAGGCAGCCATGACCCAGGAAGGATCTCTAACAGACATCTGAGGAGTGGCCAGTGAAGTTATCACTAGGCTGTAATGTAAACACTGCATTTTCTCTGAAAAGACAGTGTTTACAGCAAAGAGCCTGAAGGTAATGATTCTACTCACCAGAACAAATTCAATAAGCTGTAGTTGTTCTGGTGACTATAGTGTCCTTTTAAACAGACCTGCTTTACCCCTTCACGAAGTCTTGACTTATGTTTGGGAGATTGGGGAACTACACTTTGGGGATTGCTATAATCACTATACTCCCCTGAGTATAATCACTAGCTCTTCTAAGAGCTGTTCCTGCTACGATCTCTGGAGGAGGAGATGTCTACCCCCTTGGAGCTGTATCCTGGTCTTGGGTCCAAGGTGGGTGGAGGACGGCGAGACCCCAACCAAGCTGCGGTGGTTCGTGGGGTCTACAGTGCTTATGGTGTCTGGTGGAGTGCTTGGAGCCCTCTGAAAGCACTAATAGCATCAAATTCAAAGGGAGGGGGGTAAACAGATACATGGGTGAAGATGCATTTATTTATTTTTTAGGGGGGAGTGCAAAATGCATCTTTGCCTGGGTAGTCAAATGCTTGCATCAGCCCTGCATCCACTACACAAACACTCTTTCTGCATACACTGTACACACACAATCAGGGCCGGACTGGGGATACAAAGCAGCCCTGGAAAAAAAACAAACTATGCCAGCCCCATAAGTCATTGCGCCATTTATTGCCGTGTAGGGAAAAAGATATATAAGGGCTGTGCCAAAAGTCCGGTAACGTATATCTAGAATACTAGTAGATCGTCAGGGATACTGGATAAGGATTCTTGGTGGAGGTAGGGATTTTGGAGGCTAAATCCTCTTTTTAAGATGATTTCTCCTTTTGGGCGGGCGCGAGCGGCTCTGCGGGTGCAAGTTTTCAGTGACTGGCAGGAGGAAGTGCTCCCTCCTGCCAGGCCACCTTCAGGACCCCCCGGCATGGCAGAGTTCTAATCAGACGGGGCAAGGGAGCTCTAACCTCTCTGCTCTACTCCCTCGCGCAATGTTTGCTGATGCCGCGGGAGCCAGAATATGACGTCATATTTGGGCTCCCGGCATCAGTAGACAGCCCGCGAGGGAGCAGAGCAGAGAGGTTAGAGCTTCCTCGCCGCGTCTGATTAGCACACAGCTGCCGGCCGAAGTGAAGCCCCACTGGACCCCAGGTACAGATCCACACCAGCTCTCCAGGTAGGGAGGCTGGGTGGACATTTAATATTAATAATTTGTGTGTATATGTGTGTGTCTGTAAGTGTATGTATGTGTGTGTCTGTAAGTATATGTGTGTGTGTCTGTAAGTATATGTGTGTGTCTGTAAGTGTGTGTTTGTGTCTGTAAGTATGTGTGTGTGTGTCTGTAAGTATGTGTGTGTGTGTCTGTTTGTGTGTGTGCATCTGTGTGTCTGTTAGTGTATGTGTGTGTCTGTGTATGTGTGAGTGTCTGTAAGTGCATGGGTGAGTATGTGTATGTTTGTGTGTATGTGTTTCTTTGTGAGTGTGTGTGTGTGTCTGTAAGTGTATGTGTGAGTGTTTGTCTGTGAGTGTGTGTGTGTCTGTAAATGTATGTGTGAGTGTGTGTGTGTGTGTGTGTCTGTGAGCAGAGTACTTGTAGAACAGAAGAAAGAAGGAGCAGAGTATTTGTAAAAAGGAAAAAGAAGGTGCAGAGTACTTGTAGAATAGGAGAAAGAAGGAGTAGAGTACTTGTAGAATAGGAGAAAGAAGGAGTAGAGTACTTGTAAAAAAGGAGAAAGAAAGAAAAGGAAAAGAAGAGAATTGTTGTTGACTAATAATAGTAAGTGGGCTACCTAGCTCAGGATTCATACTGGGCATTGCTATAAGGAAGGTTAAAAAATAGAAAAAAGGAAGGAAAAAAAAGGTGGGGAGGGGAATTGAGGAGGGAGAGGAGGGGAGCTGACGCACAGATGAGAAATCATTTTATGAGCAAACAGAGAAATTGTCTGAATATCACCGAAAGAGGAGACCTTCGTTTGTTCCTTACGAAAATCGAACCAGATATCAAATATTTAGTCTCGCAACATCAACCTCAAGGATCTCATTAATCACTAGTAAAGGTAATTTCAATTTACTTTATTGCTTCCTCATTAAACTTTATAAAGTTAAAAACATTATAAACACCAAAAGTAGAAATAAAAAGATAAATGTACGTACATTTATTTATTTATTTTTTAAAACACCCTCCTTTCTAAAAAATATCCCGCACTTGCACGAAAACTGGTGGGCGGTAAGGACATTTTTCCATCCAGAAAGATGCATTAGTGGGCGGTAAGTGGAAAAAGGTTGACTACCACTGAACTAGACAAACACACACTATACACATGCACACAATGCATTCACTACACACCGTGCATCCCCTACATAGACACTGCATTCAATACACACACTGCAAAACATGCGTGTCATAACATAACACACAGTCAGGCACACACACACAGTCAGACACACACACACACAGTCAGACACAAACACACACACACAGTCAGACACACACACACACACAGTCAGACACAAACACACACACAGTCAGACACACACACACACAATCACTCACATTAACACTTTTTTTAAATTTAATTCCCCCCCCCCCAGCCTCCTTACCTCTGGGAATGCTGGGGGGTGTTCCTCTCTCTCCCTGGGGGTCCAGTGGCTGATGGGCTGGCGGCACTGGGCGGGCAGCTGACGAGGGAGCACTTCCTCTGAGCTGTGTGCTCAGCTCCCTCGGGCGCCGCAGAGTGAGGCTGGGAGCCGGAATATGACGTCATCTACCCGGCTCCCAGCCTCACTCTGCGGCACGCGAGGGAGCTGAGCAGAGTGCTCAGAGGAAGTGCTCCCTCGCCAGCCACCCGCCCGCCCATCAGCCAGCGCCGCAAGGCTAACAAGACATTTGCCCTGGGCATTTGGGAGGCTGCTTTTTTTGTCGCCCCCTAAAAAAAATGCCTCCCAAGGCAAATGCCTTGTTTGCCTCGCGGCTAATACGTCCCTGGTGCGGGCATGGCTTTGGGGAAAAGGCAGTATTTCATCCTTGGACCCAGGCAGCACAATGTCTTTGGCCAATCCTGGATTGTCTTTTATATGAACATTATTATTTTATCTTCAAACTATTAAAAGAACATTTTATAAATATATACTATTCATCAACAGCTCCTCTATTTTTTCTAGCTAGCAATCGAAGAAACACTTGACAGGGTAGCTATTCATCTAAACCAAGTATACAGGGTGAACTGAGACTGGAATCACAGCAACTAGAACCCCAATAAGTTATCTCTCCTTCCTCTCAGTTGTTAGTGGTGTTGAGTTTAGCAAGCCAAGGAAACCCCAAAACCTCTGGGTAGGAGGGAGAAATGATTACTTGTAAGGTAATCACCACCAAATGCAGTATACTCACAAAGAAGTTTAGAGAAACTGTCTGGTCATAGATTACTGGACTGCAAAGCTGTCTACCATCTATGGCCTTAACAGCCAATGGTAATAATTTTCTCTCCAGTAAAACTTTGGTCCAAAATCTTCTCAGCAGCACCAGAGTACAAAAGAACATTAGTGGCCACTGTGACATTATTGCAGCACCACAGGAAGAAGGCACCTAGACTTATTAGGGGACAATGTGATCTCAAGGCCGGCCTCCTGAGAGAGTTTAGGTGCCGGTGTTTTCCTGGCTGGGTTGGGCAGGTGGCACAGACATTGCCTTTCTTCCACAGTACATACAGAGACTTATTACATCCGTGGAGCTTTTCAGTTTCAAAAAGTCTCGTCAGACCAAGATTCATAGGTTCCTCCATCATTGTGCAAATGTCATATCTGGTGATGGATTTGAATTTGTATAAGCAAAACTGGGAGCGAGACAAAAAGTTTTAAGCCAAGCCTTTTCCCTGTCCTTTATGGGCTGATGGATCCAGAGTCTCTTGTCTATCACAGTGAGCTGGTTGACTTACTCCTCAAATTCCACAGGGTGGTGTCTAGCTGAAGCTTCATCTAGGAGGGTGTCACATAACCTTCTTTGAATGTGTACACCAGCAACTGGTTATTAAATTCAAGCTCTGCCTCATACATATAGAATTACACTTCAAATACTCCCCCAGCATTGTAGAGCCTTGCTTACAATAAAGCAAATACTTGGCAGCAGTTGCTGTGAGCCATGAAGGGTCCAAAAAGGTAGATGAATTAGAGACGAAAGAAATTTGTTTTTCTCCATAACGGGTAACCCAAACTAAAGCCTTGCCAGTCAGGTTAAAAATATCCCTAAGCGTGGATCTGTCTGTAGGAAAGCAATGATGGCAAAACTCAAAATCAATAGAATAAACTAAGAACACCCTAGAGTGTGAATTCCCAGGAGCAAGAGATTAAATCTAATAGAAATACACTAAAAATAATCACAGTATTATGATCTAGAAAACAATCAAAAAATATAATATAAACTAACTAGTGGTAGGATTTGTATTTTACAATGGCATTACAATTGAACATTCAGTGATAATAAATTCCCAACTGGTAGACCTTATTATGTTGCAAAAAATAACTTATCCAGAATCTGTAACAAGTTCTTGTGTTACTATTGTATCATAAGTAGCTAAGACTCAGCCTGTAATAACAGTGCTGGGTAAATCAAGGACCTATTAATTTTTCTACTAAAGATATTAAGAATTTGCAAAGTCCGAAAAAATAAATGAGATAAATGGCGATTTAGTATAGATAAACTATATGCCAGAAATTTATTGTATAGTAAAAATTAAAAGTTCCAATACATAAAAATAACGGTGAAATACTGAGGTAGGAGTACAGTCTATTAAGTCTTCAGAAGAGTGAGACAGAACTGTTCACAATCTGAGATATGCATAGAACAAATCGAAGAAATGAATTAAGATTTATGGCAAACGGTTATCCAATTCCATTATTAGAAGAATCAATTGATAAAGCATTAGCTTTACCAAGAGAAGATACCCTACACAACCAGAAGCAATCTCCACAATATGAAAATCAAACCCCTGCTTGTATTACCAAATATAGTAGTCAATCAAATGTACTGCAGAGTATACTTAAAAAACACTGGGGTATCCTCAAGAGTGACCCCATACTTTCAGACATCCTAGATAGTGATGTCCCGAATGGTTCGCCGAACAGTCAGCAGACACATTCCAGCCAATCAGCAGCAGACCCTCCCTCCCAATACCTAATCTCGGTGTTCAAATACCACAAATACTAAGTTGAGTTTATTTATTTTTATTTATTATTTTTGATTTGTTTTGCACTTTAGGTAGCACAGATGGATTAATTAATTTTATTTCACTTTAGTTATCTTTTGTAGGCAGGGATAGAGGCTGTATTGTAGGCACTTGTATTTCTTTACAGTGCCGTGGTAACTTTTTTAGGGACAGCAGACTTTTTACAGAAGTCACTGTCTGGGTTTAGCTTTAGGGCATTTTTTCTTTTTTTCTATATTGCCCACCTCCTCTCCCCCCCCCCGCCTCTTCTTGAAGTTACCTCTGTCTCTTGGGAATTTAGTATTTGTGGTATTTGAACACCGAGATTAGGTATTTACTGGGTAGACCCTTTAGTTATTTATTGGTTTCCAGGGTCCGCACTGTATGGTTCATTATTACCACATTGAGTGTATCCTTAGGATTATTAAAAGTTAGAGACCCCTATTTTTCTCTTTTTACTCTTCCACTTAGGACTCCTCTTTCAGTTCTATTTTTTTCTTTCATGTCTTACTTGCAATTAAGGGTTATTCCCTCAGGTGAGGTGATGGAGGGCGGGCGGTACGTGACGTAGGTGCGTACGTCAGCGGCAGGACCGCGCGCCTTTTCGGACCAGGAAGTGGGGCAAAGGAGCGGCGAGACATCAAGGCTGTGAGGACGCTCAGCTCAGCTCTGCGATGCGGTGCTGAAGTGCTGAAGTGGAGGTGGAGGAAACGATCTGAGGCTGCCGATCCTGCTAGGCGGCTGAGTAACGGAAAATTTATTTTTTCTCAATTATTGCCTAATGCTTCAAAGTTTTAACGCTGCAGTAAATCTTTTTGATGGCATAAAAAAAAAAAAAAGGGGAGATTGGGCTATTAATGAGCTGACAGGTTGACTGTCAGTTTATAGGTATCCTTTATTAATTTGGCTTCTGGTACTGTGATGTAATGGATAAGAGTACAGTTTTAAGAACTATAAAACAGTATTTGTGAGTAAATGGTCACTTTCCCATCTATTCGCTACTGACCTCCATTGACCTCTATCTCTATCTTATATTTGAAGTGATAATTTAAGGATTGCTATTTAAAGGGATAGCTATCTGCAATTTAAAGTCACAATAAAGTCATAACAAAAGAGAGAAAAAGAGAGGAAACAGGAGGAAGGGAAGGAGAAGAAAGGAAGAAAGAAGGTGAAGGAAGCCTATTAAAGATATATGTGCCAAAGAAATACATAGTATCTCTAAGCAACAGGAAAAAGGAAGAAAAAATTATTATTATTATTTTTCTTTTTTTTGAGGGACGAAGAAAATTTTGACAGATTTATCATTATTACACATGGCTCCTAAGAAAGAGAAAGCCCAAATCACAGAGAGAAAGAAGGCAACAATTGGCACATTTTATTCTCCTAAAATGCCATCTGTAGAAGCAGAGCCTTTAGAAAATGCTGAGCTCTCGACACATCAAATATCAGATATATCCGAGGATGATTATCCGCATCTGCCAAATACACAGGGAATAACGCAACAATTATTAACACAAATGTTGGACAATCTGTATAAAAAAATTAAAACATAATACAAATGATCTCAGACTGGAAATTGCCACTCTTTCTGAGAAAATCTCAAGTCAGGCAATTATACTACAAAAAGTACAAGATGAATATGAACAGATCAAACTATTTAATATACAGCTAGAGAAAAGACTGAGCGATGTCGAGATTAAATTGACAAACTTAGAAGATCGGTCCAGGAGAAATAATATAAGAGTTAGAGGTATACCAGAATCAACAACACAAGAAGACATATTCCTATCTGGACAGTTTTTTTTTTCAAGAATTTTGTCTCGACAGACGCTGGGCCCTGAAACCTTTGAAAAATTTCATAGAATGTCCAGACCAAACGGAATCGATAAATCTTATCCAAGGGACGTTATGATCTGTTTCTCCAGTTTTCGGATAAAAAACCTAATACTGCAGAAAATTAGGAATGGGATTTTAGATACTGAAGAATGGAGACATTTAAAAGTTTTTCAAGATTTATCCCAAAAAACAAGACAAGCAAGAAGATCTTTCTCAGAAGAAACGGCAATCCTTAGGGATAAGGACATAAGATACAAGTGGTTGTTTCCGACGGCAATTATGGTCTTTTTTAAAGATCAATCATACATCTTTAAGGACAATACGGCACTTAAGCAGAAATTGATAACTCTTAAAATTACCCCTTGAGGGGGGAGGGAGGAACAGAAAAGACGGAAAATGGAAAATTAATTAAATTTTTTTTTTTTTTTTTTTTCACGGTGTGGTGGGAATGGAAATGTATTAGAGTGATACTGAGTGACACCGACAATTTAACAATAAGGATATATTTATATCAAAATTATTGAGTATGGAGGAGAATAGTTTAAAGTTAAAACTTATATATATAGACACAAAATTAGGTTTAGCTGTATAGAACCAACGGAGCGGAGTTTTGCTTGTATTCACTAAAGGGGTCTTTATAAATAATACTTAATAACTTAATAGTAACTGTATTAGTAGATACTTTGTGAATATTTATAAATAAAATTAAAAGTAAAGAATTTGAAGAATAAGGAGATAGACTTACACTTAAAGTAATAAAAATTGGATGAAAAGATTAAAGATAGTGATTATTAGATACATAATTAAAATTAGATGCATGAAATGCACGGAAAGGCGGTTCATAATACTCACAAGATTTTATCAATTTAATTTTTTATTTTTTTTCCTTCTCTCTCCCCATTTGGGGTAGGGCGAGGTAAATGGCCCACTAGCCTGGTTCAAGGTCCTGCGACGGCAGCAGGGTTAGATATGAAGACTATATTTAGTACTTCATATTTTGGGATAAATGTCTTGAGAGATGGTTGTTTGAACTTCCCCAGGAGTTTAATGTTATATTTCCAACTGGGGAAGGTATGAGTCGATGGGTGAATGGGGAAGGTTTGGGGAGTGGATTTGTGTGTTGGATACTACCTGAGGGGAGGCTAGGTGGGAGGAGGAAGGGGGGCGAAGTGCGGCAGGATGACACTTAATATACTATCTATTAACGCAAGGGGCTTGAACTCAGGACAGAAAAGAGGTTATTTGTATAAGTTATTGATAGACAGTAAAACGGATATTGGTTTCGTACAAGAAACACATTGGGTTAACTCTTTACCTAATGTATGGAACTATAAAAAATTTCCAGTGGTACATAGATCCAACTTGGTAGGAAAAAATAAGAAAAGAGGAGTGGCAATCTTCTTCTCAAGTAGTTTGAAATACGAATTGGTTTATGAAGAGGCTGACTCTGGTGGTAGGTTTCTTATAGTGATAGTTAGAATTAATGATATTTTATATACATTGGTAAATGTCTATGCTCCAAATCAACTTCCATATAGATTTCTGGGCAGCCTGATGCAAAAGGTGGACCGTGTGTCGTCTGGAAGCCTAATTATCAGCGGGGATTTTAACTGCATTATAGATAACAAAGTGGATAGGAATAGAACTAAGCTCATGGAGAAGGAGGACAACCAAAAAATAGTTCCATCAATGATGCAGACTTTTTTAGCAAAAAACTGTTTATACGATTCCTGGAGAATACTTAACCCAGAAGAGCGAGACTATACGTTCTATTCAAATGTTCATCAGTCATATACTAGAATTGATTACTTTCTGGTTAAAGCTGAAACACTAGAGCGAATTAACAAGGTGACAATTGGGCCCATAACGTGGTCTGACCATGCACCAGTTAGTTTAGTAATAAATAACAACGTGGAATATAAACGTAGAGATAGATGGCGACTAAATGAAACTCTATTAAAATCAGATAGTAACGTAGAAGAACTGCGTATTCAGGCCAGAGAATTTTTTGAAATTAATGATACAGGGGATGTCTCTAAAGCTATGTTGTGGTGTACCTTTAAATCATATATGAGAGGGTGTCTTATAAAATTGGGTGCCAATACAAAGAAAAAGAAGGGAAAAGAGTTGAATGAGCTTTATATTGACTTAGCAAAACAAGAATGTCTACATAAGATTACTTTAGACCATAGAATTTTAGAGGACATTAAGGAGATTAGGAAAAAAATATTAATAAGAACTCAAGAAAAAATTGATAAAGCAATGTTAGTATTAAAGCAGGGATGGTATTATGGAAATAATAAAACAGGGAAAAATCTTTCAAATAAACTAAAACATAAAAACAAACTTCAATCTATAAACTACATAATAGCTGGAAATAAAAAACTTTTTTCACCAACCCAAATAGCTAACGCATTCGAAGAATATTATAAAAGTTTATATAATCTAAAACTTAATGAGCCATCTGCAGGGGAATTAAAGGATTTCTTGGATAAATTAGGCTTGCCAAAGATTTCTATTGATAAATTAAATCAGCTTAATGCTCCATTTTCTATTCAGGAGATTACTCGACATTATTAAAGTATTAATACCAGGCAAAGCACCAGGCCCAGATGGGTTTACATCGATTTTTTATAAAAAACTAAATGATATAATTTCCCCATATTTATTGAATACATTTAAAGAATTTGACAGCTATAAAACTATTCCATCTGAATTACTTCAGGCCTCTATAATTCCAATCCCTAAGCCAGGAAAGGATCCAAGGTATACTTCGAACTATAGACCAATCTCTCTTATTAATCTAGATATTAAAGTATACTCCAGAATTTTGGCCGACAGACTTAAACAAAATTTACCTGATATTGTATATAAAGATCAGAGTGGATTTGTGGAAGGCAGAGGTACATCAGATAACATTAGGAAATTACTGAATGTTCTATACCATGCGGACAAAAGTGTGTCCCCTTTCGCTATGGTAACCCTTGATGCCTAAAAGGCCTTCGACCGCGTTAACTGGAAATATTTGGAAGAGGTTCTGAAGGCCTTCGGCATTGAGGGTTTCTTCAAAGAGTGTACAATGGCATTATATAAAGATCCTCAAGCCAGAGTTTTAGGTTTCATGTTTCAATCAAATTGGTTCCCAATTAGAAATGGGACGCGCCAGGGCTGCCCTCTGGCACCTCTGTTATACATCCTCTCTATAGAACCGTTGGCAGCCGCGATTAGGCAGAATGAAGATATCAGCGGGCTAAAAATAAATAGTTTGGAGAACAAAATTGCACTTTATGCAGACGATGTTCTACTAACTCTTACAGATCCCATTAGATCTATTCCAGCTGTATTTTGTCTTATTAATGAGTATAGTAAATTCTCAGGCTATAAAACAAATTTAAATAAATCACAAATCTTGATAAGAGGTCTAAATGGGCCTGGGGTAAAAAAACTTAAAAAGGAATTTAAATGCGATTGGGAAGCAAGGAACATAAAATACTTAGGAGTAAGACTATCTTTGGATTATAGGGAAATTGGTGAACTTAATTATATAGAAATAGTTACCCAATTTAGGAATACCCTAAAAAATTGGAAGGGATTGGAATTGTCCTGGCTGGGAAGAATAGAAGCGATAAATTCTTACTTACTCCCTAAACTGACATTTTTGTTTTGTAATCTCCCGCTGAGGGTTCCAATCCAGACGATACACGGTCTTCAAAAACTTGTTTCGGAATATATATGGCAAGACAAGAGACCTAGAGTATCAAAGGAAATTTTACAGAGACATTGGAAAGAAGGGGGAATTTCTTTCCCAGATATACAGAAACTATATATGAACAACATGGTAGCACACTTAATTAAATGTGATAACTTTACAAAGACAAGACCAGTTTGGTTAGATATCGAAAAATCGGATCTGTGCAATATTGAACCTTTATTTCTCTGGTGGTGCGATAGTGAATTTGTAAACAATGTAAGATCTAACAACCCGATGAACAACACAATGATCTATATTGTAAAATATCTGAAGAAAAAATACGGAACTAAATGTATATCAAGAAATGCTCCATTTATGTGTCTCAAATATTATATAAAGAATATAAATCTTCAAGAATGGGAAAAATGTGGAATTGTAAAAATTGCAGAACTTTTAAATGATAACAAAATATTGCCTTTTGCAACGCTACAGCTTAATTATAATCTCCCCTCGAAGGAAATATTTAATTATTTAAGAATAAAATCCTTTATTATGGGAAATGTTTTTTCGGACACTTCTCCATTCGATCAGTTTGTAGCATCTCACTATAAAAATAAAATTGCATCTAAATTTAATCAATTTACAAGATGCCAAAGGCAAACAGTTAAAGTATTGGCAATGATTAAATGGGAGCAGGAATTCCATTTCTCATCTTCGGTTGAAGATTGGAATTCGGCCTTACAATCAGTAAAAAGACACATACATGGGGTGAATATACAGGAAGTGTACTTTAAATTAGTATACCGTTGGTATTTGGTGCCCACTCGTCTCCATAAATTTCAACCCACACTTCTACCAGATTGTTGGAGATGTGGTAGGGAGTTAGGTTCATTCCCCCACATCTGGTGGGACTGTGAGGAGTTGAAACCTATGAAAATTATTATATCAGACTTGGTGGATTCCATTCTGAAGGTTAAAACTATTATTACGGCACAAATGTTCCTGTTTCACTTAGATTTGCCAAAACTTAATATAAAACAAAAAATTCTTATGATCCATTCTTTTATGGCAATAAAAATAGTTATGGCCAGAAATTGGAGAAATATGGGTTCGTTAAATTGGCATGATATACGTATACAAATAGATTATCAATGTAAGATGGAAGCTGGGTTATTCTTAAATAAGTTATCTAGAGAGAAATATGATGAAATTTGGGCCCCTTGGGTTAGATATTGTAGTAGTAAAAACTCAACCCCCCTCCCACAGCTAGCCAGTCTGAGGTAGTACCTGTGTAATTGTAAGATTGTAAGATTGTAAGAAAGTGGAATTGTGTGTCATTATTTTTTGGTTCGAACGTAGCTTATGTAGTCAATGCTTAAGTGCAATTTGAAATATGGTTATAGTAGTTATATGTATAATTACAGGAATTCTTGTAAAGGAAAATACTGTACCATATTGAAAAACTTTACTTCTGAAAATGTATATGGATGAAATTTCTAAAATGAAAAATAAAAATTTATATAAAAAAAAAAAAATTAAAAGGGTTATTCCCTAATTAGGGAGAGTAATTTTTTAAGGGCTAGTTAGCACTAATTCATTGGCCAGAGTATACGACCTCTGAATCACAGCTAGTATTACTTATTTTATTCATTATCACTATTTTATATTTTGTATTCTTTTATAGATATGTTTAAGTAATTCATATTTGCCAAGTAAGGTCTTCAATTTAGGAATACATTTTTTTATTTTTTTTATTATTTAATAATTTTTTCCTTTTTATATACATATTGGCATTATGACATTCTACTTCAATTTTAACATGAATTTACATATCTAATTATTTAAAAAAAATTCTTTATGGTATGATAACTTATTTTTTAAGCAAGGTTCAATCAAATGGGTTATCTACTGGAAGTTGTTTGTCTGTTTTATATTCTTTCTAGTAACTAGCTGCAATTGTATATAATGCACAGCTATTATCTATATATTGTTATTTATTTTTAAATTTTATGTAATCTATTTGTTAGGTTTAGGTCTGCATCTAGTATCTATTATTATTAATTGTCTATTTCTATGCAAGACTGTAACATACATAATATTTATATGTCATCTGTCAACTCTTTAGATGTATTAATATCTGTAAGATGAAAGCAGTTACCAAAGATCAATTGATGTTAAAATCTATTTGTACTGTACATTTCTTTCTCTTTATGATTGTTCTTTTCACACAATACACATTAATGTATTAAGATGATATCACTAATAAGATAGTCATAGTATTTATAATGACCTAATCACTTATTTACACTATTATTTACACTATCTTTAACATTCTATTTTATTTATTTCATATTTATCTATTTTTATTCATTTCTATTTTTATCTTTATTTTTATTTATTTTATTATATATTTTTTATTTGTATTTATTTATGAGTATCATACACTAAAATCAGTTATTATTTCTATTATACACTAAGGAGGGAATACATAATTGTGGGTGATTATTCTTCACATTGATATTCACAAGCCTTATTTAGTGATAACACAATTAATTTGTCATTCATCCCAACATAAGACTGAAGTAACCATTATGTAATAGTATTATTATTATTATTATTATAATTATTATTTTTATTCACTTTTTCATTCATGTATTATTATTTTTTCTTATTAATTTTTATTTACTTTTGTATTTTTTTAGTTTACATATGTTTCTTTGAATGTTTATAAACTTAATAAGATCTTAAAACCAGTTGATTGCTAATAATTGATCCATGATATATAAACTACTGCCGACAAGAGAGACTACAAGCCTCTGATGAAGTAGGGCTAACCCTACGAAACGCGTAAGGCAAGGCAAGGCACTTTCACGGTTGAACCTGGGAGGAGACAGCCAGGTCTTCAATATTTTTCCTGTGGATCACTACACCCCGGACCCGGTCTTCAACTTTAGAGATACCTCCCTCGTGGGTTCCAGGTCCACCTCTCGGTGTGAGGTCGGAGGCGGAGGATACAGGGACTCACACGCCGCCCTCACCGGCTGTAAGGAGGGTGAAGAGAAGGACTGCACCTCTCACAATCCACATCCATCCGGGTCTGGATCACAGGTTTCATATCTTTATACATCTAAGACTTAATAGACTGTACTCCTACCTCAGTATTTCACCGTTATTTTTATGTATTCAAACTTTTAATTTTTACTATACAATAAATTTCTGGCATATAGTTTATCTATACTAAATCGCCATTTATCTCATTTATTTTTTTCGGACTTTGCAAATTCTTAATATCTTAAGTAGAAAAATTCATAGGTGCTTGATTCACCTAGCACTGTTATTACAGGCTGAGTCTTAGCTACTTATGATACAATAGTAACACAAGAACTTGTTACAGATTCTGGATAAGTTATTTTTTGCAACATAATAAGGTCTACCAGTTGGGAATTTATTATCACTGAATGTTCAATTGTAATCCCATTGTAAAATACAAATCCTACCTCTAATTAGTTTATATTATATTTTTTGATTGTTTTCTAGATCATAATACTGTGATTATTTTTAGTGTATTTCTATCAGATTTAATCTCTTGCTCCTGCGAATTCTTAGTTTCTTAGTTTATTTTAACGTTTTTATACTTGGTGGAATCCTATATTTTTCTGGTTAGAGCATATCCATTTTACTGTTTTTATTTTAAAAAAATCTGTCGCTTTACTTTGGTAGCTTCAGAATCTTGTGTTTATCAAAATCAATAGAAACCTGATTGAAAAATCCTCTACAACACATATGTTCACCAGAAAATAGACAAGTTTAAGGTTTTGCTGGTGACATCCATAGAGAAGTGTGGAGATACTGTGGCATGATTTCAATCACAATAGGTTTGTTCCAGGTGGAGACCAGACCAAGTATTGCAAACAAAAGGTTAACCCTTTATGGGCTGAGCTTTTTTTTTTTAATTTTGCAATATCACTCATCCAAAGTAAAATAAAAAATTATATGGAAGAGTGAGCTCTTTGTGCATATACTTATATGCATACTAATATGCAGCATTTTATAGAGATCTTGAATGGAGAGTAATCATCTTTTTCCAGAAAGTCAGGGGAACTACTTAGGAATAGTAGAATAAGTAGTAGATAGTAATGCATGTTCCTTTGTCTACTGTTTAATTACAGGCATCACTATGACATGAGAACCTTTAAATAAAACTCTGGCCATATAAAGACACATACAGTTGCAATCAAAAGTGTTCAACCCCCATTGAAAATTAGGTTTATTGTCAGAATGTAAGGAACAGTTTGCAAGGAACAAATCAAGCAAAATCAATTGAAATAGCTCAACACAACAAATGATTCAAGTAATTTCCCCAGATTTAACTGAAAATGCAATTTATAATGACTTCTATAATGAATGAATGACTTATATGATGAACTGTAGTTCCTATATTCAAAAAGGGTTCAAAATCCGTGCCTTGAATTATAGGCCAGTCAGCTTAACTTTTGTGACTGGGAAAGTATTTGAAAGGATATTAAGGGGTAATATTCAGGAATTCATTGAGATGTGGTTATCAACAAAAATCAGCATGGTTTTATGAAACATAGGTCATGTTAAGTAAGTTAATTGCATTCTATGAAGAAGTAAGTAGAAGTATAGAACAGGGTGTTGCAGTTGATGTGATCTACTTGGATTTTGCCAATGCAGTTGATACAGTTCCACACAATAGGTTAGTGTTTATACACAAAGAAATTGGTCTAGATGAAAATTCTTGTTCTTGGGTAGAACATTGGCTTAAAAATAGAGTACAGAGAGCTGTCATTAATGGTACATTTTGAAACTGGACAGAATTGGTAAGTGGTTTCCCTCAGGGTTCTACTTCTATTTAACATATTTATAAATGATCTTAAAATAATCTTTGGAAGTCGTGTTTCAGTGTTTGCAGATGACACAAAACTCTGTGAAGTAATATAATGTGAGCAAACTATTACTTTGCTGCAGAAGGATTTAGATTTAGACTGGGAGACTGGGCACTCAGATGGTAGATGAAATTAATTGCCGAAAAATACAAAGTTATGCACTTCGGGTTAAAGAATGTACAAGCAACTTACACTCTAAATAGTAGTGAATTAGGGTTAATTAGGAATAATTTAGGAATTGATATAGACAGCAAACTAGGCAACAATGTGCAATGCCAATCAGCAGTGGCTAAGGCATACTTGCAAAAACACAATATTCAATTATATAATTTTGAAATTTTAGGGTAATAGCTTCAAACTGGGTTTTTTGCCTTCTTTTTGACAACAAAGAAACAGATGTGAGGAAGGCTGAACTAGATGGAAACATGTCTCTTTTCAGCTTATGTAACTATGTAACCATGTGTGTAGGCGCGGGGAGGAGCAATGACATAGCACGATCTCGTGGTCAGCGCAACTGAGAGAGTTCAGAGGGAGCCGAGAGTTCAACGGTGGCAACGTTGAAACGAAGAAGGAATTTCCAACAGGTTGTGGAGGCTTTACGTCTACACGGCACCAAGTACTGGTGGGGTTACCCGACTAAAATGCTGGTCCAGCACAACGAAGGAATCAAACCCATCTTCACCCCGGAGGAGGGTATCAAGCTCCTAAAGGAATGGGACATTCCTATCAAACAGACCGAAGCGACTCCCAACCCTCATAGAAGACCAGCACAAGAATGGAGCAAAGCTAGCAAGAGACTCACCTAAACGCCCTATGACACAGGCCGCAAGTATTACCTACACAAAGCAAAGCAGCCATACCACACACTTACACAAACGTTGATACCTATATTAATCCTCACACACATGGTTTGTTTTGTTTTCCTTTTCCTTAAGTTAAAATACACACATACCCTCTAAATATGTAAGGAAATAAAGCGGATGTCCCAGTTAATGGGCCGCGAAGCACATACTATCCCACAATGACTGACATACGAGGCGGCTGCAACAAACCACCCAGGGACTAAAACATAAAATGGAATGGTCAGCATACACCAAGTCAAGACAGGCTAACATACAAGCTGATGAGTTAAACATGTTATACTGCACTAAGATTTATCTGTATACAAGTGATACACTGCTAACTTATGTACCATGTGAAAACAATAGGGGGACTAAGGTTAAAATGTGAAGTCAAGAGATGTATGTAATGTTGAGCCCACAAGCTTGTGACTTAATATGTAGTCCATTGCGGCTGATTGCCACTCTGCCATGAGGGGAGTGCCGGTACTAAAATAGGCGCACCATAGTTTCATCCACCTTCTCACAATCCCATGTTGGTTTATTGTTCCATATGTAATGACATATGATTCTATTACTTTGAGTTTACATAGTTATATGTTTAATGCATTGACAACAATACATAAGGTGAAACACTCTGCCTACTATACCACCCCTAGCACTAGCCGGCAAAATGAACATGAAGGGAGAATATGCTGAAGCGAGAACACCTCGCTACCGGAGTGGAGGTGCACACACTCACACTCCAGGGGGGGTCTTCGTCCTCGGGGATATAGCCAAAGGGGATATAGCCCAAAACACGACTGACGAAGCAGGCTAGCAACTAATAAGAGAACACAACTTATACGACGCCTGGCAGACACTACAACCTACAGACAAGGAGTTTACCTCGTACTCACAGGCACACAAATCGTTCTCACGAATAGACCACATCCTGGTGTCGGGGCCACTACTTTTAAGAACCACCCAGTGCAAAAGTGGGAACATCGTGTGGTCAGACCATGAGCCAATTACCATAACCTTGAGAGGCCCATTTCCTCATAGAGGCCAGGCACCGTGGCGCCTAAACGAATCCCTGCTGCATGACCCTACCTTCCTGCCCCGATGACACAACACTTATTTTCAAATCAATGATACCCCAGACATACCACCTACTTCCTTGTGGCAGGCCCACAAACCAAGTATAAGAGGGCTATTGATCAGCAGGGCCTCATATATCAAATGCACATCCAACGAAGAATACATGAACCTGCTGCGCACAATACGGGACGCAACAAAACGCACACATGACAAGCCCAGACAATGCCCATCTCGAAGCAATAGCAAGCGCCACAAAGCGCTTAAACGACATCCACCTAGCCAAGACGTCCCATACAATGCAACGTCTAAAAATGAGACAATACTCCAAGGGTAATAAGGGGGGGAAGGCACTGGCAGCACTGCTGAGAAAAAAGCAAGCCCAATCTAAAATCCCTTACTTCATTTCCAACACAGGGCAAAAAATCTACAACCCCCAAGATATTAATGATGAAAGGCCAAATTCTACCACAATTTGTACAATTTAAAGCAGGATGACACAACACACCACCCCTCTGAGACTGAAATAAGCAACTTCCTAGACCTCACACAACTGCCATCACTGACCTTGCATCAAAAAGAACTGATACAACTACCTGTGACGTGCCAAGCAATACTACAAACCATAGCATTCCTTCCATCCGGGAAATCCCCGGGACCAGATGGCCTCACCAACTATTATTACAAAACATTCTCTATCATCTTAGCCCCACGTCTAACACCAGTATGCAACCACATCATTACCACAGGCACCATGCCAAAGGAGATGCTCATGGTGCATGTAGCGACGCTCCCTAAACCAGGGAAACCACCAAATAAAAGTCAGAATCTGCGCCCTTAACACGGACACAAAATTGTTGGCTAAAATATTTGCAAACCGTCTGTCCCAAATTATACCTACAATAATACATGCAGACCAGGTAGAGTTCGTAAGTGGACGTTAGGGAGCGGATGGAGTGAGAAAGGTCCTAGACCTATTGGGTGGGCTGCAGGGAGGGAGAGTGCCAAGTGTGCTATTATCGTTGGATGCAGAAAAAGCCTTCGATCACCTCCACTGGCCCTTCCTCCTTGCCGTCCTAGGGAAGTTCGGATTCCCCCCACAATTCATAGCACTGATAAAGGCTCTGTACTCCTGTCCCACAGCCCAAGTGGTAAATGGAGGCTTCTCATCGAACAGCTTCACTATTTCCAACGGTTCTAGACAGGCCTGCCCCCTATCCCTGATATTATACATACTCGCCCTAGAACCCCTCACACAAATGATCAGAGACGATCCCAAGATACAGGGAATCAGGGTTAAGAGCAGAGAATATAAACTTACACTGTTTGCGGACATCCTCTTCTTTCCCATATAGATGTAACAGAGCAATCTCTGTTTTTTTCTCTAGTGTTACTGCTCCTATCTTATTTAGTTGTTCAAAAGTTAAATCCCAGAATGGGATCTTTCTGGGGCAATTCCACCAAATATGTAACATTGAACCATCTATGTGACAACATCTCCAGCAATTTGGGAGATTACGTAAAGCAATTTTATTAAGTCTTATAGGAACTAAGTACCATCTATAATATACTTTTACAAATATTTCAAGGATATTTAAACAGTGGATGTATTTTTTGAGCTTTTTAAATGCTTGACACCATAAAGTATATTGTATATCCAAGGATAAATCCGATTCCCATTTCGTAAGCGCCATTGGGGTATTAGGGCGACCATTTGACTTTATTGCCTCAAGTGCTTTGGCATAATAATGTTTAGAGGGCTTAACTGATAGAATTCCATTAAAGATCCTAGATTATCGTGCCTAGTTAAGATATGTTCTCTCAAAAAACTTTTTATCCGCAGGTAATTAAATATTTCCTTTGATGGTAAATCTAGAAAAATAGCTCAGTATAGCTTTTCAAATGTCGGTCAGTGTATAAATCGCTAATCCGAATATTATTATTTTTATGCCAGTTTTTAAGATCAATTTGTGTCATAATATATTCCAAAGATTTTAAAGATAGTGTAGCCGGGCTTACGTTTTCAATATTACGTTTTCTCTTTATGCTTTTCCATTCTCTTAGTGTTTGAAATAATATTAGAGAATCATTTTCTGTTATAGTTTTTAATTTGATAATATTGTTGATATTATTCCATAGAAGTGGGTCTAAATTGTCCCATCTTATTCTATGTGCTTCTAGTTTATACCATGGCTGGTCCACTGAGTCAGTCCTTTTGAGATTAGTAGCGTGTATTAACATGTTAGCCTGTTAGCCTGGTATGACTGACCTATTAGTCTTTTTTTTATAGCGAAACTGTGTTGATTCTTGGCTTTTTTCCTCTCCCAATATAATTTGTAAAACTACTTTGAACCATATTAAGCCAGTGCAGAGATATGTGGAGAGGAATCATTCAGAACAAATAAGTCCACTTGGGAGTTACATAAGCTTTAATGGTATTTATCCTTCCCCACCATGAGATCTCATGTGATCTCCATTCCCTTAATAATCTATTAGTTTCTTTCAATAGTCTCATAAAATTTAATTCCATACACCTTCTAGGATCAGCAGTTAACATTAGTCCGAGATAGGCAAACTCCTTTGTGGTCCAATTAAAATCATAGGTTTGCTTCAATATTTGTAAAATAGTGTCTTGGACATTATTTACTAAGGCTGTTGATTTATTTACATTTAATTTGTAGTTTGAGACCAAACTATATTTTTCAAACTCTTGCATCAAAATTGGTAGAGAGGATCTAGGCTCAGATATAGATATAATTATGTTGTCTGCATTTAATTCATCTCCAGGGATAGCTATCCCTTTTATTTTTCTATTCTGTCTTATCTTACAGGCAAATGGTTCAATTGATAGAACGTATAACAGAGGGGAAAGTGGGCATCCCTGGCGTGTGCCATTAGAGATATTGAACCAATCAGAACATAAGTCCCGTCTCACTATCCTAGCTGAGGGATTTGAGTAAAGTGCCCCCACTGCTCCCATGAACCAACCTTCAAATCTAAAGTGTGACATAGTCCTACTGAGGAAGCCCCATCCAACCCTATCGAAGGCTTTCTTGGCATCTACCGACAGGGTCAGAAGTGGCATCCCCATATTCTGAGCCCAGTCCATGATCTCCAACATTCTTCGAAAGTTATTACTAAACTGCCTCCCCGAAATAAAACCGATCTGATCGGGATGAATAATGGACGCAAGAATTTTTTGTAGTCTAGCCGCTAATATAGCGGCAAATAACATCCACGTTCATCAATGAGATTGGACAATAGTTATATATATCCATAGAGGATTTACCCAGTTTCAATATCGGGGAGATAGTAAATATGAAGCTTGGCCTTTGCCTGCGATTTTGTTAAAAGTGACTGACAGTATGGGAATGATTTGTTTTTTAAAGGTTTTATAAAATAGATTAGAATATCCATCCGGTCCCGGAGCTTTTTTATTTACAAGAATAGTTATTGCCTGTTCTACTTCTTTATTTGATATAGTCTTATTAAACTTTGCTTCTGCTCCAAGAGATTTTAGGTAGTTTAATATTCATTAGATAGTTCTCTACATCTTCCTTTTCCAGGCTAAAATTTAAATTATAAAGCTTTTCGTAAAAATCTCTGAAGCTTTTGGCTATATCCTCAGGTTTGAGGATGTTCTTATCTTCAACCACTAGTTTGAAAATTTTCTTTTCCAAATTTTGTTTCTTTAGTTTGTTAGTTAGCATAGCATCAGCTTTATTATTCTTGTAGTAAAATTTGATATTTAATTTATTTAAATTGTGTTCTATTCTTTCAGAGATTTTTTTATTGATCTTCTCTTGGATTTCTTTAATCTTGCCTGCTCTCTCAGGAGAGAAGTTGATTTTATTTGCTGTAGATAGGTTATAGAATTCAATATATAACTCTGATAGTTTTAACTCTCTCTTATTTTTGTATTGGCTAGCTATTTTAATCAAATATCCTCTTATGACTGTCTTAAAAGAACACCATAAACATTCATTAGACAATTCTCGGGTTAAATTTTCTTTGAAAAATAACTCCATTAGATTTGCAATATAATCAGTATTAGCCTTATTCTTCAATAACATATTGTCAAGTTTCCAAATCATAGGAGATCTATTCTTCCTATCTGACACTGCTGCTATCAGCAAATCATGATCTGACCTCATATTATCTTTAATTATAATTGACAAGATAGCATTAGATAGTTTAATATCCCCTAGTATCAGGTCAATTCTAGCTGCTGACTTATGCGGGATAGATCTATGTGTGTAATTTTTATCATTAGGGTGGAGTAATTCACATACTGACAGTCAAATTGAACCACTTTGGAAAAGATAATAGATACCCCACATTTATTTTTCCCTTGCATAGAAGCTATATAAATTTAAAAAGTGAAGAGAGAAAGAGGAAAACATCTTATCATGTTCTAGTTATTTCTGAATTGAGTCTGTATAGGCTTATATTATCCTTAGTATGCCAAACACACACACAAAAAAAGTCTCAATTCATCCTTTCAATATCTTTCCTCTTTCCTCCACTTCCTCTAGCTGAGTAGGCTATTCCCGGCCTAAGACATATTATTCGCGGTTAGCCATTCTGTTACTTGACCCAGTGATTTAAACGGTTTCCAAGAGTCATTGTTGAAGATGAGCAACGCAGATTGTTGATTCCATTTAAACTTACAGTTATGTTTCTTCAAAGAAGGAAAAATAGGTGTGAAAGAGGATCTTCTTAATCTTGTTGTATAAGACACGTCCGTAAGTACTCTTGCTGACTTAAACTTTGCTTCTGAAAGACTCATTTTCTTTACAGTGTAAAAGATCTGGGATCTAAATTCAAACAATTGAAATGCAACAATAACATCTTGTGGATATTGTTGTTCTTGTCTTTTTTGGAAAAGCCTATTACAGCGGATCATTTCTGAATCATATTGATCAGTATGAATTCCTAATGTCCTATAATATTCCGTCAGATAATCTCTTAGATGACTGTTATTTCTTCAGAGATGTTTCTGAATCTTAGATTCATTCTTCTTGATCTATCTTCGAAGGCACATATTTTATCTTCCATCTCATTCAGTTTTACCATAAGTTTATTCTGCACTTCTTTCATCTTATTCATCTGTAGATCTTGTAACGGATCACCTCGTACTCCGACCGAGTACCTTTCGTTGATGGACGCTTCCTAGCTTCCCCCGAGGACCACAAGGACCGCACTGGACACCACAACCACCTCAGACTCCACAACCGCCGTAGCTTAACTAGAGTCTCGCCGTCTTCCTTCCACCCTGGGTCAGCTTCTGTCCTCTAAGACTGTGTGGTGAAGACCTCTCCTCCAGGAGAGCGTATCAGGAACAAGCTCTAAAAACAGCTAAGTGATTAAAGCTCAGGGGAATATGAAGAGCATAGCAATCCCTTGTAGCAGATTCCCCCAATAAGAGACAGGACTCAGATTGAGGGTGAGGTAGAACTGACTGTACTGGTACATACAGCCTCTTTTATTCACATTCTACAAACATAGTACTGTCCACAGGGTTTTGAAGAACAACCAATCAACACATTACAACACAGCTAACACTCACATTCATTACATCAGAAATCCTCCCCTATGCCTGTGATACAATTATTGCAACACAATAGACTAACTTAATTATCACAAGCAGGAAAATACAGTATTATAAAACATATCACAGGGACCCCAAAACATGCAATAACCCCATAAAAATATATAATCGAAACTAGGGGATCTGGGTGAACCACATATCCAAAATTCACCCAGATCCGTTCAGTAGTTTGGAAGATACGGTTTAATGCAGATTCCGAAGAACATATACAGGCTATATGAAAAAAAAATTACTGTTAAATGTGTCCCCTGTTCTGTAGTTTAAAACTACTGAATGATGTCTTTGTGCACCAAATACCGGCGAGATGGCACCGTGTAGAAAAATCAAAACAGCGTCTGTGAGTTAAAATGGCCACCATCAATTGTTCTCACCATGTGCTTCATCCATTGTTCTCACCATGTGCCTCTGATACATGAAATGGTGGCCACCCAGTAACTCCACAGTTTGTCTGGTAGCCGAACCAACAGATGAAACACATGGGGAACAGTGCAACAAACGAAGGGAATAATAAAAAAATATGGACAATAGTCATATTTGTGCACAATCTCCAGTTTTGTCACAGGGCACAATTAGTGTTTTCAAATGCCATAGGGGAGCTAGGGAAGAAGGAGGTTTGCATATTCCACAAATATAAGCTGTATAAGTTGCCTTATAGCAATTTTCTTTTTCTCCTTATCTCTCCTTGTATCCTCTTTTTTTTCTTTATTATTTCCCCTTTCCTCTAGTGCTTGTAGGTTTTCCTACCACCCTGCTTACTTGCTTATATTACAGTTCAGTTGTTATTTGTTTATGTTTAGCAAGCCTATATATATTTTTTTCCTCTTTCTTTTCTCCCCTATTTTCCTTACTTTTCCTTTTTTTCTTTTTTTTTCTTCCATTCTCTTTTTTCCTATTGTCCCCCTTTTTTGTCTCTCCCTCTCAGTTCTTGAGTCTTACATTTAATCAGTATTATTAAGCTCTCAGAACCTTGATTGCAATTAAGCTCTTCGTGTTTGTCAGCTCCTCCTTAGTTTGGTCCGTCTCGTATTGTCCAGTTTGCTTTAGCAGCTCTCTCAGGTCGGAGATGCCAACAGCTGATCGTCGCTCGTTTTTAGCAGTCACCGCCCCATTACCGCCCTCGTACTATTACTGCAGTTGATTCCTGGGGCCGCCCGCAATGCACAAGTATTTAGATAAACAAAAAAAAGGAAAGGGATCATAAAAAGTCCTTAGGTCACTTAAGTTGTGAGAGCTGGCTTTTTCTCTTTTTATGTCTTGGCTGGAGTCATCTAAGAGAATCTGGTTCATTGCTATTTTCCACTCATTCGCTCCTGTCCTCTCAGCGCTCACTCGAGTCGGCTTCACCACCTCCAGGATATCGCCACCTCCCCTCACGGTGTGCACGTTCTTACATTATCATGCCCCCCCCATTTTTCTTATTCTGTTTTAACTCTCAAAGTATCCTTTTTGTGGCATATTGCCTTAATTCTTTCTTACAAGTAAATTGTTATGTCTAAAAAGACAAATAAAGTTTCAACCAATAACCGTGGCAATCGTCTCCTCTCTGACCTGCTCAGGAACATGACAGTACCTGAGCAAATTTCATCAATAAATCTTGAAAGTTACCTAGAAGAATTGTTTAAATTCTTGGACATTGATTGGGACGTCAATACCAATGATGGATGCCACAGAGTCTATAAACCAAAAGGCATCCTAGAAAACCTACCTAGAGATGTACTGATCTGTTGTACTATTTAAAACTCAAGTCATAAAGAGAAAACAAACTCACAGGGAAATATGAATCACTGAAAATCTTCCAAGATATCTCGTGGTCAACCAGACAAAAAATAAAGCCTACTCAGACTATGAACTAACAGGATCAAATATTGGTGGGGTTTTACTTGCTTCACGACGGTAGAACGAAAGTTTTTACCTCAGTAGAGAATCTAAAAAACTGGGTGTGGGCAAACTTTAACAAAGGCAGTGGAAAAAAATATATTTCATTGAGGAAGCAAGATAAAAGGAGAAAGGAAAGGGGAAAATAGGCACAGACAAAAATAACCTAAAATCATAGCTAGATAAATCTAGACACAAAGGACAATTGAGAGCAGAGAGCAATTATTAGGATGATGCTATGTGGTATTAAAGTGGACTGGTTAGGAGGAGTAGCAATAACATTATGTAATATTTAGGAGAATTAGGATTTTGGAACACAACTACAGAATTTTAAATAAAGTTACTTTAGGAAATTTGTATAGCGTGCAACTTACTTGTTATTTCCTTGGAATTACATTGGAATTAAATCTTTTTTAGCCGGCAATGAATAATAATTAGATAATAATGAATAAAAATTAGACGGTTAAGGTCTTTGAAAAATAACAGGCAATTAGATGGTTAAAGTCTTTGCAGAATGGATCCTTGCAAACAAAATACATTTCTGACAACTTAGCTTGTTGAGTTGATTTCAAGAAGAATAGTCCAGGTCCTTTCAGCGGTCCAGGGGGCAGAGAGATTAACATAGTTGCTCTAGGGGACCCGGCCGCAGCTGCGATCCCTGCGACCGTGGTCCAGTCGGGGGGTACAGCCACTTCATTTGTAAGGGGCCCAGGGCACCTGAGGCCCCGCGAGTCTGGGCCCCTTACAAGCACACAGACCTGGTCAGGCCCTCCCCGGGTCTTTGCAGAGTTTGCGCAGCAGGAAGGGGTGGAGGCTCTCCACCTCCGCTCTGTGTCCCGACTTCCCGAGCGTTGCCTCGGTAACCACCGCAACACTCGATTACATGTGGGAAGAGCCTACACCCAGCACAGGTGAAGGCAGACAGCATCTACAGCACCACCGGACCACCCGGGAATATGCTGCCCCCTCCCTGGATACTGGTAGGACACAGGGAGGGGGAGATATATTAAATATATATATTTTTTTATTATTATTTATTTATTTATTTTAAATTATATTACAAAATAAATATAGAAAAAAAGATGCTCCCTTTTTAGCCCCCACAGCCCCTATCCTACCCAGCAAACACGCTCACACATACACACTGAATCCCTACACACACACACACACACTGCATCCTGCATCCCTACACACACTGCATCCCTTCGCACACACTGCATCCCTTCGCAAACACTGCATACTGAATCCTCCCCCCCACACACACACAATGCATCCCTACACACACACAAACACACTGCATCCCTACAAACACACACACACACTGCATCCCTTCATACACACTGCATCCTGCATCCCTACACACACTGCATCCCTTCACACACACTGCATCCCTTCGCACACACTGCATCCCTTCGCACACACTGCATACTGAATCCCCCCCCACACACACACAATGCATCCCTACACAAACACACACACACACTGCATCCCTTCACACACACTGCATACTGAATCCCTACACACCCGCATTCACACACACTACATCCCTACACACACACACAAACACACACACTGCATACTGAATCCTTACACACGCACACACAATGCATCCCTACATACACACACAAAGTGCATCCCAACATACACACACACAGTGCATCCCAACATACACACACACACACACACACAGAAACGCACAACACATCCCTACACACGCACACACATAAACACACACTCACAATTCATCCCTTTCACACAGAGATACACACAACGCGTCCTTTCCATACATACAGAAACAGACACAACTTACTGGGACGGAGGGAATGACACATACGGGGGAGGCTGGGATGAAGGCAATGTCACACATGAAGGGGCTGGGGGAATGAGATGCATGGAGGGGCTGGGGAGGATGAGGCGTATGGGGGTCAAGAGGGGGGATGAGACGCATGGGGGGGCAAACAGGGGGGTATGAGACACATGGAGGGGATGGGGGGGATTAGATGCTTGGGGGAGGCAGAGCAATTTTCACACTGGGGCCCAGTGATTTCTAGTTACATCTCTGCTTGCGTCCATCAAGTTCAGCCTTCCTCACATTTGTTTTTGCTGTTGATTCAAAAGAAGGCAAAAAAAAAACAGTCTGCAGCACTTTTCAGTCTGCAGCAAAATTCCTTCCCAACCTCAAAATGGCAGTCAGATATCTCCTTCGATCGAGCAGCTTTTACCCCACTAATTCAAAATTATATCCCTGTATTTAATGTTTTTGGAAGTATTTATCCAATTGATGTTTAAACATCTGTATGGACTCTGATAAAACCACCTCTTCAGGCAGAGAATTCCATACACTTATAGTTCTTAATGTAAAAAAACTAAAAACTTTACTTTTTGCCTTAGATTAAATCTCCTTTCTTCCAGCCTAAATGAGTGACCTTGTGTCCTATATATAGCCCTGTTTATGAAGAGATTTCCATATAACGGTTTGTACTGGCCCGGGATATATTTGTATAATGTTAGGCGCCGTTTTTTCAAACTTAAGAGATTTACATTTTGTAACCTTTCTTCGCAAATAAAATGTTCCATTCCTTTACCAATTTTGTAGCTCGTCTCTGCACTTTTTCTAGTGCCATGATATCCTTCTTTAAAACAGGTGCCCAAAATTGCACAGCATATTCAAGGTGTGGTCTTACCAGTGATTTTTAAAGAGGCACATTTATATTTTCATCCTAAGAATTTATGCCCCTATTTATAGATGACAAGACCTTACTAGAGTTAGCAACTGCAGATTGACATTGCTTATTGCTGCCTAATTTGTTGTCTATAAATATTCCCAAATCCTTCTCATGTGTTGTTATCACTAATTCACCACCATTTAGAGTGTAAGTTGCTTGTGCATTCTTTAACCCGAAGTACACAACTTTGCATTTTTGTGCAATTCACTTCATCTGCCATTTGAGTGCTCAGTCTCCCAGTCTAAATCTAAATCCTCCTGCAGCAAAGTAATATCTTGCTCACATTATAATACTTCACAAACTTTTGTGTCATCTGCAAACTCTAAAACATGGCTTTCAATGATTATTTCAATATCATTTATAAATATGTTAAATAGAAGCGGTCTTAGAACAGAACCCTGAGGGACACCACTTACCAATTCTGTCCAGCTTGAAAATTTACCATTATTGACAACTTGCTGTATTCTATCCTTAAGTTAATGTTCTACCCAAGAACAAGAATATTCATCTAGACCAATTTCTTTAGTTTGAAGACTAAGCTATTGTGAGGAACTGTATCAAATGCTTTGGCTAAATCCAAGTAGATTACATCCACTGCAACACCCTGATCTATACTTCTACTTACTTCTTCGTAGAATGCAATTACGCTAGCTTTACATGACATATGTTTCATAAATCCATGCTGATTATTGCTAATAACAATGTTATTTCCAATTAATTCCTGAATATTATCCCTTAATAGCCCTTCAAATATTTTCTGAGTCACAGAAGTTAAGCTCACCGGTCTATAATTTCTTAGCAAGGATTTTGAATCCTTTTTAAATATTGGAATGACATCTGCCTTCCTCCAATCCTCTGGTACAATACCTGAAACAAAAGAATCTTGAAAAATTAAATACAGAGGTTCACTTATTTCCCCACTTAGTCTGTCTTTATTAACTAACAGACCCATCTCTGTTACCAGTGTACCTACACTTCCATTTTTTTTTATTTTTAGAATTGATGTACTTGAATTTTTTTTTTTAGGGTTGGTAGAGTCGGTAGAGATTAAGCAGGGGTTCAGTACACAGGTCAGTAGATAATAGGAAGCTCGAGCACAACTTTGAATCACTTAGCCACAAATTAACTGAGTGTTTCAAAGTTGCTGTGGTTTTCCTATATTGTTGTCAGATTCATGGGTGGAGCTTGATCGACAAAACCTGGAAACATCTCAGAATGGAATTGCCAATTGGTAAGTATGACATAACCCCCTTCCCAAGGAGCACACACCGTGACGTTTATCAGAGTGATTTTTATGGAAAAAGGATATTAATCAATTGGCATGTATATTGTTTTCATCTTCCCATGTGTTATCCTTGGGATCATAAGCATTCCATCTGATGAGGTATTGTAGTTTGTCATGGTGAAATTGGGAATTGAGTATTTTATGGACCTCAAATTCAATCTCTCCATTTACTAGAACTGGATCAGGATGTGGTACTTTTCTGCAGAATGGATCTGATAAATGAGGTTTAAGGAGGGCTACATGGAAGACAGAATGTAGTTTTAGAGATAGATGTAATGTTAGCCTGACAATGACACCATTGATAATTCTTTAAATGGGAAAAAGATACCAATGTATAGCGAGCTGAGTTTTTGTAGGGTCTTGTTATCTTGATGTTCTTAGTGCAGAGCCAGACTTTGTCACTAGAATTAGTTCGGGTTCGTACCGAACATTAGGTTTTTTTGGACACCGCACCCGAACATGGACATATCACTGTATGTTCGGGTTGGAGTTCGGTGTTCGGCGATTTAATGGCACGTTTTGAAAGGCTGCAGGACAGCCAGTCAACAAGCGTTTGACTTGTGTGCTCTTAGAAGCCATCACAGCCATGCCTACTAATGGCATGGCTGTGATTGGCCAGTGCAGCATGTGACCCAGCCTCTATATACTGTATAAGCTGGAGTCGCGTACCACCGCACGTACATGCGGTCTTATTAGTGTAGGGAGAGGATGCTGCCGCTGATAGGGACAACTTAGGAAATAATTCTGCAAACTAGTACCTTACTGGGGTGGGGTGCACTTCATATCTGAGAGTCAAATAGACGCTTCAAATACCACGGTTACATTGGAGTTTTAAAAAGTAATTTTTTTGGTGCTAAATAGTACATTAGTGGGGCAGTACATTAGTGGATGCACTTCATATCTGAGAGTCAAATAGAAGCGTCAAATACTGCTGTCACATTGCAGTTTTAAAACTTAACATTTTTGGGGGTCCTAAACTGCTAAATAGTATTTTAGTGAGGTGCACTTCATATCTGAGAGTCAAATCGAAGTGTCTAATAGTGTGCTTACAGCACAGTGGCAAACATTCTTATTTTCTGGGTGCTACTCTGCTAAATAGTACATTTTGGGGCCTGTCCTTCATATCTGAGAGTCAAATCGAAGCATCTAATAGTGCGGTTACAGCGCAATTGTAAACATTCTAATTGTTTTGGTGCTAATCTGCTAAATAGTACATTTTGGGGCCTGTTCTTCATATCTGAGAGTCAAATAAAAGTGTCTAATACTGCAGTTACAGCGCAATTGTAAACATTCTAATTGTTTTGGTGCTAAACTGCTAAATAGTAAATTTTGGGGCCTGTTCTTCATATCTGAGAGTCAAATCGAAGCGTCTTAACAGTGTGCTTTCTACGCACTTGTAAACATTCTAATTGTTTTGATGCTAATCTGCTAAATAGTACATTTTGGGGCCTTTTCTTCATATGTGAGAGTCAAATCGAAGCATCTAATACTGCGCTTACTGCGCAGTTGTAAACATTCTAATTGTTTTGGTGCTAAACTGCTAAATAGTAAATTTTAGGGCCTGCGGTGCACTTCATATCTGAGGGTCAAACAGAAACGTCAAATAGTGCGCTTACTGCGCAGTGGTAAACATTCTTATTTTCTGGGTGCTAATCTGCTAAATAGTACATTTTGGGGCCTGTTCTTCATATCTGAGAGTCAAATCGAAGCGTCTAATAGTGTGCTTTCTGCACACTTGTAAACATTCTAATTGTTTTGGTGCTAATCTGCTAAATAGTCAATTTTGGGGCCTGTTCTTCATATCTGAGAATCAAATAAAAGCGTCTAATAGTGTGCTTACTGCGCACTTGTAAACATTCTAATTGTTTTGCTGCTAATCTGCTGCTTACATTGGAGTTGTAAAAAGTCAATTTTTTTTTTGGGTGCTAAATAGTATATTTGGGGTGTTCACTTCATATCTGAGAGTCAAATCGAAGCGTAACTTTGATTCGAATTTACTACATCAGTCACGTGTAATATTGTTTCACATCCACAACACTTGTTACACAGATCTAAGTGATAGAAAACAGATTGATATTTTCTACACTAGAAACTACCACATAACAAGCTGCTATATTTAAACCAGTGATCAATAGCTAAGAGGTACTTCAACAATATTGTAATTCTGGGGCAATACCCTCACAAGTCAAACTGAGAGGTCAGTTTATAGGGAAAATTGTTGCCTGGAGGAAATTCTAAAACAATTTCCATATGTCCTTTGCAGACTTTAAATGCTGGAAAAACACAGGTGCCAACTGTTGTGGCTTTCTGCAGTGTGCATACCGGCAAGGAGGGCAGGGTTGAGGAGTGGGTGGAAGATGATGTGGAGGATGATGAGGTCCTAGACCCCACATGGAATCAAGGTCATGCGAGTGACGTGTGCAGTTTGGAGGAAGAGGCGCTGTTGCACAGAGGCACCAGCACAGCATAAGAGGGAGCAGGGTGCAAAAGCGGCCGTCCCCTAGCGCTCGTCAGTCGCCGCCACGGGGATGTGCGATTTGCCTGAGGTTCTCTAGAGTCAACAAAGTTCATGCGCAACTATAATGTTAACAGCTACTCTGCGGAACAGAGTTTTTTTTTATATATATAAAAACAGTGTTGGCTGCCTCATCCTCCTCCTCCACCACAATGGTCACCGCCTCCTCAACCTATGGGTCACTTATAGTGATGTCGCGAACCCGAAATTTTCTGTTCGCGAACGGCGAACGCGAACTTCCGCAAATGTTTGCGAACCGGCGAACCGGGCGAACCGCCATAGACTTCAATGGGCAGGCGAATTTTAAAACACACAGGGACTCTTTCTGGCCACAATAGTGATGGAAAAGTTGTTTCAAGGGACTAACACCTGGACTGTGGCATGCCGGAGGGGGATCCATGGCAAAACTCCCATGGAAAATTACACAGTTGATACAGAGTCTGGTTTAATCCATAAAGGGCAGAAATCACCTAACATTCCTAAATCACAATCAATATGGATTGACACCTGACATATGACATATTGACACCTTGACATATGGATTGACACCTGTCCTCAGAGCCCCTGATGCACACGGACACAGAGCAGAATAGAGACTGGTCCCCCTACATAGGGTCACTTAGCAGATATGGATTGACACCTGTCCTAAGGATCCCTGATACACACTGACACAGAGCAGAATAGGGACTGTTCCTCCTACATAGGATCACTTGGCAGATATGGATTGACACCTGTCCTCAGAGACCATGATACACACTGACACAGAGCAGAATAGAGACTGTTCCCCTACATAGGGTCACTTGGCAGATATGGATTGACACCTGTCCTAAGGATCCCTGATACACACTGACACAGAGCAGAATAGTGACTGTTCCTCCTACATAGGGTCACTTGGCAGATATGGATTGACACCTGTCCTAGGGATCCCTGATACACACTGACACAGAGCAGAATAGGGACTGTTCCTCCTACATAGGGTCACTTGGCAGATATGGATTGACACCTTGTTACAATGATTTTTGGTTATGTTTATGTTTTAAGTGTGCTGATCCCAAATATGTAATTGTTATGAAGATGGGATGTGTAGTTTTAAAGTTACAGTATATGGATAAAAACTGTATTTTTACTGCCTGTGTTTAATTATGTTAACCCATTGTGTACCATAATTAGATCACAGGCAGAGGGGACGATTCTTGTGGGTAATTGATGGGAGTGTTTCTGGAATGTACGGTTATTATTGGTTTTTGTGTAAAACCCTGTGGGTGGTCCTATCTCAGGGAAACCTGCATAAAAGAAGGTTCTTTGTGTGCCAATAAACAGAATGACTTGACCCTCTAACTTGCAGCCTTGACTCATGTTTGTAGGGGACAGCTATAATCACTACAGGGATTGCTATGCTCTTCATACTCCCTTAACTACTGAGCTCTTGTAAGAGCTCTTGTTCCTGTTCCTGCTTCGCTCTACAGAAGGAAGAGGTTCACCTACTGGAACCTGGAGCCTGGTCGTAGGTCCAGGGCGGATAGCAGACGGCAAGATCCTAGCCCAGCAGCGGCGGTTCGTTGAGTCTGCAGTACTTATGGTGTCTACGCAGTACTTATGGTGTCTACGGTGCTGATGGTCCTTTGGTGAGCGCTAGGAGCATCCTTTCTACGGTCCAACCTTCAGCCAGCCTGGAGGCAACCGTAACACACCTGTCCTAGGGATCCCTGATACACACTGACACAGAGCAGAATAGAGACTGTTCCCCCTACATCGGGTCACTTGGCAGATATGGATTGACACTTGACATTTGAGGAGCCATACAGGAGAGAAACCTTATTTGTGGTGTGTTTAGTATTGTTCTGATCAGTTTAATACCTTTCGCGTCTCCTATCAGTGGACGTGTATATGGCAGCCATTTTAGGAACCGCACACCTGGGACCCGAGCAAGGTCACCTCGTTCAACAGGCGACAACATTTGTCTCTGGAAAACTATCCTGGACATTCTGTACAATTTGTATGGATATGGCAGTGATTTCTGTAACAGGGAGATGGAAGAAGATGCTTGGTCGGTCCTCTTACTTCAAATTTGGGGCACTGCGCAGTCAAGCTAATGTGCCACCAGATAGGAGTGGTGTGTTTAGTATTGTTCTGATCAATTTAATACCTTCCGCGTCTCCTATCAGTGGACAGCCATTTTAGGAACCGTACACCTGGGACCCGAGCAAGGTCACCTCGTTCAACAGGCTACAACATTTGTCCCCAAAACAGTCAAAGGCTTCCTCCAGATTAGCCATTATTTGACTGTGTAAGTACTTCAGGTCAGCTTAGTGCCTCATCCTGCCTTGAGTAACATGAGCAGGGTCGTCCACCATCTAGAACACTGCCACTCCTCGCCCACCGACAATCTTTAGGGGTGATCTGTGGTTCAGAATATCAATGTGCCATTGCCCAGCCGGGTCAGGGATGACCCCCACTGGTCCGATGGGGGCTAGCGTAAGTCGACGCTATGATCTGTAGCGCAGGGAAAGTGGCCGCCTAACCCCAGTTCAAGTTCTTTTAGGCCGCAAGCTTGCTTAACGTTCATTTAGTCTTTGAATATAATCCAGTAGGAAGTTGGAAATGACTGGCTCTTTGGGATCAGCAGCTTAAACAAAGATATAAGGTGTCTGCATTGATCAATGAATACTGTTCTTTGTATTTGCTTTATCCACCAACTCTAAGTAGACTTACAATGCTTGTGTCTTGCAGCGTATCCTTCAGGAAGAAGAGCCTGAACCCTTACCGGCTGCACGTGTCTTACCTGTACATGGAAAGCTGCTCTGGTTCCTTGATGAGCCAGCTGCCCGTAAGTTAACATGTCCCGTGGAGAAGCACTCTGTCCTGTAAAGCCTCACCAAAAAAA
>OW240915.1:211303772-211336469 GCA_933207985.1 Pelobates cultripes | reverse complement strand
CTTAGTATAAACTAGGTACACATTAGCAGAGGCTTGTGAAGGCCTTTTCTCCATGCATCAGGAGTGGAGTATTTCTCCATGCATCAGGACTGCAAGAAATGCACCGCAGGCCGCAAATGTTTCTTTATTTGTATGTCCCAATATTTTGTGGGCTACCACAATAAAAAAAAAAAACTAAAATACAGTGTTGGCTACCTCATCCTCCTCCTCCACCGCCATGGTCACCGCCTCCTCAACCTATGGGTCACTTAGTATAAACTAGGTACACATTAGCAGAGGCTTCTGAAGGCCTTCTCTCCATGCATCAGGAGTTAAGCATTTCTCCATGCATCAGGACTGCAAGAAATGCACCGCAGACCGCAAATGTTTCTTTATTTGTATGTCCCATATTTTGTGGGCTACCACAATTAAAAAAAAACCCCATAAAATACAGTGTTGGCTACCTCATCCTCCTCCTTCACTGCCACGGTCACCGCCTCTTCAACCTATGGGTCACTTAGTATAAACTAGGTACACATTAGCAGAGGCTTGTGAAGGACTTTTCTCCATGCATTAGGAGTTGAGCTCAGTTTGAACAATGAAAGAGAATACCCTGCACTCCAACCCTCTCTCAAATGGATAGTTCTGTTGATCCTCCTGACAGCCATGCTTTAGATTTTGATTTATGTTCTTCCAAAGCTAAATTCAAAGATTCCATTCATTCAAGTACAAAAATTACACCTTTCTTTTCTAATTATGGATTCCATGCAACGTCTTTACCGACTGACCCAACATATAGCGTGAATCCATCGGTAAATATCCAAATCAAAGAAATTACCAACTTATCTGACACTCTCAAAAATCAACCTAGAAACCTCTGTAGCCTCTCAAAAGATATTCTGAGACAAAAAAAAAAAGACCGTACAGCTGAGCTATTTTATGGCTCAGCTGTATTTTTAATGTGTATGTTATTTTAAGTGATTTCCCTATCCACATTTGTTTGCAGGGCACTTGTCCTACTCTTACCCCCATTTTACTTCCTTTTGCAGCTCTCTAGCCCTTTCCAGGAGTTTTTAGAAGCATTTTTGTGGCCAAAAGTTCGGTTCCCACTTGACTTCAATGGGGTTCGGGTTCGGGGTCAAGTTCGATCCCGAACCCAGACTTTTTTTCAAAGTTTGGCCGAACCCATTGGACCCGAACATCCAGGTGTCCACTCAACTCTATTTGTCACCTATTTAATATTCAGATGACGGTCTTTTTTTTTTTATTTTTGTCTCAGAATGTCTTTTGAGAGGCTACAGAGGTTTCTATGTTGATTTTTGAGAGTGTCAGATAAGTTGGTAATTTCTTTGATTTGGATATTTACTGATGGATTCACGCTATATGTTGGGTCAGTCGGTAAAGACGTTGCATGGAATCCATAATTAGAAAAGAAAGGTGTAATTTTTGTACTTGAATGAATAGAGTTATTATAAGCGAATTCGGCCAATGGTAGCCATGAATGCCAATTATCTTGGAGATGAGTGCAATAACAATGGAGATATTGTTCTAGATATTGGTTTACTCTCTCTGTTTGTCCATTTGTCTGTGGATAATAAGAGGAGGAGAGTTTGTGTTTTAACCCAAAACAGGAACATAACTCCTTCCAAAATCTTGAAATAAACTGTGATCTGTGGTCTGAAATTATTTCTTCTGGCAATTCATGAAGTCTGTGATGTTTGAGATGAAAACTCTTGAAAGTTTGAATGAAGTAGAAATCTTGGATAATGCAATGAAATGTGACATCTTGGTAAACTGATCTACAACTACAAGTATGGTTGTTGTTTTTTGAGAATTAGGTAAGTCAACTAAAAAAACCATAGTGACAGACTTCCAAGGTCTTTCTAGAATGGACAAATTCATCAGTAATCCATAGGGATGGTAGAGATTAGGTTTGGCTTTTTGACACACAGTACATGTTGATACATATGAAGTAACGGAATCTACTAGATTAGACCAACAAAAATGTCTTTTAGTTAGATCACTGGTTTTCTTTATATCCATATGACCTGCACGAGTTGAATCATGAACCATTTTTTATTCCTTGATCCTGATCTGTAGACTATCTTGAAGCTAAATCTTACAAAAAAAAAAAAAAGACTTCATCTCACTTGTCTAGAAGATAAAGTCTTATTGGTATGGTGAAATTCAAGATTTTTGTGATCTGTGTACACTACTATAGGTTTCTCATTGCCTTCCAGAAGATGTCTGGAGTTTTCAAAAGAAGCATTGATTCCCAGTAATTCCTTCTGTTAAACTGCATCATTTTTTCAGCGGAAGTTAAAGTTTCTGGTATAGTAAGCAACAGGATGAAGAGGACCTCATTGTGATTCTTGTTGTGAAAGAACTGCCCCTATTGCGTTATCAGAAGTGTCGAGAATAAAATTCAAAGTAGGATTGGGCATTCTTAATAACGAAGCTGATGTGAATAGATGTTTAAGTTACTCAAATGCCTTTTGTGCATTGTTCGTCCACAGGAAAGGAGTATTTTTTCTGATGAGTAAAGTAAGGGGTTGTGCAATATTTGAATGTTTTTTTAAAATACATTTCTATAGAAATTGCAAAGCCTGAGGACGCTTTGTGCCTCTTTTATTGAGGTAGGAACGGCCACAAGGTAATACACTGAATATTTGAATCCTCCATTTTAAAATTTTGAGGTGAGATGACATTTACAAGGAAGGTAATTTGAGATACTTCGAATAAACCCTTTTCAGGTTTTGCATAGATTGTGTGCTCTTAATCTTGATAAAACCCATCTTAAATGTTTTCTATGTTCTTGGACGTTGTCTGAATAAATGAAACATAGAAACAAAGAAACATAGAATGTGATGGCAGATAAGAACTATTTGGCCCATCTAATCTGCCCAATTTTCTAAATACTTTCATTAGTCCCTGGCCTATCCCATGCATGCTTAATCTCCTTCACTATGTTAACCCCTACCACTTCAGCTGGAAGGCTATTCCATACATCCCCTACCTCTCAGTAACGTAATACTTCCTGATATTATTTTTAAACCTTTGCCCCTCTAATTTAAGACTATGTCCTCTTGTTGTGGTAGTTTTTCTTCTTTTAAATATTGTCTCCTCCTTTACTGTGTTGATCCCCTTTATGTATTTAAATGTTTCTATCATATCCCCTGTCTCGTCTTTCCTCCAAGCTATACATGTTAAGATCCTTTAACCTTTCCTGGTAAGTTTTATCCTGCAATCCATGAACCAGTTTAGTAGCCCTTCTCTGAACTCTCTCTAAAGTATCAGTATCCTTCTGGAGATACGGTCTCCAGTACTCCAAGCGAGGTCTCACCAGTGTTCTGTACAATGGCATGAGCACTTCCCTCTTTCTACTGCTAATACCTCTCCTTATACAACCAAGCATTCTGCTAGCATTTCCTGCTGTTCTATTACATTGTCTGCCTACCTTTACGTCATCTGATATAATTACCCCTAAATCCCTTTCATCAGATGTTGAGGTAAGGACTCTATCAAATATACTATACTGTGCCCTTGGGTTTTTACACCCAAGATGTATTATCTTGCACTTATCCACATTAAATGTCAGCTGCCACAACTCTGACTATTTTTCTAGTTTACCTAAATCATTTGCCATTTAGCTTTTCCCTCCTGGAACATCAACCCTGTTACATATCTTCGTATCATCGGCAATAAGACATACCTTACCATCAAGACCTACTGCAATATCACTAAGAAAAATATTAAAGAGAATGGATCCAAGTACAGATCCCTGAGGTACCCCACTGGTGACAAGACCATGCTTCGAATATACTCCATTGACTACAACCCTCTGTTGCCTGTCTCTCAGCCACTGCATTACCCATTCAACAATATTGGAATCCAAACTTAAAGGACCACTCTAGGCACCCAGACCACTTCAGCTTAATGAAGTGGTCTGGGTGCCAGGTCCTTCTAGGGTTAACCCATTTTTTCATAATTATAGCAGTTTCAGAGAAACTGCTATAATTATGAATGGGTTAAGCTCTTCCTTCTCTAGTGGCTGTCTCATTGACAGTTACTAGAGGCGCTATGCGTTTCCACCGTGATTTCACAGTGAGAGCACGCTAGCGCATAGGAAAGCATTGTAAAATGCTTTCTATGAGACCGGCTGAATGCGCCGCAAGAAGCCTTGCCGCGCGCGGCATTCAGTCGGGCGGGCGGAACGAGGAGGGAGAAGGAGGAGAGCTCCCCGTCCAGCGCTGGAAAAAGGTACGTTTTTACCCCTTTCCCCCTTCCAGAGCTGGGCGGGAGGGGGACCCTGAGGGTGGGGGCACCCTCAGGGCACTATAGTGCCAGGAAAACGAGTATGTTTTCCTGGCACTATAGTGGTCCTTTAAAGATTGCAGTTTATTGATAAGCCTTCCATGTGCAACAGTATCAAAAGCCTTACTGAAATCTAGGTAAGCAATGTCTACTGCACCACTCTGATATATTACTTTAGTTACCCAATCAAAAAAATCAATACGATTAGTTTGGCATGATCTCCCTGAAGTAAACCCATGTTGTCTCTGATCTTGAAATCCATGTGATTTTTAGATGTTCAACAATCCTATCATTTAACATGGTTTCCATTACTTTCCCCACTACTGAAGTAAAGCTTACTGGCCTACAGTTGCCCTACACCTCCCTACTACCTTTCTTATGAATGGGCACAACATTCGCTAACTTCCAATCTTCTGGGACTACTCCTGTTAACAATGATTGGTTAATGTGAAATAACCCCATCATGGCTTACCATTTTCAAATGTAGACAACTCAGGGTATTCCAAATGGGGTATTTCCAGTCTTTTGTAGTAGCCACTTAGTCACAAATGCTGGCCAAAGTTAGCGGTTTCATTCGTTTTTTGCATTTTTTTTTTACACAAAAACAGTCCTTTTTACTGGTGATTTCATCATCAGGATATGTTTTACTATTGTAAACACTCATATTTGTGTCCAGCGAATTCTCCAAAGTATAACAATAACCCCCATGTACAGGTTTTATGGTGTTTTGAAAAGGTACAGGGCAGGGATGTATTTAGCCCAAGACAAAACAGGCATTTGCCTTGAACGGCACTATTTAGGGGGTGGCAAAAAATTTAGCCAAACGCCCACCGAGGCGTCCCCTGTGATTTCCCTCTCATGGGTGGGGGTCCCAAGAGCTGACCTGCTGGCCAGCTAATAGAGCCCTCCCACCCCTTCACTCCCTCCGACGGGCGGCTGGCTGGCGTACCATCCAAGGCAGCGAGGGAGCTATGATCTCTCTGCTCTGCTTCCTGGTGCACCGTTTACTGATGCAGTGGGAGCTGGAATAGGACGTCATTCCGGCTCCCAGCATCAGTAAACAGCTTGCGCGAGGGAGCAGAGCAGAGAGATCACAGCTCCCTCGCCGGCTTGGATGGTAAGCCAGCCACCCGCCTCACAGCAGCCCCACTGGACCCCAGGGACGCATCCATGCCAGCTCTCCAGGAACGGAGACTGGGTGGAAAATATTTCATTACATTAATAAGTTGTGAGTGTGTGTCTGTGAGTGTGTGTATGTGTCTGTGAGTGTGTGTGTGTCTGTGTGTCTCTGTGTGTGTGTGTGTGTGTGTGTGTGTGCATGTCTGCGAGTGTCTGATTGTCTGTCAGTGCATGCATGTGTTTGTTAATGCATGTGTGTTTGTGTGTGTGTCAAATCAGTGAGAGTCTCTGATTGTGTGACTATCAGTGTATCTGACAATGAGTGTCGGTGTGCGTATGTCTGTCAGTGAATGAGTGTGTGTAAAATCAGTGAGTCTGTGTTTGTCATTGAGTGTGTGTATGTGACTGTAAGTGGTTATCTGCCAATGTGTGTCTGTCAATAAATGTGTCAAATTAGTGTGTCTGACTGTCAGTGATGTCTGTGTGTCTGTCATTGTGTGTGTGACTGTCAGTGTGTATCTGCCAGTGTGTGTCTGTCAGTGAATGTGTGTGTCCCTAAAGGGACACTATAGGAGCCCAGACCACTTCAGCTCGGTGAATTGGTCTGGGTGCAGTGTCTCAATCTCTTTAACCCTGCAGGTATATTATTGCAGTTTCTCAGAAACTGCAATAATTACCTTGAGGGGTTAACTCCACCTCTAGTGACGGTCTACCAGACTGCCACTAGAGGGCTTTGTTTCCCTGGCACTATAGTTTCCCTTTAAAAGTAGTAGGAAAAGGTGTAGTTTAAAGAGGAAAAGGTGCGGCCTTGACAGGAAGGGGTGGGTCAAATTTAGATTAGAGGGTTGCCCAGATTTAGTCATGCCTAGGGCAGCGCAAAACTAAAATACACCACTGCAGAAAATAGCGAATATTACTTAATTTCTAACACTTTAAGTTTTTATTCATATGTTATCATGTTTCATATCTAAATATGTGATGTGAAATAACTATTTTGGTTATATGGAGCCATCACAGTTAGAGCAGGCTTCACTGCTCTTCTTTTGTGAGTAATATATTTTGGCTAAATACAGAGTTGCAGTATAATGTGTTTTTTGTTTCCTTTTTATGTACTGGATATGTGACTGAGGATTAGCACTTTTTTGTACAGTAGGTGTATCACTGAGTGTACACTTGACTTTTATTTTAACTTTATCTACCTAAGGTGAGATTTTTAACAAAATTGGCACAGAATTTAGTTTGCACATACTTGCACAAGTAATTTATTTTATATTTTAACACATTTATGACATCTTGCATGTCTTAAAGGCACAGCGCACCTTTTTAATGTAGTTATGGGCATCTGTGTGTGCCAGTGTGTATGTGCCAGTGCATGTATCCATGTGTCAAGTTGTGTATATGCCAGTGTGTGTGTGTGCCAGTGTGTGTATCTGTGTGTCTAGGTGTCTGCATGTGTCTGTGTATTAATAGTGTGTGTAAATAGTTGTAATATGTTGTGTGTGACTGTGTGTGTGTGTGTGTGTGTGTGTGTGTGTTTATCAGCCACCTCCCTGAAATTAGTTGGGATGTTGGGATGTCTGAAATATTGCCTTTCTGCATGAATTACAGAGTTAACCTGCATTTAGTGGCTGTCAATATGAGGGATTTGGAAACAAAATTGGCACTGTCCTTTCTAAATACGGACAGTTGGGAGGTATGCAATCCAATGCTCCGAATAGCATTGGAGTCTTAATTCTATTCAATACTTTCTTTTGCACTTTACTCTTCAGTGCAACAAAAGTGCCCCTGGTGACTGTCAGTATGACAGCCACTAAATCTATAAGCGGGTTTAACCTGTAAACATTGCAGTTTCTGAAATAAAAAACTACAGGGTTAAACGGACAGGAACACTGCACCCAGACCACTTCATTGAGATCAAGTAGTTGGGGTGATTATAGTGCAACCTTAAAGGGTTAATGAATAAACCTAATGTGTGTTTAGTATTTTTTTTTTCACTTCTCATTGTCACACTCAGAGGAGTGGTTTTCAATTATAAACCTATACCTCCTGTAGCGTTGATCATAGTGTGCGATGAGCATTTGAAGTTTCATTTCTGAGTCTCTTATTTCAACTGCACAGAAATGGAATCAAGGTATGTGTTCAAACCTTATATATCTTAACTATATATATATATATATAGCCTGGAAAAAGGTCTGTAGTACATAATACTGTTTTTTTCCCCTCTAATGTTAAATAGCTTCATTGTAAAATCTGAAAACAAATACAATAACAAAGTTTACATTATTATAAAATTATAAATCATGTATAATTAAGTTTAGCTCATTAAGGTCTCAGTTGCTGTTAATTGCTATGAATTGGATAGAATTGAAAGCCTAGCAATAACATCTAAGTAAGAAATGCTGATTTGTAAACATTCTCCAACTCCTTTAGTCAGAGTGCCTGTTTCAGCAGTTTGATTCTTTAATGCATTATAATGTGGAGCTTCTTAAAGGAAACTTTCAGGTTGTCACTGTTTCAAAGAAATTATGCATGTCCTTTTTTAATCTAATTTAAAGTGTTGGTGTGTTTGTGTATTTATTTATTCATTCTATATTATTGAAATGGTGCCTGTAGGTTTTAACCAAGTATGATATAATGCTGTTTAAGGTAACCAAGGACTAATTGACAGATTTATAGATTTATTCACTAAATGGTGAATTTCACATTATAGGCATAATTAGCCAATTTCAGCTAGATTCTGAATTCATCTAATTTGGTATACATTTTTACATTTCTGACAACTTCCATTTTAGGAGGTTTTTTTTTTTTTAAGTAAATGCCAAATTGTATTAAATAGAATTGCAAAATTCAGACTAATAAAATCGCATTTAGAAATTTAACACAACTCCACTATAGTCATAGCTTGGCTATTGCTGTCTGTTTTTGCAATTCAGTTTTTAATTCTCTACAGTTCAACTCTTCCTAGAAAAAAGAAAAAAAAAAACACCTTAGTGAATAACCCTGCAAACATCTGTGATGTTAATTCACAACTGACGTGTAAAGTTTAGCCTGTTGGGCTAAACTGAACTTTACACATCAAAACTGACGTGTAAAGTTTAGCCTGTTAGGCAAGTGTGAAATATGCAAAACACAAATAAATAACCAATGGACATAAAATCCAGAGGGCAAAAGTAAAGTCCCTATGTGAATATAATGTAATTAAAACTAAATGTATGTATTTTTTATATATATATATAATATTATGTGTGTGTGTTTAAAAAGGAAAAGTAATTGAACCAAAAGGACAAAAAAAAAAAAAAAACTAAAAAAAGGAAGCGTATAAACACAAAAAGGGGAGCTCATAAGCTCGAAGTAAGAAATGGGGTAGAAAGGGTTAAGGAGCAATGGAGGCTGATTGTTAAAGGAATGATAAGATAGAGACCATTATTAATCGTATTTAGGTTACAAGGTAGTTGTGTTGAGTAAAAAATATACTCACAGAGAGTTTGAACAATATAATACCTATAGGATCGTACAACAAGGAAATATATACAATGTAGAAATTAAATCATATAACCTAAGGATAGCAGATGGATAATGTCTCTGAAAAACATTATATAGCCACGTCTTCATTGAACTTGCTAAACACTGAATCGACTTCAAGGTCACTGTCTGAAAAAATAATATTGTAATGAAGGCAAAAAGCTAGGTTGTTTACTTTATACAGATGGGTTTACTTTATACTTGTCTCTGTTTTACAATCAACCTAGCTTTTTGCCTTCATTACAATTTTATTTTTTCAGACCGCGACCTTGAAGTGGATTCAGTGTTTAGCACGTTCAATGAAGACTTGGCTATATAATGTTTTTCAGAGACATTATCCATCTGCTATCCTTAGGTTATTTGATTTAATTGCTATATTATATATATTTCTTTGTTGTACTATCCTATAGGGTTTATCTTTTTTACTCACCACAACTACCTTGTAACCTCTATACCAGGGGTTCTCAACCCAATCCTCAGGACCCCCTACCAGTCCAGGATTTGGGAATTACCTGGGTGTGTCTCAGGTGTTTAGAAAAAGGGAAAAAAACATCTTAGATTCTAAGGTGTTTTTTTTTTCTTTTTCTAAACACCTTAGACACACCCAGGTAATCCCTAAACCCTGGACTGGTAGGGGGTCCTGAGGACTAACGTTGAGAACCCCTGCTCTATACGTTTAGGATTCGTAATTGCCTATCTTATCATTCCTTTAACAATCAACCTCCATTGCTACTTAACCCCGTCTACCCCATTTCTTACTTAGAACTCATGAGCTCCCCTTTATATTGTGTTGTGTGTTTTTTTTTTTTTTGTCCTTTTGGTTCAATTACTGTTCCTTTTAAAACACATATAAATTTTAGTTTTAACTGCATTATATTCATATAGGGACTTTACTTTGTCCTCTGGATTTTATGTCCATTGGTAATTTCTTTGTGTTTTATGTATTCTGTTTCTAGGGTTACCCAATATTAAGTTCCCTTTACACACTCTAGACTCCTTAGGGAGTTGCCTCCCTTTTTCTTTAAGTTTAAAAAAAATTAAAAATATATATAAATATATAGATATATATTTCCACATCAGTGCTTTGGATGCATAATTTGTTCCCCGGTTAAAAATGTAATCAGAATGTCTCACATAATTATTCAATACCGTAATTTTTGATATTGCATCACAATAAGGCAAGAGCAGAAAAAACTCAAACAGGTTTTTATAGTAAAGTGAGAATTAACGGGGATTTAAAGTAAACTTCAAATTTAAAGGCTAGCATAGCAGGAAAATAAACTTTCTCCAAGTCGACTATCTTCCAGTTTGGCAATTCTGGTAGAAAATTTGGAGTTCACTTAAAATTGCCGAGAGAGAGAGATATTTTGAAAATAAATTATTCTGGGGCATATTTGGAGTTGCCACCATGTTATTTTTTTTATAGTTATGGACAACTCTAAGGTTATAAGGGATGTAAAAAAAAAAAAAGCAGTCTGTAGTAGTGATGTCGCGAACGCGAACTTCCGCGAACCGGGCGAACCGCCATAGACTTCAATGGGCAGGCGAATTTTAAAACACACAGGGACTCTTTCTGGCCACAATAGTGATGGAAAAGTTGTTTCAAGGGGACTAACACCTGGACTGTGGCATGCCGGAGGGGGATCCATGGCAAAACTCCCATGGAAAATTACACAGTTGATGCAGAGTCTGGTCTTAATCCATAAAGGGCAGAAATCACCTAACATTCCTAAATCACAATGGATATGGATTGATACCTGACATATGACATATTGACACAGAGCAGAATAGGGACTGTTCCCCCTACATAGGGTCACTTGGCAGGTATGGATTGACACCTGTCCTCAGAGACCATGATACACACTGACACAGAGCAGAATAGAGACTGTTCCCCCTACATAGGGTCACTTGGCAGATATGGATTGACACCTGTCCTCAGAGACCATGATACACACTGACACAGAGCAGAATAGAGACTGTTCCCCCTACATAGGGTCACTTGGCAGATATGGATTGACACCTGTCCTCAGAGACCTGATACACACTGACACAGAGCAGAATAGAGACTGTTCCCCTACATAGGGTCACTTGGCAGATATGGATTGACACCTGTCCTCAGAGCCCCATGATACACACTGACACAGAGCAGAATAGAGACTGTTCCTCCTACATAGGGTCACTTGGCAGATATGGATTGACACCTGTCCTCAGAGATCATGATACACACTGACACAGAGCAGAATAGAGACTGTTCCTCCTACATAGGGTCACTTGGCAGATATGAATTGACACCTGTCCTCAGAGCCCCTGATACACACTGACACAGAGCAGAATAGAGACTGTTCCTCCTACGTAGGGTCACTTGGCAGATATGGATTGACACCTATCCTCAGGATCCCTGATACACACTGACACAGAGCAGAATAGGGAATGTTCCCCCTACATAGGGTCACTTGGCAGATATGGATTGACACCTATCTTAAGGATCCCTGGTACACACTGACACAGAGCAGAATAGGGAATATTCACTAAATGCCAAACATTGTTATACAGGGGAATATTCAGTAAATAAGGATAAGGGGGGACCTACTGTCCTCCCCCCCGGCCCCCACCCCTGCTCAGTGGGTGGGGGCCATAAATCTCAATGGGGGGGACCTACTGTCCTCCCCCCAGCCCCCACCCGTGAGCGGTGGGTGGGGGCCATAAAAATAATGAGGGGGGGACCTACTGTATGATGTTGTATCGATCAGGTAGTGTAAGGGTTACGCCCGCTTCACAGTGACAGACCAAACTCCCCGTTTAACGCACCGCAAACAACCGCAAACAGTCCATTTGCACAACCGCAAATTCCCCATTTGCACAAGGTTGAATACCAAGCTAGCCATGTCCTGTTCCTTGTCCTCACTGATGTCATTGAAGGTCTCTTCCTCCACCCAGCCATGTACAACACCAAGGGTCCCTGAAAGGTGACAACAAGCCCCCTGGGACGCCTGCTGTGTTTGGTCTTCCACCTCCTCAAAACCACCTTCCTCCTCTGACTCCTCTTCTTCAGACTCCTCTCTCTGCGTTGCCTCTCTCTGCATTATTATAAGGTGTGTTAAGTAGTATTATTCCTATCAGTTTAATCCCTGTTATGTGCCTTTTTTTTGGTTTGGTTTTTGAAACCACAGTGCAGCACCAGAGGCCCGAAAAATTAGGCATGTACACATGCCTGAAAAATTAGGTATTGTTGCAGCCGCTGCTGTAGCAGCGGCCAGAAGAATTGATGTTTGTTTCCTAGGCAGAAAGTGCCCTAAAACAGTGTTCCCCAACCCCCGGGCCGCGGACCGGTACGTGGATCAAACGGTACCGTGCCGCCCGAGGAACTTTAATTTCACTGTGTCGGCCGAGGCGCAGAGCATTGCGCCCTCCCGAGCCCGCCCATTGTGTGACAATAGCGAATGAAAATTCCCTATTGTTACACTGATCCTCCTCCTGGGTCCTCCCGCTTCCTGATTGGCCGTAAGGCAAACCCCACGCCATTGGCCGAACTCAATCTGGGCTTTCAGGGGAAAATGACAACTGTTTTCAAGTTGTCAGACAAAGTAGCTGCATTTAAAGCCAAACTGGAGTTGTGGGGACGGCGCGTGAACAGAGGCATTTTGGACATGTTTCAGACATTAGCGGGGATTTTAGGCGAGACTGAGCTTGAACATTCACTCTGCCAGTTGGTGCACGATCACCTGTCTTTGCTTTTAAAAGATTTTGAGTGCTACTTCACAACCACAAAAGACCCACGAACTGGTAAGGAATGGATCTGCGACCCATTTGCCAACAAATCAGGCGAATCTAGCATGTCTATGCAAGAAGAAGAACAACTGCTGGAGATTGCAAATGACGGTGGCCTTAAAACTATGTTCGAGACAATAACTCTGCCGGTGTTCTGGCTTAAAGTCATGGCGGAATACCCTGAGATTGCCACCACAGCACTTAAATCCCTATTGCCATTTCCGACAACCTATCTGTGTGAAGCGGGGTTTTCTGCAGTGACAGCAACCAAAACAAAACGGTGGAATAAACTGGACATAAGCAACACACTTCGGGTGTCATTGTCTCCTATTACCCCCAGATGGAACCGTCTCGTTGCGAAGAAACAAGCTCAGGGTTCTCATTGATTTGGCATTCTAGTGAGTTAAATAAAATAAATCACTTTATATTCATTTTTTTGGTGTAGCTGTATTTTATTTTGAAGGCATGTTTAAATACAATTAAATAAAAATTATTAAATCAAAACAAGCGGGCCACGGAAAAATGATCAAACGTTTACCGGTCCGCGGCGATAAGGTTGGGGAGCACTGTCCTAAAACATTGCGGCTTGAACCCTAGTTGGTGGCGGATAAGTCACGCAAGTCAACCGGCATTCAGAGCTAAAATACAGCAGCGTGTGGACCATTTTTAGCCCAAGGCAGCTCATCTCATCAGGCCTTTTTTAATCGAATGTATCGCCCAGTGTCAGTCCCTTCGGGATCCATCCCTCATTCATCTTAATAAAGGTGAGGTAATCTAGACTTTTTTGACCTAGGCGACTTCTCTTCTCAGTGACAATACCTCCTGCTGCACTGAAGGTCCTTTCTGACAGGACACTTGAAGTGGGGCAGGCCAGAAGTTCTATCGCAAATTGGGATAGCTCAGGCCACAGGTCAAACCTGCACACCCAGTAGTGAAGGGGTTCATCGCTCCTCAGAGTGTCGATATCTGCAGTTAAGGCGAGGTAGTCTGCTACCTGTCGGTCGAGTCGTTCTCTGAGGGTGGATCCCGAAGGGCTGTGGCGATTCGTAGGACTTAAAAAGCTCTGCATGTCCTCCATCAACAACACATCTGTAAAGCGTCCTGTCCTTGCCGGCGTGGTCGTGGGAGGAGGAGGATTACTTTCACCTCTTCCCCTGTTAGATTCCCGTTGTGCTGTGACATCACCCTTATACGCTGTGTAAAGCATACTTTTTAATTTATTTTGCAAATGCTGCATCCTTTCCGACTTGTTGTAATTTGGTAACATTTCAGCCACTTTCTGCTTATACCGGGGGTCTAGTAGCGTGGACACCCAGTACAGGTCGTTCTCCTTCAGCCTTTTTATACGAGGGTCCCTCAACAGGCACGACAGCATGAAAGACCCCATTTGCACAAGGTTGGATGCCGAGCTACTCATTTCCCGTTCCTCCTCCTCAGTGATCTCAATGAAGGTATGTTCTTCCCCCCAGCCACGTACAACACCACGGGTACCAGATAGGTGACAACGAGCACCCTGGGATGCCTGTTGTGGTTGGTCTTGCTCCTCCTCCTCCTCAAAGCCACATTCCTCCTCTGACTCCTCTTCCTCACAATCCTCTTCCAGCGTTGCTGCAGGTCCAGCAAGCGATGCTGATAAGGCTGGTTCTGGTGGTGATGGTCACCACAACTCTTCCTCTTCCTCTTCACGCTCATCTACGGCCTGATCCAGCACTCTTCGCAGGGCACGCTCCAGGAAGAAAACAAATGGTATGATGTCGCTGATGGTGCCTTTGGTGCGACTGACTAGGTTTGTCACCTCCTCAAAAGGACGCATGAGCCTACAGGCATTGCGCATGAGTGTCCAATAACGTGGCAAAAAAAATCCCAGCTCCCCAGAGGCTGTCCTAGCACCCCGGTCATACAAATATTCATTAACGGCTTTTTCTTGTTGGAGCAGGCGGTCGAACATTAGGAGTGTTGAATTCCAATGTGTCAGGCTGTCGCAAATCAAGCGCCTCACTGGCATGTTGTTTTGCCGCTGGATATCGGCAAAGTGCGCCATGGCCATGTAGGAACGCCTGAAATGGCCACACACCTTCCTGTCCTGCTTCAGGACATCCTGTAAGCCTGTGTACTTATGCATAAAGCGTTGTACGATCAGATTAAACACATGTGCCATGCACGGCACATGTGTCAACGCCGGGCAAGGGGGTGACTTTCTGAAATTGGCTTCTTACTCTCAAACATGTCCTTAACAGACACCTGACTGTGGGCAGATGAGCAGGAATTGCTCAAGGCGAAAGACGGAGTGGCGGATGGTTGAGAGGGGGCAAGGAGGACAGCAGTGGTTGACGTGGCTGAAGATGCTGGACCAGGAGGAGGATGGCGGCTTTGAGTTTGTGTGCTGCTTGTACTCATGTGTTGATCCCATAGGCGTTTGTGATGTGCGATCATGTGCCTACGCAAAGCAGTTGTACCTAGGTGGGTGTTGGACTTCCCACGACTCAGTTTCTTTTGGCACAGGTTGCAAATGGCATCGCTGTTGTCAGAGGCAGACACACAAAAAAATGCCACACTGCTGAGCTCTGCAATGACGGCATTCTGGTGGTGGACACAGCATGCGTTGATTGGCGTGCTGTCGGGCTGACCCCGGGTGCCGATGCATGCTGTCTGACTGTGCCACTAGCTCCTTGCGACGACCTCCCCCTGCTTCCAACTCGTCTCCTCCTCCTCCCTGTCTCCCCATCTGAACTTTCGCCCTGTTCTTCTTCTTGACGAGCGGGCACCCACGTGACATCCATGGACGCATCATCATCATCAACCGCTTCACTTGTATCTGACAACTCAGCAAAGGAAGCAGCAGCGGGTACAACATCATCATCATCACACCGTACATGTGTAATGCTGCCTGATTGAGACATATCCCTGTTATCTACATCCTCTGTCAATAATGGTTGCGCATCACTCATTTCTTCAAACGGATGTGTAAATAACTCCTCTGACATACCAAGTGAAGCAGCTGTGGTGCTAGTGTTGGTGGTGGCGGCAGGAGGGTGAGTGGTATCTTGAGAGGTGCCCGAAGCTAAGCTGGAGGAGAATGTTGCGTCAAGGTTCCGAGCGGAAGCTGTAGAAGATTGGGTGTCCTGTGTTAGCCAGTCAACTATGTCCTCAGAACTTTTCAAGTTCAGGGTACCTGGCCTCTGAAAACTGGGCATTATTCTAGGGCAAAAGGGAATCACAGCACCACGACCACGACGGCCCCTGTGGGGTGGCCTGCCTCTGCCTGTCATTTTTTTTTCGATTAGTGGTACTATGCGTGCAAGCTACTGTGACACCAGATATGAGTGGCAGAGGTTGGCAGAGTACACGCTGTAGGCCTGACACACAGACGCTTGCAGAAACTAACTGCTATTCAATCTATTACAGTGAAAACAATTTTTTTTTTAAATGCAAGCTATTGTGACACCAGTGAGTGAGTGGTGGCACTGGGCAAGGGGGCACAGTATCCACTGTGAGCCTGATACAGAAGCTGGCAGGCAGGCAACTGCAATTACATTACACAGAAAAAAAAAAAAGCAGACTGATGTTATAGCCCTAAAAGGGCTTTTTGGGGTGCTGTTCTTACAGCAGAGATCAGATGAGTCCTTCAGGACTGTAGTGGACACTGTATACACTAACCTAGCTATCCATTTCCCTATCAAATCAATAGCAGCTACACTTTCCCTCCTCTCACTAAGCATGCAGCTTGAGAATGAATCTAAAATGGATGCTGTCCAGTAGGTGGGAGGGTCTGCTAGGGAGGGTGTGCTGCTAATTGGCTGGAATGTGTCTGCTGACTGTGAGGTACAGGGTCAAAGTTTACTCAATGATGACGAATAGGGGCGGATCGAACCGCACATATGTTCGCCCGCAGTGGCGAACACGAACATGCTATGTTCGCCAGGAACTATTCGCCAGCGAACCGTTCGGTACATCACTAGTCTGTAGATGCATTTGTGCAGGATGTATAAAATTCTGGTAAATTTAATTTAAACTTTTAGAAGCTTGTGCTAGTAAACAGGACCTTTAAAAGGGAGTCTTGGTAAAACTACAGTTGATTGTGAAGTATTAATATTTCACTGACTAAAATTCAAAACTGATATCTCAGAGGTCCTTTGTTAGTTTACTAAAGTAAGGTACCCTAGAGGGCTGTGTGAGTAAGAGCAACGAGTCACTTTCTAAATCATACAAAGCGGGTAAAACTCAATTTTGTTTCTAATGCGGTATCTAATTGGGATTATGATTTAAACGTTGTAATAGGAAGCCTCTTAAGCCCGATAAAAGGGAGATTTTCTCACCCTATAGCCAATGGATTCTATTGTTTTTTTGATACACATGCAGATATGTAAATCCTGGAGTTATGGAGGGTTGAAGGTCTACAAATAAAGCTAGACATTCCTCTTAGGGTAAAGATAGGTTGCCAGTATGTACATTTGCAAAGCTTTAACCCCTTAAGGACACGTGACATGTCATGATTCCCTTTTATTCCCGAAGTTTGGTCCTTAAGAGGTTAAAGTATAAACATTTTGTAAAATTTTACTCTCTAACATGGTAAATAAATTGTGTTTATAGTTTAAATGTTCAAGGGTAAGCCCTCCTCCCCGGATTTAGTAGAAGGGGGATATTCCCTTTTTATAATTATTGAGTTTATTGTTCTTTGTTATACATCTAGATATGTAAATATGGGTGTCATGGAGGCCTGAAGGGCTATTCTATTTCTTTTTTAAGCATCATATCGTTCCATGTTGCCATCATCGTGAGCTTCCACCGTGATGGGGATCCTCACTCCCACTACTCCTATAGTATGCACCCGAGTTCTACTCGGGGCATTTTAGCTCCTAAGTAGGGAGCAATATAGGGCTTATTGCCCACGTCAATCCCTCCCCCTGTTTTCTCATTCCTTTGTGTGTTCCCTTCTCATCCTTTTGTTTCCTATACACCCAACTTGCCTATTCTATTACACAAAAACTTACATAAAACGTACTTTTCAAAACAAGCGGTATTGGCCTTAGTATAGATACAGTGGAAACATTTGTAGGAACCATTATTACAAAGGGTCTTATTATAAACTGATAAAACTATGAAATTAGTGTCATATAATGTAAAAGGTTTGAACTCCCCAAGAAAACGTAGGCTACTTCTTAGGGACCTTACCAAACACGCAATTGATGTAGCCTGCATACAGGAGACCCATTTCAAGAAAAATCGTACCCCAGCTATTTTTAGCAAACAATTCCCTATACAGATACACTATTTGTCTAGCTCCACATCTAAAGGTGTATCGATCTTAATTCATAAAGATACAGCCTATACCCCCCAACGACAGTATGTGGACCCAGGAGGGAGATGTGTTATATTGGTCAATTTAATAGCGTGCAACTGACGTTGGTAGCGGCTCATTTCCCCAATAACTATCAAAACTAACACGGAATTTCTTGAGCTCCCTCCTGAGTAAAATTGAAAAGTACAGACAGGGAGACTTGATACTTTGTGGGGATTTTAACTGTATTCAGTCACCAGGGCTAGATACGACTGCAACCCTGAAAGGTGTAAATAAACGATGAACAGAAACTTTTACAAAATTATTAGACCAATATGATTTATATAATCCATGGAGAGTTTTACAACCGACAGACAGGGATTACACCTTTCATTCACTTGTACATAACACATATACTCGCATAGATACCTTCCTCTTGCATAGAGCACTTTTACCACAATTAACGCAGTGTAATATAGGGGAGATAACCTGGTCAGAACAATAGCCCAGTGTATTTAAATCTTTCAGAGGCATCTCATTCTCGAGGTCGGGGTCCTGGCGATTGAACAATTCCCTGTTGTCAGATGCAGTCTTTACAGAAGATATTAGGTTAAGAATACAAGAATATTTTAAATTAAATGCGACTGAGGAAGTCTCGGATTTTACAATATGGTCTGTGCATACAGTTGCAAGAAAAAGTATGTGAATCCTTTGGAATGATATGGATTTCTGCACAAATTGGTCATAAAATGTGATCTGATCATCATCTAAGTCACAACAACAGACAATCATAGTCTGCTTAAACTAATAACACACAAAGAATGAAATGTTGCCATGTTTTTATTGAACTCACCATGTAAACATTCACAGTGCAGGTGGAAAAAGTATGTGAACCCTTGGATTTAATAACTGATTGAACCTCCTTTGGCAGCAATAACTTCAACCAAACGTTTCCAGTAGTTGCAGATCAGACGTGCACAACGTTTAAGCAGACTGTGATTGTCTATTGTTGTGACTTAGATGATGATCAGATCACATTTTATGACCAATTTGTGCAGAAATCCATATCATTCCAAAAGGTTCACATAATTTTTCTTGCAACTGTAAAGCAGTGATAAGAGGTCTGTTTCTGAGACGCACTTCCTTTCTGAAAAAACAAAATGGGTTAGGTCTACTTGATTGTCACAGACAAATTGCCATAATTTCTAAACAAAATAAAATCTGTCCTTCCTCTGAATTAGCGGAACAGCTCACCGTGCTCTATGCAAGACTGAAGGTACTTAATGCGGAAGAAACCAAGTGTATGCTCCATAAAGTACGAGCCAAGGTATATCATAGTGGTGGGAAAGCCAATAAATATTTAGCCTCCAGACTTCGAAATAAGTATTCTAATTTTAAGGTACCCTATGTAATGGGAAGTGATGGCTTGAAGAAAATCACTCCAATAGATATTAGTCAAGAATTTGCAAACATTTACCCTAAATTGTATAATTTGAAAGGAGACCGTAGTTTCTATAATACGAGCACAAATATATAACCCAATTTTTAACCCAAGCTCATCCCTCATTGGAGATGATCAGACAGGGTTTATACAGGGGATGGATAATACTTGGAAATTAGCACTGATTTTTGGATCACTTAATGGGGGCCAGAGGAGGCGGACACTTATTATCTGGGTATCTGCAAGTATTATCCTGCTCAACAACGCTACAGGAGACAAAGATATTGGGCTTCTTAGGGAGATCCAATGTTCTCTGTTTATGGCTACACATCTGTGAATGTAACCCCTAAATTGCAACCTTGTACATTCGGTTCATGAACAATGTGACCAAGCTGTCCGTACACACCAGGTGCTTAGTGTGTCTCTTGTACATCCTGAAAAGCAAGGCTGCAGTGTAAGCAAATCTATTAGTCTTCAAAGGAACACTATAGGGTCAGGAACACAAAACTGTCTTCCTGACCATATATTGTTTAAAACACCATTTAGGTGGCTGGCCCCCTTAAAAGGTAGGAAAAATTATCTTCTTTCCAGAGCTGCTCTGCTGGCGCTGGCCCTGCCCCCAATCCACCTCTTTGCTGACATCAGAATTAAATTATTTCGGTGAGGAGGTGAGGCCAAATATTGGCTGAGCCAATCAGCACCTCCTCATAGAGATGCATTGAATCAATGCACCTCTTTGAGGAAAGTTCAGCGTCTCCATGCAGGAAGCACCTCTAGTAGCCACCTGAAGAGTGGCCACTGTAGGTGTCCCTATGGGGTAATGTAAACACTGCCTTTTCTCTTAAAATTTTACATGAACATTCCTGCAGGGAATAATTTATACTCAGAATAACTACATTAAGCTGTAGTTTTTTCTGATAACTATAGTGTCCTTTTAAAGATTATTTCAAATATCTTACTGGTGATGGAACTTTAGCACTAATTGATACACAAAGGATCATGTGGGGATTCCATGACCTTTCATATAATTTAGCCCTGTAACAATAAAATAATGTAAATAACTAAATGCGAACCAAATCAAATATCATCATATTACTAAAAATTTATATTTAATCTGCAATGTTTTGTGAAAAAATTTGTTTCAGAACTTTACTCTTAAGATATTGTATGTATCCTATTACATTATTGCTTGATATTTAAAAAATGATCTGAAACCCAGAATTCATTAAATGGCAAGGAATTAGTATATGACTAAATAATTCCTTTTTATATATAGTTTCAGGATAATTCATGTAACGGATCCCGTACACTCCAGCTGAGTATATCTGTGCAGAATCTCCCGAAATCCAAGTGTAGCAGAAGGTGTAGTGATTATAACTCCTAAATCCCCAAACATGAGCCAAGACTCCATGAAGGGGTAAAACGATCTGTTTAATGGAGGCCACAGCTTGGCCTTTTATGCAAGTCCTGGAGACAATTGGGTTAAGTGGCTGTAGTAAACTCAATTATCTCCAGGTACAGAAAATAATGCACTGTTATAAAATTCAACAAAACACTTTAAAATACATAAAATCATATTTCACTTAACCAAACCCCCTTAGTCTACATATCCCCAGAAAGCGCCCAACATATCCGAAAAGCGATCAGATCCCACAGTCGAATTGCTATGGGGTTGAAGGATTTGACTGACCGCTCTGAAGAAGTCTGTCCAGAAATAGTTCCAGGATTTTAGCTGTAGTGATGGGTCTAGTTTGTGAGTTTTCATCCGAACGGAAATCGGTGAAACCATCAAAAATGTGAATTAATCCCCTGTCTTATACTGCAGTAATGGTTCAGTAGTTTTAGTCGAACAAACCATCAAACCAGGTTCACCTAGCTTGCCGCAAATAGAAGCAGGCATTCGTGTGTTTTGACCGGTGTTCGGGTCGTCAAGTGGCCGTCTCAGAGTTCCAGGCACTTGACGACCAAGTCCCGCTGCCTACGTTCGTGTGACAAGATGGCACACAAAGAGAACACTGCATCCTTGTGGTTTGTTTCAACTTAACGAGCCAGGAGGGTGGTCGGTGTTCGGTGATTAGTTCATCAAACTAAATAAGAAGTAAAATAGTACCAAATGCTTGAATAGAATATAAAAAGGGCACTGGTGCACACAAAATAGGGGGATTTTTTTTAGATCAGCCAGCAGCTTGCAATGTCAGGATGGGCAGCAGGAGAGCTCTGCACTATGTGCTCAAAGTGGGAGACAGACCGTCGACTGTCAGCTTTTACAGGGAGGGACGTACTGGGAAGAAAGTCCTACGACATGAGGAATTTGAAGAAGGTTGCAAAGCCACTTGCAATGGCCCATATGATGGGAAATGGAGTAAGACAATGATTGGGTATGGGTCTGAAGACAGCCACTTTGTTGTTGAACTAACCTACAACTATGGAGTTGGGAAGTACAGGCTAGGTAGTGATTTTAGGGGCTTGACACTTCTAGCCAGTTTTGTGGCTAATGCATGAAGGTTAAATTGCACTCTCTCTGAAGTATCATCTGGACTGTTTGAGACAGTGGCCCCAGAAGGTTATAAGTTCTATTTGGAAGACGAAGAACAACCCAAAACAGATCCAGTGTAAAAGGTGACTCTTGCAATATCAAACTTGCAAACATCTATATCTTACTGGTCTGAACTGTTGGGAATAGTGATGTCGCGAACCGTTCGTGAACTTTCCACGAACGGCTCGCCACGGTTCGTGGCGAACTCCGGTCAGCTGGCACATCCCGGCCAATCTCCAGCAGACCCTCTCTCCCAGACCCTCCCACCTCCTGGACAGCATCCATGTTGAAGCTGCCTTCAACATGGATGCTGTCCAGGAGGTGGGAGGGTCTGGGAGGGAGGGTCTGCTGGAGATTGGCTGGGATGTGTCAGCTGACCGGAGTTCGCCGCGAACGGTTCGTGGCGAGCCATTCGCGGAAAGTTCGCGAACGGTTCGCGACATCACTAGTTGGGAATAAGGATGAAGTAAAAAATAATTTTATTTTGGGGTATGCAGATAACCAGTGTAAATTGGAGCTGAATAAAATTGGTTGTCCAGTGGACCATGCAACAGCTTTTGGCAGAATTGCATTTGCTTGCCCTAAGGAAGAGCTTCCCAACATTAAAGCACTGATGAGAAGGGAGAACCAGAAAATACTAGCTCTGCTTGTGAGCCTGGACACTCCTGGAAAAGCTACAGTCCAAGTTGTAATTTTGTCTAACCCTGATGGACATGAAATTTGTTTTGTTGAGGATTAAGTTTTTCAAGAACTCTCACAGACTGATCCCAATGCAGGCAAACTTTTGAATGATGCTATGGAAGCTGACAAAAGTGAAGAGTGGTTTGCAAAGTGCAAAATGCAGAAGCCTTCTGACAACCTCAACACAATCAAACAAGAAAATTAAAATACTATATTGTGCATTAAAAAAAAAATAGGGGGATTTTGCCACAATTCAATACCAGATTTTGTTTGTTATTAAACTTTGGTGAATATGGACAAATTCTGACCAAAATAGCAATTCTCATTTTCAAATACAGTCGGACTAGGGCCAACCTGACTGAATCTGCACCAATATGCTGGATGCATTCAGTGTCCAGATTAATACACATGTAAAGGATTTCGAATAGTTATAGTTATAATTAACTGCGATCTCTGGAAATAAATCAAATCCGAATGTTTTCAGTAGGATGCACAACAAGAAATAATTAATTCAATTGAACCATAAGTTCTCTTTGGTTGGTTTATGCCTAGAACACTCTGTACTGTGTAAGCTGAGAAGCTTTGAAGCATGAGGCAGAGTTCTTTGCCCAGAACCTGTATAAATGTGATATGTGGCTGGTGGCCCATGTTTTTATGGAAGTGTTCACGCTCCCAGGGTCGGCTCTAGACTATTTTGCACCCTAGGCAAGACTAGATACTTGTTCCCCTCCCCCAAAGCAAAAATGTTTCAATTTTGTCTTCTGCCCCCCCTTTACCAGCCCTCACTGTATCCTTCCCTAGCCTCTCTGAATGTCTGTTTCACGTTCCCCATTCCCCTTGTGCTTCTCTTGGGTCTCCTGCAATTCCCCTATCTCCGTAAGGCCCAAGTTGTCTTCCACTCATCTCGGATGCACCAGAAGCAGAAACTCTGGGTCTCTCAATGCCATATCATGATCAGAAACCTCCTACGGAAGACCAGGACCATCACAGACCATCACATTTCCTCAATGCATTTGTGACCATGGGTAGAGCCCGGCCGCATGCCACTGCAATGCCCAGTATGATTCCTCCAATCACAATTCCGCCGTCACTAGTGTCTACGGTTCCATTACCCATTCATCCAAGGGCTGTTCTCCCAGGTGTAGCATGTACTTACCTCCCTCCGTGCAGCCCTCCTCGAGCTGCACATCTCTCCTCCGATCCACCTAGACACGTGGCAGGACTTCCTTATAGAGAGTGTAGGTGTGACGTCACGCTTGTTCTTAAAGTGACCACGTCATCAGTGCAATCCTAATCTATTTTGTTGTATTAATACGTTGGTTCCGGGCATTCTAATACAATTAGGTAATACATCTTTCAGATCCACCTTTTTTGGGTTTCCTCTTTCCTGCTTGTTGGGGGCAGGGGTGCTCCACAGACTCATTGCCAGGCTAGTTTTGAGGAAATGGACCATAGAATGGACCAATGTGATTAGGCCTTCCAAACCTTGTTAGCCAGAACAGCCCACCTCTCTCCTGAAAACCTTCCACCTATGCCTCCCCAGCCTGTGCCTGTGGTGCTTGAAGCTTCTGGTCAGAACAGTATGACAACAAACTTGACACCATCTCCAAGATACAGTGGCGATCCTAAGACCTGTCGAGGGTTTATAAACCAAACAGAGTTTTACTTTGAAACTTCTCCCACGTCTTTTCCAACTGAAAGGTTTTATATACGCCAATTAACCCACAAGGCCTTGGAATGGGCTAATCCTTTATGGGAGGCAAACGAAGATCTGGTTTATGACTATAAAGCATTTTGTAAGAGCTTTCCGTAAGGTGTTTGATCCACCCAGGGCCGGCGCTTCCTATAAGGCGAACTAGGCAGCCGCCTAGGGCGCCATATAGGAGGGGGCACACTGCGCCCCCATCGCCGCCCTTTAAATGCTGCAGCCGCCTGAGCGCTCTATAGAGAGCGCTCAGGTGGCAGCCGCACTGCCTCTCTCCTCATTCCCCCCCCTTCCCTGTAGCGTGGCCAAGCTCCTCGCTGGTCCGTGACCCGGCCAGACTGCCAGGAAGTGCACACTCGGTGTGCACTTGCTGTCGGTCCAGCCGGGTGCAGGAAACAGAACTCCTGTACCACGGACTGGAGAGGAGCTCGGCCACGCTACAGGGAAGGGGGGGTGAGTAGGGAGACCACATGGAGGAGGGCAGGGAGAGGGAGGAGGGCGGAGGATGAGTAAAGAGACCACAGGGAGGCATGGAGGGGAGGGGGAGTAAAGACACCACAGGGAGGGAAGTAGGGGAGGGGGAGTAAAGAGACCACAGGGAGGGAAGTGGGGGAGGGTGAGTAAAGAGACCACAGGAGGGAAGAGAATGGGGAGTAAAGAGACTCCCACAGGGAGGAGGAAGTAAGAGGCCTACAGGGAGGGAAGAGGGAGGGTGAGTAAAAGACCACAGGGAGGAAGAGAATGGGGAAGTAAAAGGGAACCACAGGGAGGAGAGAAGAGAGTGTAAAAGAGGGAGCCACAGGAGGAGGAAGGGGGAGGGGAGTAAAGAGACCACAGGAGGGAAGGGGAGGGAGTAAGAGACCACAGGGAGGGAAGAGGGAGAGTAAAGAGACCTACACGGAGGAAGGAGGGCAGGGAGTAAAACAAACCCACGAGGAAGTGGGAGAGCCACAGGGAGGAAGAGGTAAAGGGACCACAGGGGGAGGTGAGTAGAGGGAACCACAGGGAGGAAGAGTAAAGCAACCACAGAGAGGAAGGGGGAGTAAAGACACTGGGGAGGGAGTAAAAGAGACCACAGAGAGGAGGAAGAGGGAGGGAGTAAAGACCACAGGGAGGGAGAGGGGAGGGAAGTAAGAGACCACAGGGAGGAAGTGGGAGAGAGTAAAGAGACCACAGGGAGGAAAAGGGGAGTAAAGAGACCACAGGGTGGGAGAGGTGAGTAGAGACCACAGGGAGGGAAAGGGGTAAAGCAACCACAGGGAGGGAAGGGGGGAGTAAAAGAGACACTGGGGAGGGAGTAAAGAGACCGGGAGGGAAGGGGAGGTGAGCAGAGAGACCACAGGGAGGGAGAGGGAGGGAGATGCAAGAGACCACAGAGGGAGGAAGGGGGAGTAAAGAGACCCATGGGGAGGGAGTACGCTGACCGCAGAGAGGGAGTAAAGAGACCCTGGGGAGGGAAGGAGTAAAGAGATGGCAGGGAGGGAAAGAGTAAGAGACGACAGGGAGGGAAAGGAGGGGGGAGTAAAGAGACCACAGGGAGGGAAAGGAGGGGGAGAGGGAGTAAAGAGATGAAGGGGGGAGTAAAAAGACCACAGGGAGGGAAGGGGGAGAGGGAGCGTAAAGAGACCACAGGGAGGGGGGAGTACGGAGAACACTGGGATGGGGGGTGAGGAGAGACCACTAAGGAGCAGGGGAGAGCTCTAAGGGACGGAAGGGAGAGCTCTATAGGACTGGGGGCGGGACAGGGAGCTCTTTCACACACACAATGCATCCCTATACATACACAGAAACACACAATGCATACCTACACACACATGCAAACACAGACTGCTTCTCTTACATACACACAGAAACACAATGCATCTTACACTCAATGCACCACTTACAGACACACACACACTGCATCACTTACATACACAGAAACACACCTTGCATCCCTTATGCATACAAACACAGATTCACACAATGCATCATTACATACAACCAGAAACACACAATACATCCCTTATACACAAAAACATACTGCTTTCTATACCTTACACAAAAACACACTGTTTCCATTAAACACAAACATACTGCATCACCTACACAAACTGGTATCCCTATACACTACATTCCAGAAGCACACACATTAGATCCTCTACAATAACACAACACATCCCCTACACACTCCACTCCCTGTGAGCAAACTCATGGGTGGAACATGTAGGTGGACTTATGGGTGGGCCTTATGGGCATACTCACCGTCAGGCCCTGGGGCCCAGACCTTGAGCTGCGTAAGGGGTCCCAAAAAATGGAGCTGCTTCCTGTTCTCCCAGAACATTGAATTTTGTGACCACAGTTACAAACAGCCGCCAGAGATCCTGTTCTACACCAGACCAGTGGAGCCAAACTGCAGCCAGGGCCCATCACCATCCTCATCTAGTTGTAAGTAGGCAATCTAGTATATTATTAGTGACATTAAGCTCTAATTTACCTCACATTAAAGGGACACTATAGTCCCCAGAACCACTGCAGCTTAATAAAGTGGTTCTGGTGTCTATAGTCTGTCCCTGCAGGCTCTCTTAATGTAAAAACACACTGTGTGCAGCACTGGCGTTAGTTCATATGGCAGATCATATGGGTGGGACATTGTGATGTCACATGGGGGGGCAACTTTTTTTTTGCCTAGGGCGGCAAAAATCCTTGTACCGGCCTTAGATCCACCTGGGGGAGAGAGGTGTGCCGCTAAATCTCTTATGAGGATTAAGCAGGGAATTAGATCTATAGCGACACTCTTGCCTCTGAGGTTGATTGGACCAATAGTGGTTTAGTATATGCATTCATGGATGGGGTTAATGATAGCATCCTGGATGAGGTGGCAGCCAGAGATCTTCCAGTCCTCCTAGAATACCTTATCGACATTGATAACCGGTTAAGGGAGAGCCCAACAGAGGAATTGTGTTAGACGCCCTCCCCTAAGGCTGGCCCTGCTGACATCCTTGGGCAGCTCTTTGGTCTTGGCCATGGTGGAGAGTTTGGAATCTGATTGCTTGTGTGGACAGGTGTATTTAATACAGGTAACGAGCTGAGATTAGGAGCACTCCCTTTTAGAGAGTGCTCCTAATCGCAGCTCGTTACCTGTATAAAAGACACCTGGGAGCCAGAAATCTTGCTAATTGATAGGGGATCAAATACTTATTTAATTCATTGAAATGCAAATCTATTTATAACTTTTTTAACATGCGTTTTTCTGGATTTTTTGTTGTTGTTGTTATTCTGTCACCTACCATTAAAATTATAGATCATTTCATTGTCAGTGGACAAACGTTCAAAATCAGCAGAGGATCAAATACTTTTTCCCCTCACTGTACTGTCATACTTATGGTCGTAGATAGGTTTTCTAAGATGGCACATTTCATACCCCTGAGGAAACTCCCCCCTGAATCGGCTAGGATTTTCTCCAGGGAGGCATTCCGTTTACTTGGTATACCAAAACAAATTGAATCTGACAGAGGTAGTCAATTTGTTTCTCGCTTCTGGATGCCTTTTGCTCTAATTTGGGTATTTAATTGTCCTTTTCTTCTGCTTACCATCCTCAGACTAATGGAGCTACCGAACGTGCCAACCAGTCTCTTGAGCAGTATCTATATTGTTTCGTTTCACATCACCAACATGATTGGGTTGGCCTGCTTTCTTGGGCTGAGGTTGCTTACGATAATGCTGCTCACAAATCCTCTGGGTTCAGCCCTTTTTATGTAGTCTACGGCCGGCATCCTGTTTTCCTCTGACTGCATTCTCCGCACAGGGAATGCCAGCTCTGGATGAGTACACGGCTGATTTGCGTAGTACTTGGGAGCAGGTTCAACAACTATTGGCTAAGGCTGCTTAGAGACCAAGGCACAGGTGGATAGGGATTGTCGTGCATCTCCTTCCTATGTGGTGGGGGATAGGGTTTTGCTTTCTACCAGAAAAATCCATCTCCGTGTGCATTCCATGAAGTTTGCTCCTTGTTTTATAGGTAATTTCCGCATCCAGCGCAAAGTGAACCCTGTGTCGTATGTTCCAGAATTGCCCCGTTCCATTCATATGCCCAATGTCTTCCATACCTCCCTGTTTAAATCTCTGGTCTGAAATCAGATTACTGAACCTCGCACTTCTCCACCTCCTGTATCGATTGAGGAATATGAGGTTGCTGCTGTCCTTGACTCTAGGTTCCTGAACCATTGGAAGGGGTATGGTCCCCGAGGAATGTTCCTGGGTCCCTCGGGTTGATATTTATGCTTCAAGGTTGGTCCAGTCCTTTCATCGTCGTCACCCGGACAAGCCTGGTCTTTCACGTCCGGTGGGCGTATCCTCCGGGCGTCGGGGGAGGTTAATGTAGCATGTACTTACCTCCCTCCGTGCACCCCTCCTCCTGCTCTGCATGGCATAGGTAGAGGTACTCACCTCCCTCAAGCCATGCAGCCCTCCTCCTGCCTGCCCTCATCTCCTCCTGTCACACGGTCCAGCCGATCCGCACGGCAGGTCTTCCTTATATAGTGTGTAGGCATGACGTCACGCTTGTTCTTCAAGTGACCACATCATCATTGCAATCCTAATCTATTTTGACATAGACCAATCAGTACAGGTGAGTCTATTTGGCTTTGGCCCATACTCTTTGCCCTATCATGGTTTCTGTTTAGATCCTTGTTTAGTGCTCCTAGTGATTCCCTTGTGATTTCCTGTGTCTGACCTCAGCTTCGTATTTGACTCCTGACCCCTGGCTTTGTCTTGACTGAGTATTTCGGTTATTCCTGTCCTTGATTTTCATTCATCCAATGCAGCACTGAAAGGGTGTAACTGAGGAAAGAGCTGGACTATAAGTCTACTCTTAAACTCTCTTTGCTTATAGCAAATAGGGTGGGCATATCTCATGGATGAATTGCTCCAGCACTCAAAGAGTGAATTTCCAGTATGATAACAGATTTTGGATTCCAGATGGCCCTTCCAGCCTGTTATACTGTTTAAAATATATGAACACAGACATTAATTTTTGCAACATTATAGACTTTGTATCCACTCCTACTTTACCCTGAGCTCAATCATGATTGTAGCTACTAGGCCACAAGGTGGAAAGCAATCAGTCCAGTTGGATTGTTACTAAGTAACCTGTAGCCCCGCCCCTTTTCTGGGCCTTGCACACATGGCCACCACACTCAGAGATACATTACTCTCTAATGCAGGGCAAGCTGTCTCATGGCTAGGTGAGTACACAATTAAAGTAAATTATTTTGAGGGATTGGGGGTATATATTTCTTTGCGTCTGCACTTGTAAATTATGTTTTGTCCTGATGAAAGCTCCATGTGGGAGCTGAAACGTTGACTTTTTAAATGGATTGAATAAAAGCTACATTTTATTTGAAAATCTCTATAAAGTCCTTGGAGTGCGGTCATTTCTGCTATGTCTAAATGATCCTTGCCAGACCAGCACCGGGCACCACAGGATTACACTAGGAGTGCAAGCCCTCACTATATATATATTCGGTACTGTATTCCCATATTTATTGTGAAATTATGTACACACATAAAAAAAAGTGATCCAGAGATCTTTTGATAACCCTTTTTTGAAAGTAACCTACATTCAACATGTAAAGTCAGCTTTAAATTATAAAGAATATTAATATGGTGCCTTTTTATACTAAAACTTTAGATAAATGCACTATAGTTTATAATATACATCATTCTTCCATATATGGGACAAAATCTATATCAACAGATCTCTGATTTCTTTCTAGTAGTAATGACATGAGTTATAACTCCGGTTTTACTTTTGTTTTTATGCATGTTTTGATCCCTCAGGGCTTCCATCAGTAACCTATTTGCCATGTAAGCTACAGGTGGAATGCATACACACGCGCAATGGAACTCACGCGTCACCATCTAGAATCCACATGACTTGTGGAACCAAAAGTGACCTTCCGTTATTGCCGAAAACCAGAAGTGACACCACTAAACCGGCTAAACCAGGGAAATTTGATTTCCTACAGCTGGAACAAGCAAACAACATCAATGAGCAGATCAGCCACCCTTGTAAAAGAATGGACTCGGGGGAGGGTTTATACTGCTTATTCTTGTAATTGTTATTGCGGTTACAAATTTTAATAACAGGAGGTCCCTGAGGAAGTCCTTTGTGGACGAAACGCGTAGGACACGGTACTATAAAAGCTTATATATATATATATATATATATATATATATAATTTTTTTTTATACTTCTAATAAAGAGGAATTTGCTACTCTACAATCCTGAGTCTGACTCAGTCATCTTCGGAACAGGAGGAGTGGTTTTACCCCCCCCATCTACATCAGGGGAAGCAACCTTCTGTCATCCTTCTAGTGAGTGATATTCCACTTAGCACATTTACACTCATTTAACAGTGTTACACTATTATTTGTTTTTTATTCACATTGTAGATCTTCAGCAGCATCCTCCTTTTGTTTGTATTCATATAAAAACAAACAAACAAAAAAAAACAGTTTGAAGTGTTTCCAATTTTGTGTAATGACATAAAGGGGTGCTGCCCTGTGACCGCACTGTCCCTTTAAATGAGGGAACCAACTTAGCAGAGTAATAATGAAAGAACACGATGAATGGAGCAATAAAGAAAATATGTATTAAAGAAAACCAAAAGATAATATACAAAAACAAAATATGCACAATGCCACAAATTATATATATATATATATATATATATATATACACACACACACACACACACACACAAGAAATCAATATAAATACAATTAGAGCAGGCAGAGTACATGTGATAGTCCTTTAGGCATAGTCCTTTAGGCAAAAGTTTTAGGCAGGATCGTGCAGCCACCACAGAATATAAGTGGGGCACGGATCCTAAGCCACCAAGCACTAAATAAACACCAAGGGGAAAAGCCCTAAGCAGGTCACAGGTAAATAGGTAGCAAGGTCAGAATCACTGGAATTGAAGTTAGGCAGGAACACTGCAAGCGAACGCTGGAACAGGAGGCACAGGACACAGGACCAGGCAGAGACGAGAACGCTGGGCCAAGAGGACGTCGGAACAGGAACACAGGATCAGGATACACAGGATACAAGACACAGGAGCAAGGAGTCAGAAACACGGGAACCAGGAAACCGCATGTACAGGATCAAGGATAAAGGATAATGATCTGACAGCGAGTGAGGGGAGAAACCAGAATATATAGGTGCTAAACAAGGGCTAGGTATAGTGCTTAACGAAAAGAAATGAGAAACAGTGGTGAGTATGAGTACTGCACAAGGGCATATTAAAGGGACACTGTAGTCACTATAACCACTTTGTCTCTTTGAATTGGTTATAGTGCCTGGAGTGCCCTGGCACTGTCCCTCCATTCAGTGTTGCACCATGTTTGTGCAGTATGCCACAAAATAAGAGTCCCTGGCCACCCACAGTCCGGTCCCTTCTGTATGTGTAGCTAAGGCAGAGATTACACACTTCCTTGTTGTCATACCCATTCATACGGTCAGTTGGAGCTCCGACAGGTTAAAAGCAGTCAGCTGACACTCTCAGCCAATCACACCTGCCCATTGCTGCTCAGGGTAATACTTAATTATTAGCCAAAGAAGCACAGAGGGGATGGACTGCCGTGGTCTCTTGTTTAGCATTAAAACATTACAACATTAAAAACTGTTAAATGCTGAAAGAAATGATGGCACCAGGGGACTCCATACACTATAACCAGTTTAATGAGATGAAGTAGATACAGTGCCTATGGTGTCCCTTTAACTAAGGAGTGTCGTGACATTTTGCAACAAACTAAAAAAAATCCTTCTTGAATGGCAGTCAGAAATTTTATTGTGTCAAGAAGTTATTACCCCACTATTTAAAAATTATATCCCTAAACATTATGTTTGTGCTAGTATTCATCCAATTGCTGTTTAAACATTTGTATAGACCAGTGGCGGATCCAGAGCCTGATCTCGGGAGGGGCAATTGTAGATTATTTAAAGAAATAATCCAGGCACAATAACCACTACAGCTCAGTGTAGTAGTTATGGCGCCAGTAGTGCCAGGATCCCATCCCAGAGTAAGTAGTCAGTTTAAGAACAGTTTGACAACATACCTGGGATATAGGGCATAGGAGCAGTGGTATGTGTTAGGGGTGAAGTGTGTGTGAAAGGTGCAGTGTGTGCGTGAGGGCGGCAGTGTAGGTCAGGGTTGCAGTGTGTGTGTTTGGGGCAGTGTTTGTGGGGCAGTGTGTGTATGGGGCAGTGTGTGTAGTGCGTTTATGGGGGGGCAGTGTTTGTAGGGCAGTGTGTGTAGTGTGTGTATGGGGGCAGTATATGTAGGGCAGTGTGTGTAGTGTGTGTATGGGGG
>OW240915.1:211198901-211296491 GCA_933207985.1 Pelobates cultripes | reverse complement strand
ACACTTCTTTGCTCTTGGGCTTCAGCAATCAACTCCAAATGATACCTCTTCATGTTTTCACTATCTATCCTTATAACTCATACTGACAACTCCAGGTTAAACTAAAGATCTTTTCCCCACTCCACTTCCTCTATCATAGTCTTCTATTCTCACACATTCCCCACACACAATTACTTCCTCTTAAAAATACCCATGTGCAAATAATGTGTTGACAATATTATAATAATAATAACCCCTTTGCGACCGCGGACGGTTCTGGACAGTCATCTGTATTTTACCGATGAGGACCGGTGACGGCCCTGAACCGTCACAACAGATATATGTACTTACCCGATCGCCGTTGTTCCCCCGTCGGCGATCGGCAGTGCTCCCGGTGTGGGGAGACTGCCTGCAGCCCAGGTAGTCTCCCCACTGTGAATTAGGACCCCGGGGGCCATGTGATCGCTCAACAGAGCAGTCACATGGTCACAATAGGTGTCCTAGTGTCTGCCAGCAGGGGGACTGTCTGTGCTGACAGGCAATCTCACTGCATGTGTAAAATAAAAAAAAAAAGTTAATAAAAATATATAATTATCTATGCGTATATATAATATATAGACATATATCTATAATATATGTCTATATATCATATATACATAATGTCATACTAAGGGTATTTTTATATTAATCTATACATATATTAATATAAAAATACACTTATTAAATTACACACGTGTGTGTGTGTGTATATATATATATATATATATATATATATATATATATATATATATATATATATATATATAGTGTGTGTGTGTGTATATATATATATATATATATATATAATATAAAATACAAATAATTAAATTAAAAAAATGTAAAAATAATAATGAAAATCTTAAAAAATTATATCTATATGAAATTTTATTCTAACTGTATTTTGATATTAATATATATGTATATATAAATAAATACAAATACGAAATATAAATGTCATACAAAATTACATAAATAATTATATAAATATACACATAGACTTCAAATATTTAAATATGCATATATATTTAAATTTTATAAGCGTATTTATGTAATAATTTTACATAATTACGTAATTTAATTGATTGCAATTTTCAGGGACCAGCCTGACAACCCAGGCCGAAAGTCCAGAGAATTGAATTTGCTAGCACTGTATTTTACCCTGTAACTTTCTATTACACCCTAAAACCTGTACATGGGGGTACTGTTTTACTCAGGAGACCTTGCTGAACACAAATATTATTGATTTAAAACAGTAAAACATATCACAGCGATGATATTGTCAGTGAAAGTAACTTTTTTTGCATTTTTCGATTGGGTTCCAAGCTTGTACTTAAAACTACCAATTTTATGGAGCGCACGTAATTAGGACAGACATCCATGGCAAGGTTAAATAATTTACAGGGAGATTAATTTTGAGGGACTTCAAATGTATTACAAGTAAAGAACACCTTGTAAACTGGATAGCTTTAAAATAATCTGAGACATTTTTATGAGCAATATAGATTGCCCTAAGTGTAAATAAGAGTAGACTTTTTATATGTTTATTTTGAGTACATTATTAACTTGCCAGGTGTCACAGTGATAATAACCAGGACACACCTTTCCGCTCACTAAAATGTTCTACACAAAATATCCTGCAGAATTCTCAAATTGTCAGGATACAATGTTTTAAAAATATTACAGTTAATGAGGATAAACACGGATGAAAGGTTAATCAAGTTTAACTAAGAAAACACTAATTTCATTCTGATCTAGAACTACTACACGATCATTTATTTTTGTTTGCTTTACCAAATAGGTGGAAAAAAGTTATTTTTTTCCTCGTGAATCACCTGCATAGTGAAACAATGCTTCTAAAAAAATAATTTCACTTTATTCTCTGGTAGTCCATCGTTACTGAGTGCAAGGTCCCTATCTAATCATGTGCCATAAACTGCAGGAGTGGACTCAATGACAGATCCCTGTCAATTACCAGATTAGAAGTTATTGTTGTTTTTTTTGTTTGTTTTGTGAACTTTATCTATTTTGCAGTTAGGTCAGTGAACCCAAAGGATTAGTTGTAAACTTAAAGTAACAGTATAGTTCAAGAATACAAAACATGCATTTTATTTTTTTATTTTTTGTGGTGCAAATGGTTAACACAAGCTCTTGCCATACCCCAACAGCAGGTACAAGATTGGTAAAAAAACATACATGAACAAGTATAAGGCGTAGAAGGTCATTGCACACAATTCTTTTTAGGTTAAGTAGCTAGATCACAGGGTAGTCAAACATGTCTAGAGTGTACAGCAAAACATAAGATGTGGTCTAAGTGAGTTATGTAGACATGTGAGTGGGGATGTGAAAATGAGGTTTAAAGCAAGCTGGTGAGACATGAATGTTGAAAAAGGAAAATAATAAACAGGTAGATTATTAGGCAGGCAGATGTGTCAGTGTGAGATCAGATTGACAGGATATCTGTACACATGCCTAGTGGGTGCAATAAGAAATTATAAAAACATAGGATTACAAAAATAAAAGCACACTGGCTACATGCATACAAATGCTGCTGGCTATATGAACATAATGCTTGCCACAAAAACCCATTCATGGCACTCTACGGAGCTACACAAATTTATGAGACTTAGCATGCCATGAACTGTATCAACTGTATCAGGTATTAAAGTAAAATATAGGTAGAGACAAATAGACATGCAATTGTGCAGTTAAGGTAGCTTAATCGGTGATGTGCAAGAAACCTATATTATGTTCCCAATTATCAATAATATGTGCTGTGTAAAAATAAAATAAGGAAATAAAATTTTAACTGAAATGAGGAATAAAAAAAAATATATATAATAATAAAAAGTAAAAAAAAAATAGATTTAAATAAGAAACAATAATAATAAAAAATGAGTAAAAATTACAAAGTATGCTTTTCAACATAGAGAGGCCATTAGGACCTTCATGCGGTGGAGTGACTGTATCCACCCAGACTGCGGCCTAGTGCCCTAAAGAGAGTCCATGCAGTCAGCCCACACCCTTCACTGGTTCAGCAGGGTCCTACAGAGTAGACTGAGGTCTTCGTGCATCCAGCCCGTGCACCCGAGGGTCATCCTGACTCTTCACACAAGGCTTCCCCGACTGAGCTGTCTGCACAAGGAGAGTCCTGGATTCATGCTTCATGACAAAAGCGCTGTTGCGCTGTTTGACCCGGTGAGGTCGAGTAGAGTGCCGCTTCCGAGGTTTGCGGAGTAGCCGAGGAGAGGGGACACCATCCTTTAGGCCTTCGCTTTGGTACCAGGGCCACTGAATGCTTTGTCGGCCTCTCGCGCATCACCTTTGTCTTGTGGTTGCTGGGGTATGTCAGCAGGTATCCGCTCTTATGTGGCACTGTGTAATCTGCTGGCCAACTTGGCCCAGAAAGCCTCAAAGATGCGATCAAGCTCCGACATGCTGTGGGATAGTGGGCCGATGGGCATGAGGCGGCCGCCATCTTAGGTGGGACTATGCACCTTTTATTTGCGCTTCCAACTCTTGCTGCAGCAGGTCCCAAGGTATATATGTGCCGGGATAACCCTCACCGGCATGGGGGAGGAATAATGGGGCTCAACTGCCAAGATTCTGCTTCCAGGTAGGTCGGAGACCGAGAGATCATCCGTTTCTCATCGCCTCCACCCCTGGGAAGACGTAGATAGGTCGCTTGAACTTTCACTGCTAGTATTCCGGTGTACAAGAGGGCAATGCTGCTCTCATGAAGGACAAGAAGGTGTTGTCACTCTTAAGTCAGGAGTTTAGAGTCCATAAAGTAGATTTGTTTCACAAAGCTGCACGGAGCTCATGCAACCGCTCGACACGGTGGTCAGGCCCCGCCCCCCCAAACATGCATTTTTTGACACTATAGGATCTCAATAGCCATTTAGGTCACTGGCCCCAGGGCTGGCCTTAGGGGTTTATGAGCTGTACGGCCGCAATGATGCCATGGAGAAGGGTGCACCCTGCGGCAAACACAGCTCACATATTTGCGGCTACCCGGGAGGAGGATTTCTCCACTCGGGATAAAAAAAAAAATAAAATATCAATAATAATTTGCGGCGGGGCTTAGCGTGTGGTGGAGGTGGGCCTAAATGACTGCATACCTCTAAGATCAGTCCTACACTTACAATTCACATGGCTTCCTTGTGCTTCAGCTATAAGCCCCAACCTCCTTTGTAGCAAACACTCTCCCTGGCACACACTCACTGATTTGACGCACACTCTGAATGACAGACACACAAGCCGTTATATCTAAACATTACTTATGGAATAGTCGAATAGTTTAAGATCGTGTTGACATTTTGTGATGGTAACACTATTTTAAGGATCTAGTGACCAGCAGTTTACAACTGTAACTTCACCTTACAATGAAACAGTCAACAAATACATAAAATATAACAGTATAAGGGAATAAGTGTACAGCATCACATCACAACTAAAAGGGCAAGTGTGGAGTCAAAAGAACACATATCCCAAAATGAAAAACATTCAGTCGGCAACAGTTATAATATGCAGGTACATTACTGCATCCTTATTCCCAAAACAATGCCAACAGAGAGAGGTTTAAAGGACCGTGATACTGTCAAGACATTGAGTGGTACATGGTGTTCCAGTGGATATAATCTAATTGTGTCATGTGAATGTCATTTTCTACCTTCACATACACTTACTATACAAATTAAAGGCAATTGGAATTTGATTATTCCACGTCAAATATACAAATACAGGTTGCCTCATATTATAAAAAACTGTCCGTTCGACAGTTCATTCGGTATACGAACCGCATTAGTCTAATCTGTTAGGTAAGCCCCATACCGAACCATAGAGGGAAAAACTCTGTACACCAAAACTACTTCATCAAAGGAACACTATAGTGTCAGGAATAGAAACCTGTATACAGTGGCGTACACATTACCCATGGGGCCCCGGTGCAAAAATTGATCCGTGGGCCCCCCCCCCATCCCCGCGCTTACTTGGCGCGGGTCGGGGTCGCAACACATGGTGGCGGGCACCTGGTCGCAGGGGTTGCAGGGCTGCGACCCCGCGACCGCGGTATTCACACACACTTAAAGGACCACTACAGACACCCAGATCACATCAGCTCAATGAAGTGGTCTGGGTGCCAGGTCCCTCTAGTTCTAACCCTGCAGCTGAAAACATAGCAGTTTCAGAGAAACGGCTATGTTTCACTGAGGGTTAATCCAGCCTCTGGTGGCTGTCTCATTGACAGCTGCTAGAGGAGCTTCCGCGATTCTCACTGGGAAAATCACAGTGAGAAGACACTGAACGTCCATAGGAAAGCATTGAGTAATGCTTTCCTATGGGCGGTTTAAATGCGCGCGCGCGCCTCTTGCCGCGCATGTGCATTTCGGAGCTGAGTGGCGGACACTGGGGAGTCCGACGCTGGAGAAAGGTAAATGCTGAAGACACACACACACACTCTCACGAACAGACGCATACACACTAGCTAACAGACACACACATTTACTGACAGAGACACACTCAGCGACAGACATACATACACACTCACTTACAAAACATACACTTTCACTGACAAACACACACTCACCAACAGACATCAAACACACTCAGTAACAGACACACATAGTAACACACTCACTAGCAGACACACACCCAATAACAGACACATTCACTGACACACACTAACACACGCACTAACACAAACAAACACTGACACGCTAACACACACACACGCTAACACACACACACACTAACACACACACACACACTAACACACACATACACTAACACACACACATACACTAACACATACACTAACACACACATACACTAACACACACACACTCTAACACACACACACACACACATAACACACTAACACACACACACTAACACACACATACACTAACACACACATACACCCAACACACACACACACCTCTAACACACACACACCAACACACACTAACACACTAACACACACACACATACACTAACACACACATACACTAACACACACACACACCAACACACACACACACTAACACACACACACACCAACACACACATACACTAACACACACACACTAACACACACACACACACTCACACACACACACACACACTAACACACACATACACCCACACACACACTAACACACACATACACTAACACACATACACCAACACACACTAACACACACACTAACACACACATACACATACACTAACACACACACACACTAACACACACACACCTCTAACACACACACACACTAACACACACACACTAACACACACACTAACACACACACACTAACACACACATACACTAACACACACACACTCTAACACACACATACACTAACATACACACAGATACACACACACACTCTAACACACACTCTAACACACACATACACTAACATACACACACATACACACACACACTCTAACACACACACTAACACACACATACACTAACACACACACACTCTAACACACACTCTAACACACACATACACTAACATACACACACATACACACACACACACACATTTTTTTTCAAATTTAATCCCCCCAGCCTCCTTACCTTTTGGAGTGCTGGGGGGATTCCCTGGGGTCCAGTGGGGCTCCTGGGCGGGCTGGCCGGTCGGGCAGGCGGGCGCGCGAGGGAGCACTCACTGCTTCTTCTTCAGCTCCCTCGCGCGCCGCTTAGGGATGCCGGAGCCGGAAGATTACGTCATCTTCCGGCTCCGGTATCAGTGCGGTGCGCGAGGGAGCTGAAGAGGAAGCACTGAGTGCTCCCTCGCGCGCCGGCCACCCTGCCCACCCGGCCAGCCCGCCCGCCCGCCGGGGTCAGCAGGGCCAGCCTCGGGGGGCCCTGAGGTGGCCGGCTCCTGGGCCCCCCAGGAGAAGAGGCTGGCCCTGTGGCTACATACCGGGTCGCAGGGGCGACCCTTGTATGTACGCCACTGCCTGTATACCTGACACTATAATCCTAATGTGGCTGTTTAGGTGGCCGGCCCTGCTTACATTGCGCTGAAAAGGTGACTTTAAATTTTTTCCACACTGCACCTGCCACCACCTGACTCAAACTTGATCATCAAAACCAATCCAATGCTTTCCAATAGGAAAGCATTAGGAGCCTATAGTAAAACACCAAGCTGCTCCAATCAGCATCTCCTCATAGAGATGCGTTGAATCAATAAATTGAACCCGAAGTGCTGCACATTGTGAGGCACTTAACTAGGAAGCACCTCTAGTGGCTGCCTGAGTGACTGCCCTTAAAGGTGTTACTAGCCAGCAATGAAAACACTGCATTTTCTCTAAAAAGGAATTTTTTTAAAGTGCAAACACTGCAGGGACATACTAAAGACACCAGAACCACTACATTAAACTGTAGTGGTTGTGGTGGCTATTGAATCATTTTAAGCTACAGTTGTTTTGATGATTACAGTGTCAATTGTAAATAGATGTTAAAGGAACATGTAGCAAGCTTTCCAAATACACAACTTAAAGAAGAAAAGGATTTTATTGCTGTGACTATAGTTTGCTTTCTACTTTATTATTGTTGTGTTCAGCACCCACCCTAGTGACTCTGTCACAGTGTTTCTTTAACTTTATTCAGTCCTTAATAATACTACTTATATCTAACTTATTTTTTTCTGTTTTTATTCCTATTCAAACAGTGTTGAGCAAACATCACAAACACTTCTTCATCTCACAGCTTTAGAAGTAGAAAGCTTTAAAGAAGGACTCAACTTCTTGAGAAATAAGGAAAATGGAACAAATTTTATTATATTCAAAGAAGGAGAAAAAATGCGGGCATGCAAAAATGTGTGCAAACATCAAGGGGGAACTTTCATTAAAGATATAGAAGATCTGGATTGCAGGTAATGGTGCTCAGATTCAGTGGCAAATTGTAGGGGAATGTCAACGCAGGAAAATGTAAAACATTTTTTTGAGACAATATTCAAATAAATATAAATCTTACAGGGCTCGAAAAACCTTGTGAATAGCAAATCCATATTCTTCTACATAATGCCTGCATGGGTGTGCACATTTTAAAAAAATGCTAGCATGCCTCTCACATCATTTGTGATTTGGTTACTTCACTACCAGTAAAATTATGGTAAGATCAAAATAGCTAAAAAAAATTAAAAAAATAAATATATATATTTATATATATATATATATATATATATATATTTTTTTTTTTTCCTTTCAATTTACATAGCACAATAAAAAAAAAAAAAAAAGTTAACATGTTAAGTAGCAGTATGCTGCTTTTTCATGATAGGCACATCAAGAAAGCGTTCACAATGTAGCCCTGCAATGTTAAAGTTTACATACTAAACTCTTTTTTTTAAACCGTTTTCAAATATCTGCTGCTCTTCCGTAAGGCTGTTTAACTTTCTTAGGGCGGTAAATTGGAATGAAATATGGGGTAGTTTTGGTTTGGCTGCGGTAAAATTCCATGCCTTCAACTTTGTAATATAGAGATAAAGACTTTCAGTGAGGCGGTTTAAAAAAAAAAAAAAAAAAGAGAGAGAGAGAAAAATCAGACTACAGTCAGAAGCCAATAGCACTCTTAAAATCGAACTTTGAACTTGATGAAGCCTTATTGGCCTATGAATAAGAACTTGTGCAAGGGGGCATGACTTGGCTGCTAATGGAGTAGGATGCACGTGGCTCGAGCTCCTATACCCCAACCCGCAACAGCCCTGAAACACAGCAATTTCTGACATAAACATGGGGAAAACTAAATGGGCAGCCACCCCACAAACGGCCCAGCTCTGACAGCACCCCGGTCCCAGGGATGACTACCTATCCACACCGCAAGGCCTACATGGTGCCCGGGACCAGGAAAGCATGGCGCCTACCTCCTCTGGCTCCGTGATTATAGTGGCTTGACGCAGGGCTCCCTGGCTGGAGATGCCCTCTCCCAAATATCAGCTGACCTAGCCACCATCTCCGCAAGTATGCTTACCCTCAATGACAAGTCAGAGATGTTGACAGGTGGTGACAGCGCAATGACCTGGTGGCACTCGAGCAACGGGTGGACGACTTGGAGGTTGAACGCTTGCAAATGGAACAACACCGCCAAGCTGCTGATCTAGCTGTTACCAGACAGGGCAATATCATCCTCGACTTCCGGTGACAGGTAGAAGACCACCACAACAGGGGCCAGCTGAATAATATACGCATCCGGGGCCTGCCTGAAACGGAGGGGGAATCACCACACAAGCTCCTAACAAGTCTGTTCTCCCAATTACATGGAGGCGAAGCACCGCCAGACTTTGGCATTGAGAGAGTCCAGTGGGCCTTGCAGACCCCCAGGAGAGATTGCCTACCCAGAGACATTGTATGCTGCCTACTATATTTCCAGCTGAATGATTCGCTAATGAGGACATCTAGAACGCAGCACAGTATCTCGTTCATGGACACTCAAGTCTCTCTCTCTATCAGGACTTGTCCATACTCACCTTGGACGCACGCGGGGCCCTGAGGCCAATCACACGTCTGCTGCAAGAAAAGAGAAACCTGTATAAATGGGGGCTTCCCATTTAGCTTACAGGCCAAAGTGGGCAATCACTGGCAAACCATCCGCTGGACCAACGATGTCCCGCAATTCCTGCGTGCAACCGGCCTCCCACATGTCTCCATTCCCAATTGGATCTTTGAAGGCCTGCCAGCACGTGCCACTGGTCCCACAAAGGCAGCACACCACATCCACTGAGGACCTGAGAGGTTGCCGTAACAACGCAGAGGGGGCCCAAACGAGTGAGGCGTGGCCATGTGGGGCTGCCAGGAGCTAGACCCACACCTGCCAGGTACAAAGATCCTGAACAGACTCTACACCAACCCGCCCTGCTGGCGGGGTATGTACTCAGTTTGCTGCACTCACAAACCTTCTCCAGGGTCCATAAAGGCGTTTGAACAGAGGGGCCCCATGGCTTGGGAGGGACCGGGTTTGATGGGTGTAGGTGCAGGGAAGAAACTGCAAATGGGACACAGGTTGTGAGAGCCTTGAGAAGCACCGGCTTTGGGTGGGGACAGGGCATTATGGGAGGCAGCTGGAAGATTGGCCCAGCGCCCTCTCCGGTGCCTGAAGGCCATAGCACAACAGCCCGCACAACGCTGACCTGGGAAGCCCGGACAGTATAAGGCCTTGGCTAAACATGCCCCTAGACCCACGCCTGGACTACTCTAGAGGTACCAGTGCAATCCCTTCACATTGTCTGCGGTCAGCTCTCAGATCCTTGGGTCGGTTGGGACTGGTGGATTGTTCACAAACACTATAGTTGTATAGACTACATTCTCATGGCGCAAGAATATCTAACAATACTCCGTGGCACAGACATAGGAACCATGGACCATGCACCAGTGACTGTTAGCACTTGCTCCCCTCTATTTAAACTCAGAGACCGCCATTGGAAACGAAACGAAAGCCTATTAAATTACCGTAGGAATCACTGACATGGCCGCCCAAACCCTCACACATAACTTTGACGCAAATGACTCACCAGACATGCCCCCACTGACGCTTTGCGAAGCACAAAAATGCGTTGTAAGAGGACACGTTATCGCAGAATACACCTGACCTAAGAAAGACAGGACACAACACACAACAACGCGTGCTCGGGTCCGACATGTTGCCGACAGAGTGGAGGGATTATTAGGAGGGGCTGGAGATGACCCAGCTGTCATGGTCCATATTGGTACCAATGACAGTCAGAGGAAAATGGAAGGTCCTAAAGAATGAGTTCAGGGAACTAGGAAGTAAGCTAAAGAAAAGGACCTCCAAGGTAATTTTTTCAGAAATATTACCTGTGTCGCGTGCTACAGCAGAAAGGCAGCGGGAGATTAGAGAGGTCAATGCGTGGCTAAAGTCTTGGTGCAGGAAAGAGGGTTTGGGGTTTTTAGAGCACTGGGACGATTTTGCGCTTGGGTACAACCTGTATAGTCATGATGGATTGCACCTAAACGGATGAGGGTCTGCTGTGCTGGGGGATAGGATGGCTAGAAGGCTGGAGGAGATTTTAAACTAGTGGTGGGGGGGAAGGTCAAAGCAATCTAGAAAATGGAGATAGGATGGAAAGGAGATGGGCTTTAGCTCAGAACAAAGGGGTGGAGATGGGGGAAAGGGAAAGCTCAGAACAGAGGAGGTATGTAATATTGATAAATCACAAAAAGTCCAAAAGACTCATGATAATATTAAATGTATGCTTACTAATGCAAGGAGCCTATATAACAAAACGGCAGAACTAGAGGCAATAGCATACACTAAACAATATGATATAATAGGCATAACAGAAACATGGTGGGATGAGACACATGACTGGGCAGTTAATTTAAATGGGTACACGTTATTTAGGAAGGATAGGAAAAACAAGAAGGGTGGTGGGATATGTTTATATGTCAGCCATGAGTTAAAGTCGAATTTTAGGCATGTGGAGTCTGACGAGGAAAAGGTGGAGGCTTTATGGGTAGATATCTGCTTGTGGCAAACAAAGGGAAATCAATTATTGGTTGGGATATGTTATAAACCACCTAATGTAATTATTATTGAGGAAGAACAGCTGTTAGAGCAAATTGAGAAAGTTGCAAATCGAGGCAACACATTAATTATTGGAGATTTTAATTATCAAGACATAAATTGGGTAAGAAGGACTAGTACTTCAGCAAGGGGCATCAGGTTTTTGAATGTGTTAAATGACACCTTTATGTCACAACTGGTACAAGCACCAACTAGAAAGGATGCTTGTCTGGATCTTGTCATAACAAACAATGTTGATCTTTTAACCAACATTCAAGTAGGGGAGCATTTGGGAAATAGTGATCACAATATGGTAAATTTTGAAATAAACTCAAAAAAGCAAAAGCAAGTGGGTATACTAAAACAGATCATTTAAAAAAAGCCAATTTCAATAAGATTAGGGCAGCTCTACAACATATCGACTGGCATAAACTCCTTAGTGATAAAAACACTGAGGACAAATGGAAACTATTCAAACAAATATTAGAAAGGTACCATTGGGTAATAAATATAAAAGAAACAAATTAAAACTTGTGGCTTAGTAGAGAAGTAAAACAAGAGATTAAAAATAAGAAATCAGACAAATCAAAGGCATCCTATTTAAGATATAAGGAAGCCAATAACGCTTTCAAAAAGGCAATTAAAGTTGCTAAACTAGAAAATGAGAAATTGATAGCTAAAGAATGCAAAACCAACCCCAAAAATCTTTTCAAGTACATCAATTCTAAAAAAACAAAAAATGAAAGTGTAGGTACACTTGAAACAGAGTTGGGTTTATTAGCTAATGAAGACCAGGAAAAAGCAGAAATTTTAAATAACTATTTTTCTTCAGTATATATTAATGAGGATCCTATGGCAAGAGATATGCAAATGATTGCTGCAAAAAACTTGCAAATAACTTGTGATTGGATAACTCGAGACAAGGTGCTACAGCTATTAAAGAAAATTAATGTAAATAAAGCTCCGGGGCCTGACGGTATTCACCCACGAGTACTTAAGGAGCTAAGTGGGGAAATAAGTGAACCTCTGTATTTAATTTTTCAAGATTCTTTTGTTTCAGGTGTTGTACCGGAGGATTGGAGGAAGGCAGATGTTGTTCCTATATTTAAAAAGGGTTCAAAATCCTTGCCTGGAAATTATAGACCTGTGAGCTTAACTTCTATAACTGGGAAAATATTTGAAGGGCTATTAAGGGATAATATTCATGAATTCATTGGGAAGAACTTGGTTATTAGCAATAATTAGCATGGTTTTATGAAACATAGGTCATGTCAAACTAACCTAATTGCATTCTACGAAGAAGTAAGTAGAAGTATAGATCAGATTTTTGCAGTGGATGTGATCTACTTGGATTTTGCCAAGGCATTTAATACTGTTCCTCACAATAGATTAGTCTTCAAACTAAAAGAAATTGGTCTAGATGAATATTCTTGTTCTCGGGTAGAACATTGGCTTAAGGATAGAGTACAACGAGTTGTAATTAATGGTAAATTTTCAGGCTGGACAAAAGTGGTAAGTTGTGTCCCTCAGAGTTCTGTTTTGGGACCACTTCTATTTAACATATTTATAAATGATCTTGAAATAGGCATTGAAAGCCATGCATCAGTGTTTGCAGATGACACAAAACTTTATAAAGTAATAAAATGTGAGGAGGATATTGCTTTGCTGAAGAGAGATTTGGATAGATTGGGGGACTGGGCACTAAAATGGCAGATGAAATTTAACATAGAGAAATGCAAAGTTATGCACTGTGGGGTTAAGAATGCACAAGCAAGTTACACACTAAATGGTAGTGAATTAGGGATAACCAAACACGAGAAGGATGTGGGAATTGTTATAGACAACAAATTAGGCAGCAATATGCAATGTCAATCTGCAGTTGCTAAGGCCAGTAAGATTTTGTCATGTATAAATAGGGGCATAAATTCTCGGGATGAAAATATAATTTTGCCTCTTTATAAATCGCTGGTAAGACCACACCTTGAATATGCTGTGCAATTTTGGGCGCCTGTTCTAAAGAAAGATATCATGGCACTGGAGAGGGTCCAGAGACGAGATACAAAATTGATAAAAGGAATGGATCATTTTAGTTATGAAGAAAGGTTAAAAAAATTAAATCTGTTTAGTTTGGAAAAACGGCGCCTGAGAGGGGATATGATAACTTTATACAAATATATTCGGGGCCAGTACAAACCTTTATCTGGAAATATATTCATAAACAGGGCTATACATAGGACACAAGGTCACACATTTAGGCTGGAAGAAAGGAGATTTCATCTAAGGCAAAGAAAAGGTTTTTTACAGTAAGAACAATAAGGATATGGAATTCTCTGCCTGAAGAGGTGGTTTTGTCAGAGTCCATACAGATGTTTAAACTGAAATTGGATAAATACTTACAAAAACATAACCTACAGGGATATAATTTCTAATTAGTGGGGTAATAGCTGCTTGATCCAAGGAGACATCTGACTGCTATTTTGGGGTCAAGAAGGAATTGTTTCCTAGTTTGTGGCAAAATTGGAAGCGCTTCAGACCAGGTTTTTTGCCTTCTTTTGGATCAACAGCAACAACATTTGTGAGGAAGGCTGAACTTGATGGACACAAGTCTCTTTTCAGCTATGTAACTATGTAACAAAACGCACAGCAGCCCTAGAACAAGATCACAAACACACATTAAATGACAGCACATACTTGCGACTTACAGAGGCCCATAGGGAACTTGGAGACCTTTTTTCTCGGGGGCTACTACTCCTAATGCAGAAGTCAGATTCTTCTACTACACACAAACAAAAGCGGACGACTGCTGGCTTGGATGCTCAAGAAAAAATAAATCAATCAAAAATGGAGGAAACTACACCTCTGCAAGATGCAAATTAGGGGTCATGGCATCACTAGGCTTCCTGAGGACATCCTGGAGGCCTTCCAAAGTTACTACACTGTCCTGTATAACCAGACGCATACAATGCATAACAGACTACCTTGAACAACACATCGGATGTAAATAGTCAGATCAGGGAGCAATGCCTGTGATGGAATTCCCACACTCAGAGCGATATGGAGGAGGGAAGGAAAAAGACATGGATATAGTGTAGTATGTTGAGAGTGATGGTAAATGAAGGGAAAGGAATTGCACTTACAATTTTCTGGAGCCTATACTCCGCTCCAGATTTGTGCACCTGGACGATACAATCCCCACCTATGGATATGAAGATGGTCTTTGGATGTCCTCAATGGGGGGTCTCCAGTGGTAGAAGGGTATATCTCCTTTCCAATGGCAGTAGGCCGGTATTGAAATAGTTGTTGATATATAAAAAAAAATAATAGAAACACAAAATAGTGCTCTCTGGATAATATAAAATGATAAAGAATGGAGGTATACTCACAAGTGAAGAGAAAATAGGATATTGCTCAATATATGTAGGCGTAGGTGGTATGATCCCCATCAAGGATATCACTCCTCGAGTCCTGCAGTGGGGGTGTTGGAGAGAATTAAAAGGAATTATATTATTTAAAAAATAAAATAGAATAAAAGGATAGGCTTCGAGGCTCCAATAGCATAAATGGGCTATCTTTATTGGAGACACAAAAATCAGTAACATAAAACAGCTTTAAAAAACACTACCGCGTTTCGCCTGCAAAGCCTCCCTCTAACATACTTAAACACCTATAGGGACAAATTACTACCGAGACTCCTCACAGGCCTAAACTCAATTTGCTCGGGCGGATCATCCACCCTGATCAAGTCGGATTTATACTCAAATGGGAAGACAAAGACCATACCATAAGAGTCCTTAACGTCACTTTGCAAAACACAGCGGGCAAGAGATAGTGCTCCTATCCACCGATGCCCAAAAGGCGTTTGACTGTGTAGCAGAGAGCTGGTCTCTCACATACTATCTTCGCTGGTAATCCAAATAAGGCTCAGGAACAAGTAATAAAACCCAAGAGCGTAATATCCACGATTAGTAAAGTAATCCAAAAGTATCCCACACGTTTCCCAATGACTGGACGACACACAGCATTCGGAACAGAACTGAACTGAGGTTTAATTTCACATGCCTGCTTTTAAGCAATTCTCCCATGCAAGGGAGACACCCACAGTAATTAATACAGTAACCAATAAAATACATGTTCCCTCCCACACATCTCCTCCCCTCAGCATGACACATAATCCACTTAATCCATGTACAGTATTTCCCCAGTTTCGGGATGTACCCCAAATACATGGGGTACACTCCTAAATAAGGGATCCCTGGATAGCCCTGATCTGGGTGAGTAACATACTCAAAAATCACCCAGATCGGACGAGGGGTACAGGAGTTATGGAAGAGTGAAGTTTTGACCGACCACACAGGTAACCGTAGCCGAAAATAGTTCCATAAGTTTTGGCCTTGTGGTCGGTCTTGGTTCGTGGGTATAAACGGATGAAAATACCGAATGAGATGGCTGTTGCTTGACTTCATGTGAATCCCCTTGTTTGGATAAGTCTTTCTACCGAACGGAGGCTCGTTCGGTTGTTTCCGCACAAAGCTTTGGAAATCTGGAGGTCTCAGCGGTGTTTGCTTAGTCGAGTGTCCAATTTGGGTTCCAGACACTCGACGACCAAACACCGCTGTTCGGGAGTTAAGATGGCCACCGCCACGTGTTTGTATCCCAAATGGCAGCCACCCATAGAACAAATTATCGACTGCCAATTAGGGGTTTGCAACATTGTTGCGAATGGTAATGAGGGGCACACTTATCCCTGGAGTGGTCTGATTGTTCAGTAGTTTCACTTGTATAGTAAACGGAGTGATTTTACCGGACAATACACGAAAACATATTAAAATACACAGATTTTGAGGACAGCCTTAATGCAATCCGCTACAGACTGGACCTATTTAGCGGAGACGCTATGACACATGGGATTCGGCCCAACCTTGCGAGCCTTGGTGGCGGCATTATACACCTCCCCAACAGCACGCATACGCATCAACGGGGCACTGACAAAACCCTTCACCATCCATAATGGCACCAGACAGGGATGCCCCCTGTCCCCTTTCCTGTTTGCCCTCTCTCTCGAACCCTTTCTTGAGGCAGTCAGATGAGACGGGGGAATCACGGGGGTCCGCATGGGCGAGGATTAACACCGGGTGGAAGCCTACACTGATGATATGCTTTTCTTCCTCGAACAACCCAGGATCTCCGTTCCAAACATACTGGAGGCTTTCAGGAAGTACAACTTGGTATCCAACCTAACACTCAATCTGGACAAATCTGAAGCTATGCCGATAACGCAGAACCCCGACCAGTACAACCGGCTCCACATGCAACTCTCATTTAAGCTACGCGCCATCAAACTTCGCTACCTAGGTATTTGCATGCCGAACGACCTAGCACACCTATACCAAACGAATTACCTCCCTATGCTCACACACTGCAAAGACTCTTCAAAGATGGTCAGCCCACTAGATCTCGTGGTTCGGCCGCATCAACACAGTTAAGATGAACATGCTCCCCCACCTGCTGTACCTGTTCCAGACAATTCCCAACGACCGTTCCAAGGACATTCTTCCACTCTCCGGTGATCACAATGCAACGCTTCATGTGGAATCCGCTGCCTGGTCCTGGAGAGGCCGAAGAGCGAAGGCGGTGCGGGACTTCAGTCACTGCTCACATAATATTAAGCCACCCATCTGCAACGATTGGTGGACTGGCATGCACACCCAAGCTCAAAAATCAGGCTCAAGGAAAGATTCCATTAAGGCTATGGCTCGTTAGCACCACGTTCGCAGAAACCCACACGGACAACCCCAGGATCAACGCAACACTCCGCATATGGTGTTCCCTTCGATACTCCTGGCAACTAACTACCTCACCTAGCCTGCTTACCCCAATTACACACAACCTGGACCTGGCGGGGGGTGGGGCTGAATCCCACTGCCCTGAGGAATTTCTTAGCTAGGGGCTGGGTCTACATACACAAATGGAGCACCATGAACAAACTCAAGCCGTTAACGGACCTACTCCCTAGCCACAGACCGACCCTGCTTGATGAATTCCTCTACCACCAGATCAAGGCCTACTACACGGCCATCAAGTGTAAGGGCCACTTACATAGACCCCTGACGCATATGGAACACATATGCACAACCAGGTAACTCCTACCACACGAGGTGTCGACCTACACTCATGACCAGCGGAGACAGGCTCCCACTGGGATTCACTGAGAAGTGGGAACTGGCGACCTGGACCGAACTCACAGAACAGGAATGGGAAAAAAGAAAAAATATTCCTGCTGACACAGAAAGGATCAATATGCTCCAAATATCAAGAAACCAGCTATAAACTGCTGACACACTGGTACAGGACCCCAGATGCCCTCTGACATGGAAATGAATCCATTTCTGGTGACTGCTGGAGATGCGGTGCAGACGTCGACTAGAGAAATCACCGACACGGACCTACCCCTACTTCCACTGACGTTGCTCCTTAATCACACATCTACCCCCCCCTGATAACAAACAAAAAGAGCCTTACAATACACTTGCTCACGGCAGCAAAATCCTTAATCCCAACACTCTGGAAACTTCCCACAAACTTGCCCACCTTCCAGCAATGGGTGACCAGGGTGGAAGATATCTACAATATGGAAATGATGATGGCCTCTTTGCAGGATTGCTCCGACAAATGCAGCCAGACCTGGTTCCCTTGGATGGAGTTGGTCTTGAGTGGGGCGACACGGGCCTGATGCTCGGGGGTGGGGGAAAGGACCGAGACTCCACAACTTCCTCTCTGCTCATTCCCCCACACAGCTCATTATTTCACTACTTGATTCCCAATCCCTCCTCTCCTATTCCCTGATACATAACCTACACCAGTTTCAACCACTCGTAGCATCCCACACCTAGAGAGGCAGAGTCTTCCCAAATGAACGGACTATCCAACCCAGTCCAATAGACCATACCAGAGACATGATAGTAAGACGCTAGAAGCCTGGACACCCCATGATACCTTGAATAAAAAGCTCCTGTCCCAGGGAACAGAGCCTTATACATACACACACACACACACACACACACACAACACACCAATGTGCATATAATGGCCCTCTGTGAGACTACTACCTAACCCTAAAAAGCATGAAGACCATTGTAACGAAATCCCATGTTAAACAGACTATGAGAAACAGCCTGTTCGGTTATTTATGCGCGTGTGGTGATTTCGTGCAAATACCAAGTAAACGAACAAACTACCGAATCACCCGACCTCCTATTGAGGTCGTGTGGCGCTCATTAACCACCCAGACCTTGCGGTTAACCACAGAGTAATTGGGGAACAGCTTGGTCGTCCACATTCGTCTGCCGAACACGTGGCAGTCGCCATTTTAAGTTGTCTAACGCTCAGCGGTAAATGGTGGCGATGCCCTGGATCTCTTTTCAGACACTTATTCCGCCGAACACCGCTGGTCCCTACCAAGGTCCCCGTTCATTTGGCTGTAAACCCACAAATGCCGGGAACATTTCACTGTTCTGGACTTTTATGCGATGCGAAATAGACCGACCCCAGATAGCTACAGCGTGGAACTCTTTCTCGGATACAAACACGCGAACCACCGGTGAAGTCCAAACTTCATTCGACGATATTGAGAACTGTGTTCGTGGGATCTGAGCGCTATTCGCCTACAATGTGCGCTCAGATCCAAGCTATCTGGGGGTATGCGGGACTTAAAGTTTATATTCAGTAAAATATAAGTTATAGATTTTACTACTGTTTTGGGAATATATAAAAAGACATGCTTTTCTCTACCTGGAGATAATTAAGGTTTCTTTTACTAACTTAAGTTAATTATCTCCAGGATAGAGAGGAGGGATTTACCTATGCAAAGGGGAGTGCTTATGTTGAAGCCACTGCGATTGACAACTGTAATTCCTTTCTCCCTGTCTTCAATCTGGTCCCCTAGGGGAGTGTCCACCAGGTGGGAGACCTGCATAAATACCGGGCAGGTAGCCCCCATTAAATCAGATCGTTTTACCCCTTCATGAAGTCTCGACTCATGTTTGGGGGACTGGGAGCTATAATCACTTTGTTTCAGCTGGATTTCGGGAGAAGCTACAAGGATCAGCACTGCACGAATAGAAGGATCCTTTACAACCATTACAACCCCGTAGACACAAGCTTTCACCGAACATATGCAAAATACAAAACAAAAGGTCAGCGCTAATTAACACAGGATTATTGGGTAGGTAGCAGCCCCAGCAAAGGGAATCCCTCAAACCGCTTTGGAGAGAACAAGCAGAACAAAAGAAAAGGGAAGGGCTGCGCTATAGGTAAACACTAATAGTACAACTAAAAGCAGAAATAGATTTGGTGCAAAAATCTCAAAAAGAAAGTTTTTGTATTCCAAAGATGAAAAAGTCAGTGCTTGATAGGATATACTGTCCTCAATTCAGCTTGACCACAGATGATTTGAACGACAAAAAGACATGGATAGGTGATAGTGTAGCTTGTTGAGTATTGTCTTTTATATAAGGAAAAGGTAACGATGGGACACTCACATTTGGAAGAGCTATAGCCAGCTCTAGCAGTATAGGCATACAGCGGTATAATCCCCACTTTAAAGGATCAACGGCAGCTGTCAACCACGTTCACACCAAGATGATATAAAAGACAAGAAACAGGAACAGGTGATAGTGCAGACTGTATAATTCAATCAGATAAAAGTATAAGATAACGATGGAACACTTACATTTAGAAGAGCTATAGCCAGCTCTAGTAGTATGGGCGTACAGCGGTATAATCCCCACTTTAAAGGATATGCAGCAAATGTCCACCACGTCCACACACTCAGGAAGGAATAAAAATGGCAACAGATAGTGCTCTCAATAAAATAGATGAATCTTTAAAAAAAAAAAAAAATGAAGTAAAATTATACTTACTGAGGCTGACTGCTCTATGAACACAGCGTTGGTGGTATTATCCCCACCTTGGGATTACTTGAAGTATAAAACTTAACATTACCAGGGAAAGTGCATAGAAAAAAGGAGATTGGCACACAAAGGTGACCAAAAAAACCTTTAATAAGTTAAAATACACAATATTAAATGTTCATAACGCATTTCACCTTTGCAGGCTTTATCAAATGGATTTAAAAATTGAGTTGCGAATGCCGTTCTTGGAAGAACAGCCCCTAGAGGAATGGGTAAGAAATGATGGAGCTTATGGACTTTGCAACCCCGGGAGAGTTGAGTATTGTCCTTCTTCCCCAGCGGCAGTGTAAGGTCCAGGGAATGGAGACAACCGGTCTCATACCCCAGTGGCAGTGTGAGGTCCAGGGGTAGAGAGAACTGGTCTCGCTCCCCAGCAGCTGAGTGAAGTCCAGAGGGAGAACACAACTGGCTTTCCTTACCAGAGGCCAGCCCCGACCCCAGTGATTCACGGGAAGCAAAGCCTAGACTGACTTGGCAAACAACTCCTATCATCCTCGGCCAGCTGGAAAAACACAGAGACCCAGGTGATGGAAAGGCTGGGGGGGCACGCTTGTTTGGGTGGTGGGTTTTACGGGCTCAGAGATGCCTGTTTACTGGAGTTAGGGCTGGACAGCCTCCCTGGCTAAAAACGCTTTATGTCTAAGTCACCCTGTACCTAGGAGGGTACAGGGTGCAAAGCCAGCCAGACCCCAGGACTGTAGGGGCTGGCCGGGGACAAGTGTTGTTGTAGGCATGGCACTAACAGACTATGTGTCCACTCCAGACAGCAGCGAGCTGACCCGTGTGGATCATGCTGTGGCTGTCAGAGGTGGACAAGGGTGAGATGTGTGATGGACCACTGTCACGGAGTACCATGCCCACATGTGCCCACTTGCCTACCCGCATTGTTTTCAGGTCTCCATGCTGGGGATCGCCCTATCTACTCCTACAGGAGTATAATCACTGTCTGGGGGAGATCCAGGAGTCTCATGCCTGCAACTGGACTGTCAGCGAGGCAGACAGCGACTGCAGGGGCTCCCTACCTGGAGCATCGAGCCTGGGCTAGTGGATGCCCAAAGAGCGCTTTCTACAGTGCTACCTAAGTGGAGATATCCACCGGAGAGAGACACGCAAGCCCTACCCAACCCTCTGGAGCTGGGAGTTTGCTCCACAGCCGCAGAGTCCTGTCGGCCATCTGGAAGTCAATGTCGGCCAATAGGAGAAGGAGCTCCTATTCAAACTAAGTTTGTGCCCTTTCTCCTGATAAAGGGATCAGCTCAGAACTAATCCCCTCCCTGATCGCTGATTGGTCGCTGCTTGTTTTAGGCGTAAAGTTTGAATTTACCGGCCTAAACCAAGCAATTCCGTGGAACTACGGGCGGGGATGTACAGAGCCTCAAGCTCAGACTTTATACAATGATTTCTCTGGCTCTATAAATCCGATAGCCCCGCTAGTTATAGGGATTATAGATGGGACCCGCGGCTATCCAAGGATGTATGTTTTATGTGCGTGCCCCATTTCCTTCCTGGGGCATGAAGCCCCCTAGGTTTTCCCCAATGTATGTGATGTGTATTACTGTAAATGTTGAATTGTTTGTATCTCCAAGAGCGGAAGATGGCTATCTGTAAACCATAGTGTATAGTAGACCTAGATAGGGCATATAAGAGAGATCTGAGCCTTTGAACTGGTAGGTAGGTGCATTTTTAGCTAAGGCCTGTATGAGCTGTTTGCTCTGAAGTGACTGGAAACAGAACAATTAGGCTCTTGGGACCCCGGCCGGGGCTTTAGGTGATTTAGGGACCCGATAGTAATAGTCCAGTTGCATAGTTTTAGCCTCGGCTGAGGATAACATAGAGCTTAATAATCTGCAAAGGTAGTTAGGTATCTCGTCATCCGCAATGGATTTTGTTGCCCCTGCAGCATGGCCAGCTTGCTCTCCATAACAAGATTAGCCTGCTTGATATGCTTATTTTGCTCTACATCTTGTGAGCATATTCCAACTCTTTTGGTTTACTTATGATTCTATGTGAGACACTATAGGCTGTCATACTTTTTTACAGCACACTAATAAGTTAAGTATTATAAACGTGTTGATTCTAACAAGGGTGCAGGGATATTTTGTATTCTTGTAAGTTTAACACTTTTACTGCTGATCACGGTCGGGGGGGCTCAGATTTAAAAAAATATATATTGTAACGGAACCGCTGGCACCCCGACCGGGTACCTTCCGCCGACGGATGCTCCTAGTGCTTTCCGAGGACTCCAAGCACTCTGCCTGACACCATAACCACTGCAGACCCACGAACCACCGCAGCTTGGTTGGGATCTTGCCGTCTCCACCCACTCTGGACCCAGGACCAGGGTCCAGCTTCCAGCAGGTCGACCTCTCTCCGAATTCCAGAGAGCAGGAACAGGAACAAGCTCTTAGCAGAGCTTAGTGATTATACCCTGGGGAGTATAGTGATTATAGCAATCCCCAGAGTGTAGTTTCTCCAATCCCCCAAACATGAGCCAAAACTTCATGAAGGTACAAGATGATCTGTTTATTGGCACACAAAGAACCTTCTTTTATGCAGGTCCCCATGCAAGGGGACATCCCACTGGGTGGGACACAGTACAACCAATCACACAATGGTTACATCCCACACATCTCCTCCCCTTAGCCTGAGAGGTAACCCAATTATCCATACATTTTAAAACACACTTTTTACCCAACTTTCATAACTCTAAAACTATACATCACATTCACATAAAACTACATATTCACAATCAATCCATTCAGGGGAACAACATATTAAATCAGACCAGGGGTTCAGAAGTTAGCACAAGTATCTTTTGGGGCCTGGCTGGCAGCATGGATATCTGGCCCAAACTGGTTTCAGAGCCTTCTATTCTGTAGATAATTGAGAAATAATGCAATTATCTCCAAGGACAGAGGCAAAACTCCATTAGCCACATGGCAGACAAAGGACAACAAAAGACATAAAAATACATACTGTTACATTTATCACATAGAACCTACACATTTCCAATTTACCGAACACATAATAACCTATATAATATTGCAGACCGCCTGAATGCAATCTCCTACACAGTCTTAAAGGGACATTGTTCCTAAAAGTCATAATATGTCCAGGGATGGTTTTTAAAGGGCCAGCAGCAGCACCATACAAATCCAATATGCCCAAATATTGTACTTGAAGGGCCAAATAACCCAGGGCCATAGTCATGAGGCAAGAGGCTGGCCATCAGGCTCCTCCAACAGCCAGGGGAAAATCCGGTGACAAAAGGCGTTTCGTCACATATATATTTTTTGTTAAAATCTGACCCTTTTATCTTACTTTACCCCCTTTCTAGTTTTTGTTATCCCCTTCCTGCACTTTGATCACTGTGTAGTGTAGTGGCTGCTCACTGTTTATAAAAAAAAAAAAAAAAATTGACTCATAACTCTCTGGTTACTTAATTCACCAAAAGAAAGAACTTTCCCATGCTGTCTAAAATGACACAGAGCACTCTGATTGGTGGATTTCAAGCCAACCAATCAGAGTGCTGTGACAGGTAAATGTAGAGACTTACCTGTCAGTCTCTTCATTTACCTGTCAGAGCACTCTGATTGGATGGCTTAAACCCACCAATCAGAGTGCTCTGAGCCTAATTGCAGAGTGGTGCAAGGCTTTATAAGCCTTTCCCCGCCCTGCAGAGCTCAGTCTGCGCGTAGCCCTCCATGGGTGAAAATGGATTAATTTTTTTTGCGCTCGTTTTTTTTTTTTAAAGTGCGTCGGTTATTATGGATTTTTTATTTGGCCTTTTTTGGGGCTGAGGAAAGAAGATTTTTGAAGAAAGAAAACATCAAATGGTAAGTTTTATTTTTTTTACATGTACTTAGTTAATGCCCCCCCCCTCATTATTGTTAGGGTGAGGGGGTTAGGTAGAGGTTAGTTTTTTTTTGGGAGGGTGGTGACTAGGAGTCTGGGGGGGGTAACATTTTTATTTAGGGTGTGGGGGCCAGGGGGGAGGACATTGGGTCCCCCCCCCTTATTAGTATTTAGGGCCCACACTCACCGCTCAGGGGTGGGGGCCAGGGGGAGGACATTAGGTCCCCCCTTTATTTTAGTGTAGGGCCCCCAACTGCCGTTCAGGGGTGGGAGACGGGGGGAGCAATAGGTCCCCCCTTCAGGTTAGAAGACCCCACTCGCGTGGCACGGGTGGGGGCTCGGGAGGGGGGATTTTTTTTTTTTTAAGTGAGCAGCCATAGGCTTTCAGTAGATAGTGTCAGGATTACTGTTTGATCCAGCACGTAGAACTGTACAGCACGGATGACAAGTAACGTATTACCGGTCCTTAGAATGGCCGGATTTAACGTACAAAGAATAGTCAAAAATACTAGCCGAGGTCAGGGAACACAGAAAGGGACACAGCGATGAGGAAAGCCAGGAGTCAGGATACCAGAATATAGAGAAGTCAATAAACAAAGCCAAAGTCAAAAACCAGGTAGAAAACTATAAACAGGAACGCGCTCTCAGACAACCACAAGGGAAACCACGACAGGGCACTGAGCAGGCTGAGAACTGGGCCTAAATACCCCTCCTTTAGTTCTGATAGGCTGTAACCGGCCTTTGACCCCAAAGTCAGTTACCAGGTTTCATTTGCATAATTGCTGCTCAGCATTAACCCTTCTGTGGATTAGGTTGCTGCTCGGCACAACTTTTCCTGTGTGGACAGTAAATGTCATTAATCACTTTTCTCTAAGCGGATGAATACATGACACCAGGTTTCATTTGCACAATTACTGCTCAGCATTAACCCTTCTGTGGATTAGGTTGCTGCTCGGCACAACTTTTCCTGTGTGGACAGTAAATGTCATTAACCACATTTCTATAAGCGGATGAATATGTGACATTACCCCCCACCTGAAGAACGCCCACCGGGCGGACAGGACCAGGCTTGAGAGGAAATTTAGCGTGAAAAGCGCGGATCTTACGGCCCGCATGCAGGTCAGGAGCCGAAACCCAAGAACGATCAGCAGGACCGTAACCTTTCCAAACAACCAAGTACTGTAAAGTGCCCCGAGAAAACCTAGAATCCACGATAGAAGATACCTCATACTCTTCCTGACCACCCACCACCACCGGAGGGGGAGGAACACAAGGAACAGTATATCTATTGCAGGCAAGAGGTTTAAGTAAGGACACATGAAAAGTGTTGGGAATCCCTAAAGATGCAGGAAGAGCCAGAGAGTAAGACACTGGATTGATCCTACGAAGCACTCTATAGGGACCAAGGAATCTGGGGGCAAACTTCATGCTAGGGACCTTAAGCTTGATGTTGCGAGATGACAACCAAACCCGGTCCCCCACTTGGTACACCGGGTTGGCACTCCTACGCTTATCAGCAAAATGTTTGAAGCGTTCAGCAGCAGCCCCTAGAGCAGTTTGAACCTTAACCCAGGTATCCCGAATGGAGGCCAGACGCTCATCAAGAGCAGGAATTGCAGTATCAGAAAATACCGCAGGGAGAACCGTAGGATGCCTACCATTATTGACAAAAAATGGACTGTGCCCAGAGGAGACATGAACAGCATTGTTTCTAGCGAACTCGGCCCACGGGAGTAGTTCGGACCAATTGTCTTGTGTGCTATTAATAAAACAACGCAAATAAACTTCTAATGACTGGTTAGCCCTCTCAGCTGTACCATTGGTCTGTGGATGGTAGGAGGAGGAGAAGGAGAGATCAATCCCCAATTGTTTACTGAACGCCCTCCAGAACCTGGACACAAACTGAGAGCCCCTATCAGACACAATATTGTGGGGGATGCCATGCAAACGGACAATTTCACGTATGAAAATTAGGACCAAATCTTGCGAAGATGGCAACTTCTTGAGAGGAATGAAGTGAGCCATCTTAGAAAATCGGTCTACAACCATGAGAATAGTAGTGAACCCAGCAGAGCTAGGAAGCTCAACAATAAAGTCCATGGATAGGTGGGACCATGGAATCTCAGGAACAGGAAGAGGCTGCAACAGGCCACAAGGAAGTGCATGAGTCACCTTAGAAACTGCACACACAGAACATGCCTGCACATACTCCTTTACATCTTTCCTGAGTGAATCCCACCAAAATGATCTAGTGATCGCGGCAGTGGACTTATTGATGCCCGGGTGTCCAGCAGTTATATTGTCATGGAACACTTTCATGATATTAACCCTTTCACATAGGGGAACGAACAGTTTATCACACGGTTTACCACTGGGTGCCTGAGGCTGGGCCTCCAGTATGGTGCCAAGCAGTGGAGAAGACAGTGAGAGGACAGTAGTAGCAATAATACACTCTGCTGGAATAATAGGAGATGTCATCTGTTCCGGAGCTGACTCATTATCAAATTGCCTGGACAAGGCATCAGCCTTGGTATTTTTAGAACCAGGTCTATAAGTAATGAGAAAGTTAAAACGTGAAAGGAACAGTGACCATCTAGCCTGTCTGGAAGACAAACGTTTGGCATCCCCTATATATGCCAGATTTTTGTGGTCGGTTATGATCAACAGGGGGTCCTTGGAACCCTCCAAAAGATGTCGCCACTCCTTGAGGGCAAGAATAATGGCCAACAGTTCTCTATTGCCAATATCATAGTTGCGCTCAGCAGGAGACATCTTTCTGGAGAAGTAGCCACAAGGATGCAATGGTGTTCCCTGGCTTTCTCTCTGAGAGAGAACAGCCCCTACCCCTGTCTCGGATGCATCAACCTCCAATATAAAAGGTTTACTGGTGTCAGGATGTTTTAGTATGTCCGCAGAGGCAAATCTTTGTTTAAGAGTCTCAAAAGCATTCACAGCCTCTTTGGACCATACCGTGCTACTAACCCCTTTGCGAGTCATATTTGTGATTGGGGCTATTACAGAAGAAAATCCCTTGATGAATCTTCTGTAATAGTTGGCAAAACCAATAAACCTTTGAATGGCTTTTAAACCAGAGGGTAATGGCCAGTGTAGTACAGCCTCTAGTTTTTTAGGATCCATTTGAAATCCCGATGCAGAGATGTTGTAACCCAAAAAGTGGACTTCAGGCTGGTCAAATATGCACTTTTCTAATTTACAATAAAGTTTATTTTTCAACAACGTCTGCAGAACCTGTTTCACATGGGAGTGGTGAGTTTGAAGATCAGGGGAATACACCAAAATATCGTCCAAATAAACCAAGACAAATGAGTAAATGAATTCCCTGAGTACATCATTTATAAAGTCTTGGAATACGGCCGGGGCGTTGCATAACCCAAATGGCATTACCAGATATTCATAGTGTCCACTACGGGTATTAAATGCCGTCTTCCACTCATGATTCTCTTTAATTCTAACCAAATTGTAAGCGCTCCTAAGGTCAAGCTTAGTAAATACTTTAGCTCCCTGAAGTCTATCGAACAATTCGGAAATGAGTGGAATAGGGTATGCATTTTTTACAGTGATTTTATTAAGTGCCCTGTAGTCTATGCAAGGGCGTAACTCACCACCCTTTTTCTCAACAAAAAAGAATCCTGCACCAGCTGGTGAGGATGACTTTCTTATGTGCCCTTTGCTCAAGGATTCTTTGATGTATTCCTCCATTATTTTACTCTCCTGGGGAGATAAGGCATAAACTGCCCCCTTAGGTGGCATAGCGCCTGGAAACAGGTTAATGGCACAGTCATATGCTCTGTGGGGAGGCAATACATCGGATTGAGCCTTGTTAAACACCTCCTGAAGTTCTCGGTATTGTATGGGAACTCCAGGAGTTTGGGGAGTGGTAGTGGGAAGGTCAATAGTATCCAATCTCTTTAGTACTGGTTTTATACATCTCCCCATACACTCTTTACCCCATTTAATATCTCCCCATTAGCCCAGTCAATATAGGGATTGTGCTTACTCAGCCACGGAAACCCTAATATGATAGGACATGATGGAGAAGTAATAACCTGAAACGTCATCTCCTCCCTATGGGAGGCCCCAATGGAGATCGTAATAGGGACAGTTTCGTGGGTTATAAGCGGTTGTGTGAGTGGTCTACCATCAATAGCCTCTACAGCTAGCGGCGTAGGTCTCTCCCTGACCGGTATCTCATTACCCCTAATAAACTGGACATCAATAAAATTTCCAGCAGCACCTGAGTCCATTAGGGCACTGCAAGAAAACTTCTTGTTATCAATGGAAATAGATACCTCAAGGAGGAATCTACTTTTGTTTTTGTTAGAGGACAACTCCATCACACCTAAGATCTGTCCCCTTAAGGTTCTTAGGTGCGGAAGTTTTCCGGACGCACTGGACAATTAGTTATCATATGTCCCTTTCTACCGCAATATAGGCATAACCCCTCCCTTCTCCTATACTGTTTTTCGGCCTCTGACAGTCTAGTGACCCCCAACTGCATAGGTTCGGGTTCGGACTGTACAGGGAGGTTAGACAAAACAGGTTTAGAGAATTGAGGTGCTAGGGACATAGCCGTACGTCTGGTCTTGCTTCTGGTGACTTCTCTGAGTCTTAACCTATTATCAATATGCATGACAAACGTAATAAATTCGTTAAGACTCTTAGGTAATTCTTTAGCGGCTATCTCATCTAGTATAGTCTCTGAGAGACCCTTTTTGAATGCTGAGATTAACCCATTGTTAGTCCAGTCTACCTCGGAAGCTAAGGTACGGAATTCAATAGCATAATCCGAGATAGACCGGTTACCTTGTCTGATGTGCATTAGGGCAGTGGAGGCGTCATCCTCTCTACCCAATGGCTCAAACGTGAGCTTGAATTCGGCAAGGAATTCCTGGTAATTATGAGCTATGCTCCGATTACTCTCCCACAACGGATTAGCCCAGGCAAGGGCCTTGCCCTTTAATTGATTCATTAGATAACCAATTCTTGCTCTGTCCGTGGGGAATGACCCTGGTGAGGCCTCAAAATGGTACTCCACCTGATTAAGAAAACCCCTGCATTCCTGGATATTGCCATCAAACTGTAGGGATGGTGATAAGGAGATGCAAGGAGTCCTATTAACAGTGGGTGGAGGTACACAGGGTAGAGGTGCTATAGGAGGAGACGCTGCAGGCTGCAGATGCTCCGTTCTAGCGAGAAGCGTACTTAAAGCCTGAGTGAATTGATCCATGCGGTGATCATTCTCCTCTAATTTCCTCTCACAAGCAGCTATGTGCTGACACAGTTCTACAGGATCTATGGCCATGTCGTAATGTCAGGATTACTGTTTGATCCAGCACGTAGAACTGTACAGCACGGATGACAAATAAGTAACGTATTACCGGTCCTTAGAATGGCCGGATTTAACGTACAAAGAATAGTCAAAAATACTAGCCGAGGTCAGGGAACACAGAAAGGGACACAGCAATGAGGAAAGCCAGGAGTCAGGATACCAGAATATAGAGAAGTCAATAAACAAAGCCAAAGTCAAAAACCAGGTAGAAAACTATAAACAGGAACGCGCTCTCAGACAACCACAAGGGAAACCACGACAGGGCACTGAGCAGGCTGAGAACTGGGCCTAAATACCCCTCCTTTAGTTCTGATAGGCTGTAACCGGCCTTTGACCCCAAAGTCAGTTACCAGGTTTCATTTGCATAATTGCTGCTCAGCATTAACCCTTCTGTGGATTAGGTTGCTGCTCGGCACAACTTTTCCTGTGTGGACAGTAAATGTCATTAATCACTTTTCTCTAAGCGGATGAATACATGACACCAGGTTTCATTTGCACAATTACTGCTCAGCATTAACCCTTCTGTGGATTAGGTTGCTGCTCGGCACAACTTTTCCTGTGTGGACAGTAAATGTCATTAACCACATTTCTATAAGCGGATGAATATGTGACAGATAGCTCCCTAATAGCGTGGGAATTAGGGAGTTATCTACTTATTCATTCCTGTCATTACATTGACTGGCTAAGTAACTGTTACGGTACCTTTAGCATGAAATGTACAAACCGCCGTTTAGTGAATGCTCCCCGTTCGCAATAATGTAGGCTGTATGCGTATCCAATACAATCATGCGAACCGCCAGCAAGGGAACACTCCAAACTCCCGAACGGTATCCGTACGGTCACTTCCCTCCATGAGCTTCAAGCTCACGAACCGTCAATAGCAGTCAAACGCCAGTATCTCCCAAGCGGCTAATAATTCCATATAGCAGTCTCTAGTCACCGGTAATAAAATCCCCCCAATAACGATACCAAGCTCCGCATTGAGGGTAAAACACGAACTGAGTTTACTGTGGGCTACCCGCCCGTATTTATGCAGGTCTCCCACTTGGTGGACACTCCCCTAGGGGACCAAATGGGAGACTGGAATAGCAGATGGACATATGGCATTTCAGGACGTACAGTCACACAATATTCCCAGCATGCATCACAATTTCCTCCCCTCTGCCCGGGAGATAATTGAGAAGTAATTCAATTATCTCCCAGAGCAGAGGCAAATCGCCATTTTAAATACAAATCATAAAACACATAAAAATACATAACTTTATAACTGCTGAACATTTCTCATTTGTATAACACATCCCCAGATAGCCTGGATCTGAGTGCATATTATTGGCGAATAGTGCTCAGATCCCATACGCATAGTTCAATCGTCATGGAGTCAAAGTCTATTACAGTTCTTCGGTATGCGATTGACTCCATGGGAAGGCTATCTGGGGTAAGTCCATTCGTGCCTTTAAATCTCCCGAACGGCCAGTGTTCACACACTTCTGTCGATTGGAGAAGGGAGGTAGACGGCATCAGCGGTGTTCGGTTGAAAAAGTGTCAGTTTTCAGTTCCATGAATTTAGTGCCGAACACCGCTGTTCTTTCGCATGGTCCAAAATGTCCGCCGCCTCGTGGTCGACATACGAACGACGACCACCCTGTATTCGGTTTTAATTGAGAAGTGAAAAACGGGTCGCAAGAGAATACTGAGAACGGGCAGCAGCTGAAATAGCCTGCCCTTCGGTCGGTCCCCGCTCAGTTCTCAAGCTGATTTTTGCTCATCTTGTGCCATTACAGAGAGAACATATCTGAAGCATATCAGACTGGTCCCACCCATACGGGCAGTCCAGATCCGAAATACCAGCAAGTTCTCTCTGCACGAGAGATACAGCAACCCCAGACGATCGTTTCAGCCTTGTTAGGCATCATCAGTGAGGCATAGCTGATATCTCCCTAGGCACCGTGAGCAAGGGGTCCACGTCTGGATTATCCCTTTAAACTTGTGGAGAGTCAAAAATGGGTCGCAAGAGAATACTGAGAACGGGCAGCAGCTGAAATAGCCTGCCCTTCGGTCGGTCCCCGCTCAGTTCTCAAGCTGATTTTTGCTCATCTTGTGCCATTACAGAGAGAACATATCTGAAGCATATCAGACTGGTCCCACCCATACGGGCAGTCCAGATCCGAAATGCCAGCAAGTTCTCTCTGCACGAGAGATACAGCAACCCCAGACGATCGTTTCAGCCTTGTTAGGCATCATCAGTGAGGCATAGCTGATATCTCCCTAGGCACCGTGAGCAAGGGGTCCACGTCTGGATTATCCCTTTAAACTTGTGGAGAGTCAAAAACGGGTCGCAAGAGAATTGAGAAGTGTCTGTGGCTAACCGCAACGTTCTAATTGGGATCAATAGGTTAACCAGCAGCACACTTCTCTTCTGGGTGGCCGTCCGTTCGACAGTTTTGTTCGGTAAAAAAGTCAATTCACTTAAATCCAGGCATACGAATGGGGAAGTTCATGAAACAAGCAAACAGACGAAGCCAGCAATCTTAATCCATACGGATGGGTCTGTCACAGTAACTTACATTTTATATAATTGTATGTTACTTGATTGTTGTAAGTGTTGCAAATGCTTACAGCTGCATCCTGGCTATGTTTGTATACTTTTTATTCAAAATTGTATATAGTGTAACATTCTTCATTCTTCGACTGGGTAAGGATATTAGTTCAATACTGTGCTTCGGAACTTCGACACTTCTGAACTTCGGCAACTTCGGCACTTCGGCACTTCAGAAATTAAGTAATTTCAAGACTTCGGGACCATTCGGCAATTCTGTTTTCTATCACTTAGATCTGTGTAATAAGTGTTGTAGGTGTGAAACAATATTACAAGTGACCAATGTAGTAAATTCGAATCAAAGTTCCATTTGCAAAAAACATTCTCGCCCATCTTCTGTGGGTTATTGCATTTTTAACCTGTAGACTTATTGTATCACACTAGCCATGCACAGGAAGATTGTCTGGCACGTTGTTTTGGTGTTTGGTTTTTAACTTTGTAGTTGTGTCTTTACACAATACAGAAATGTATATTAATTCTTCTGTATATGAAGCGATCACAATAACACTTATTTTTCACTTTTTTAAAAAAAAATCAGGCTTAACAAAAATTGTTAATTAACAATATTACATCGAAAAAGCACATGAAAGGATGCTGTATGATCTTTTTTTTAAAAAGAACACACTACATGAAGGTCCTGTTTATTAGAGTGTGTAGTCATTTATGTAACCAGTAAAACATTGTTTTTACAGCCCATACATATTTTAAAACTTGTTTAATTTTGTTATAGCATGACTTGTAGTCTTGTTTTTAACTTGTCTATAATACATATTTTTGTATGACACTTAGTGTGTTTTTTCATTGATTATTGAATTTTAATGGTCTAAGATAATTAACATGTCAACAGGCAAACGTAGCCCAAATGATTTGTCTCAGTCTTGCCTTCTATACTACCTGCACCATAGGCAACATTTATTTGTCTTTATACTTTCTTGAGAAGCGGTAACTAGCCAGTGTTGCACACATACACCAGATACGCACACCCCAAATGTACTATTTAGCAACCAGAAAATTAGAATGTTTACAACTGTGTTGTAAGCGCACTATTAGACGCTTTGATTTAACTCTCAGATGTGAAGAGCAGGCCCCAAAATGTACTATTTAGCAGTTTAGCACCAAAACAATTAGAATGTTTACAACTGCGCTGTAAGCGCACTATTTGATGCTTCTATTTGACTCTCAGATATGAAGTGCACCCCACTAAAATACTGTTTAGCACCCAAAATAATTTTAAGTTTTAATACTGCAATGTGACAGGTGTATTTGACGCTTCTATTTGACTCTGAGATATGAAGTGCACCCCACTAATGTACTAGTTGGCAGAATTCTTTCCTAAGCTGTCCCTCACAGCGGCAGCATCCTCTCCCTACACTAATAAGCCCTCATGTGCGTGCGGCGCTAAGTGACTCCAGCTTATATATAGAGGCTGGGTCCCATGCTGCACAGGCCAATCGCAGCCATGCCATTAGTAGGCATGGCTGTGATGGCTTCTAAGGGCACACAAGTCAAACGCTTGTTGATTGGCTGCCCTGCTATTGATATTATATTTATATTTTATATATATATATATATAATATGAAAATGTATTCCTACTTAGCATAATTTTCTTTTCCTGGTCCTAGGCCATGGCAGCACAACAATGGGTAGCTCCTCCCTATCCCTAACCAGATCTGAACCTAATTAAAACAGAAGGTATAAGTAACCCCTCCTACCCCTCCCACCCTCAGTCTTGTTTCCAGCAGTATCCCAGGGCAGAATCTTTGTGCTGCCATGGCCTATGACCAGGAAAATAAAATTACGATAAATAGGAATACATTTTCCTTTTTCCTGGCCATATCCAGGGCAGCACAACAATGGATAATACCTAAGCAATAACCAAAGGAGGGAGGAAATACACAATACTTCCAAAATATGAATGCAAATTGACAACACACACCTCATAAGGATATTGGAAATGAAAAAAAATGATTGCCCACTATCGACACATTATCAAATTGACAAACTCAAATGTACCAAAAATAAAAATAATTATTGGTTGAGGACCAAGCAGCCATTTACCTATCAGATCAGAGAGTGCCGAGACTTGTACCGCTGAAGCGATTGGTTAATTCCTAGATTGAAGACGTTAGAAGAATATAGAAATAGAAAAAAAAAATGCATCACTACTCTGTAAAGGTAGCCGAGGATATACGTTTTCCATGGCCTTCAGATAGGTATTAATTACTGCATTTGAAAAACCCTTATATTTAAGCCCTTCTTTACAATATCCAAAACCTTCAGAATGAGGAAAGTAGCGCTGGACCTGATGGAAGAGGGAAGAACTCTTTTGGGAGATCCCATAAAGGTACTGAAGAAGATAAGCAAAAGTGTTAACCATGGACTGGGTACCAATATGTAACTGTCAGGATGATTGATATTGGCTCTTGCAACCTATGCAGAAGAGAAGTGTTGGGTGTTAAGGGTGTCCCATTCCTGAACATATTCGATTTTAGAGAAAAGTTCCTCAACCCTAGTGGATGGAATTCATAGTTATTCACCTCCTCCCTTGTGCCATCTTATCAGACCTATGGTGGAGGACCTGGATCAATACTCTCTGCTGAGGTAATATTACAGTCAACATCTTTTTCTTGCTTGATAAGTCTTACTGCACTTTCTGAAGAAAGCTGTACCTTGGACTGTGTCGAACTGTGTACCCAGCTATACCCTGAACTGGGAGGGAGCAAGGTGACTTCAGCAGACATTCATCTTTCACCATGAAGATGTGAAATAAGTGTCCTTCCACTGCAATATGAGAAACATCTGGTGATGTGAGGCAATAGATACATGGCAATAAGCATCCTGCACATCTATAGACATCATCCAATGTACTAGGAAACTACCTTTATGATGATGAATGTTCAACAATCCTGTAAACTAGAATGGATTTCCATCCACATGTTAAAAACAGAATCTTTGTGTTTGGCTGCTTTTAAAATTTCTCAAAACAGCTCAGTCTAATTGAAGGGAAGCCATGGAATTTACAAAGCATCTCTCTTTATCTTTTCTCTTCCTCTGGTAGTATTATAACCCCTTCTTAAGGTTGAGATCTACCATACTCTCTTCCTGGTGTGAAATACCTTGGACCAAAGGGGTCTCCTGAACCTTAGGTCTAGAAGTAGACAAGCTTTCCTGCCCTCTACCGTTCTCCTGGTCTATTCATTTAGGATGATGCTCCAGTACTAAGCCAAAGAGCCAGGCTATAAGACACAGAGAAAGTCATACTTCTTGCTAGAATATAATGCAACTTACGTAGGCTTCTTAGCTGAATACTATTTTAGGCTTAATGACTTTTACATTGTAAATTGTCAACAGACAAAGAATTATTCATACCAATTTAGATCCTTCGAGATTGTAGTAAGAGCTTAGAGCAAGATAAAAGCCTGTGCCAGCTGCCCCCATAGGCTTTAGAGAGGTTCAAGACCATCTATACTCAATGGAGTCTCAGAGAGATCCCGCATTGTTTACAGGCAGAGTGAAACATTTAGCAAGTCTAAGTGCTGCATTGTCCACTTAGGAGCAGAGTCCCAGGTACTAGTGTCTGAAATCCCAATGGATGAAGACTGAGATACTCCATTGTGTTAAAAACTTCTCTCAGTGTAGAACCATTCTTCCATTAAAAATCTAAGGGGACAGGGAGCTGGAAAAGATGCTCATATGACATCCAAAAATAAAGGCTAGAGGTAGAACGAAGGCTCAACCTGAGAAGATTCTTTCAGACCTGCGGACTCTGGAAATCAAATGGTCCACGTGAGCAAATTCTGGAACAACTGAAATAGACTGAATATCCTCATCCGATGATTCAATATCTCTGAATGTATACATCACAAGGATTCCTCAGAGAACTAATTCTAAGAATTGTTCAGAGGATAGTAGCTTCATCAGGGTCTATGACGTCTTGAGATAACTGCTGTTTGATATTGCATAATATACGGCACAGGGGTAGATAGGCCTGTAGCCACTTTTAGACGGTCTGTGCAGAGACTTTACTTTTACAAGGCTCTCTTATCATATGCCTCACAAAGGATTCTATAGGGCGATGTCCCTTGTATTATCTGGATGATTTTCTTCCCATAGAGCTATCATAGGGAAATCCAATTATTAATAGGCACTCCTTTGTTTATTAATGACAGAAAAAAATAGAATGGCTTACCTTTGTCTCTTAGAGTGTGACCTTTTATCCAGGAGCAGAGGGATCTGAATCCATAACTGAGATTCCTTTTTATCCTTAGCAAAGCAAATCTCTATCCACTAAAGCAAGTGGAGATTGATAAATACAGAAAAAGATGTACTATACCTTCAATAAATAAAAACGTATCCAAAACCAAAAAGGAGAATTCAAATAAGATGAAAACTGCACTCAAATCTACTTTCTTAATATAGGAAACTATAGGAAAAAAATTATGCTGAGGGTGGGAGGGGTAGGAGGGGTTTCTTATACCTTCTGTTTTACTTCGGTTCCTGTCTGGTTGGGGGTAGGGAGGAGCTACACATTGTTGTACTGCCATGGATATGTCCAGAAAATATATATATATATGACAAGCTTTCAAGAGATTTCCTTTCTTCCTCGGGTCTGAATCAATACTGGTCAATTTGATAAGAGTTTAACACTTAAAAGAACTGATGTTAGAGAAGGGTAGGGGGGAGGAGGATGAGTGAGTGGGGTGTCATAAACAGCAGAAGATGTGCCTGAAAGTGAAAGGTGCAGGGAGGTTGAGAATAACCAGAAAATTTAAATAAACAGAGGAGAGTCAAAAAGCAAATTAAAAATTAAAAGAAATATAAAAAATAAATAAATAAGAAAACATGTAAGTATATAGCTACATATATGTATGTATATAAATTGATCCAATAAAAGTGAGACAAGAATATTAAAAAAGAAGTATATAAGACATTAAGACAATTGAGAGGAAAATGATCACACATTTCAACACCAGAAGACTTAATGTAGACTCTGGCTTTCTCACACACTACCAAAACGTTTTATAAACACACATCTTAAGGTCTTATCTAATTATTTTTTAATATTCCCACTTCGCCTTTATGGATTAATTTATTCATCAGTTAAGCAGGTAAAAGGTCTGGAGTTGTTCCAGGTGTGACATTCAAATTTTTGAAGCTTTAGCTGTGAATCCACAACACGCGGTCAAAGGAGCTCTCACTGCAAGTGAAACAAACCATCGTTAGGCTGCAAAATAAACAAAAATCCATCAGAGAGAGCAGGAAAATTAGGAGTGGTCACATTAACAGTTTACATTCTGAGCAAAAAAATAACTCACAGGGCATGGGGCCTGACCGCAGACCGTATCAATTTAAATTAGGCATTGTTGCTCTATTTTGGCTGGAATCCTGCTCTTACTCCCGGGGAGCACAATGCTACCTATCAATGTCACTTCAGCCTGAACCCTGCATGCAGACGCATAGCATATTTGAAGGCACCACTGATTAGCAAGTGCAATTCTTGGCCCTGAATGCGCTATTTTTCCACTCTTTTATTTTAATTTATTTTATTTTTATGGTATTAGGAGCAGTACATTCCTGATAATGATGCCAGTGGGTAACCCACCTGCTAGTTCCACTTGTTAACCAGTTTACTTTTATGTTAGTGTAGTAACTAGAAGGCAGTATAAAACAGGTTTCTTAAGCTTGTATTGTCGTAATCCACATGCCTGCCTTACCCTCTCTATTTAATAACCGATATCAATGTAGACATGTCAGTTGAGCCTGATTTCAACTGTTATTAGTAGGCAAAAAAAGAGGTATTTTATGTCATTCCACTAGTTGTTGCATTCTAATCACTAGAGACTTATGTTTCTTTTTTTTGTCCATATTTACCATACACAAACAAACTATATTATTCTTGCTGTGATAGTATTAATTTAAATAACTTTACTAACTCCATTAAAAAAAAGGATATATATATATATATATATATATATATATATATATATATATATTTATTTTTTTTTTAAATTTGACAATTTTTATTTCAATTCGGGTACAGAAAAAAAAGCAGGGGTGGGGGAGGGGTTATGAGGAAAAATTGCTTATGCATACGGTCAATTTACAACTTAGTTCTAACATCTGTAATTACTTTCATTAATACAAGAAGTTTCGCAATTATTGTGGTGTGCAACAAGGGAGGTGTTGGGGTTGACTGTAAGGGTTAGCTTTGTGAACTTGCGTGCAGTGCTTAATATTTTCGGGATTTACTTATATCTTATGTCTGTATTGAGTTGGCCGCTTTAGTTCACTTGTTGTTTCTCAACAGATTTTGTTTGAGCTTTGTGTTGCTTGTCTTGCTTAGCCGGGGCAATGTCTGTTTTGTGTGGTTAGTATCTGTGCGTCTTGTGGGTAGTTGTTGATGGTCAAGTTTGGGTTGGGTGTGCTCTGTTTCCGTTAGCTATATCTCGGATTGTGTGCAGTCCTGCTTAAGGGTGTTGCCGACTGCAATGTTTCTCCACCCTTAGTTTCTCCTCTAATCTTTATCGGTTAAATCCGTATTCGTCCAGTAGTCAGTGAGCCTCTGGTTAGTGTGGTTAGCTGGTTGGTTTATGTGCTTTGTTGGGGTCTATAGCTATTTTATCTGAATTTGTGTGCTTAGGTTCAGCGGGTGGACTATGCGTCATTCCAATTTCTGAGATAAGCCTCTTTCTGGTTTTGTCTTGCCTGTTTATTGGTCTTTCGTCTCTTAGTGAGCCTGTCCTAATGTGTGTGTATCCCACTTTCTATGTGAGTTGCATTCGCATCTAGTTGCCCTTGTTTGCATGGTTGGAGGCGGCCAATCTCCTGTCCTCTTATCAGTCTCTTTGTATGTCGTGTCTTGGAGAGTAGTCCTCTGTGGGCCTTTTACTGTCACTGCGTCTCTTATTTTTAGCGTTTGCTTGTGTTATTGTAGCATGTCAGTGTTAGTTCGTGTCATGTCTAGGTGTGAATCTCAGTACTCGGTTACTCCTGGCTTCGACCATCCCGGACGTAAATCATACTGTTGTTTGCGGAATCACTCAGTTAGTTCAGTATATTGGGGAGGAGGGATAGTGATGTCGGATGGGGGGGTTGGGGTTGATATGTGTTGGGGCGCTCATGGGCCCTCCGAATCTCTAGGATCAGTGTTGTGTAAGGTAGACATACCATGGTCTCCAGAGCGCGACATGTTTAGTGCTTCTCCCCAGTAATTCTGAATATCTCGCCTCTGCTGTGTGTATCTTTTGAATTCTCTCTAGCCATTCTGCATTGGTGGGTGGTTGGGTTTGTTTCCATCTGGCCGGTATTAATGCCTTTGCTGCGTTGAGCAGGTGTCTTAGTATCGATCTTTTATATTGGGCTATCGAGCTTTCAGTGTAGTGTAGAAGCACCGTTTCTATGTTAAATTCGGGTATATCTCCCAGGATTGCTGTTACTTCCCTTTTTATGTCTTCCCAATATGGCTTAATCAGTGTGCAGTCCCACCAGATGTGCCATAGGGTGCCTGTTTGAGTTTCGCATCTCCAGCATGTGTCGGTGACCCCCTGGTATATTCTATGTAATGAGGAGGGAGTTCTGTACCATTGTGATATCAGCTTAAAATTGACCTCTTGATACCTTGCGCTTATTGAGCTTTTGTGTTGTAGTCACCGTCACTTTCTATGGGCCAGGCGGACGGGTGTGGTCCCCCACCTAGCGCACTGTTGAATGTTATCGGGATCAGGGGGCTTGGTTGAGGAGATATGTGTTGGTTTCTTCTCAGGGTTGTCCACGTCTTCAGCGTCTGTACGATGAGCGATTCGCTGTCTAGGTGTAGTGCGGCGTCGGCCGAGCCTTGCCAGATATACGCGTGAAGAGCCTTGTTCGTGCTCTCTCTAGCCAGGGCTGCCCATAGTTTGTTTGCTGGTGCTGTATGTCAATCACGAATCTGCTGGAGCACCGTTGCTTGGTAATATTTGCGGAAGTCTGGTAGTGCTAGTCTGCCCCACGCTTTGGGAAGGCAAATCTTGTCGTAGACATAGACCTCTCCAGACCTATTTAATTACCACCATTTTGAGTGTTGCGAAGAAATCCGGGGGTGTGTGCCATGGTATAGTGCTAAAGCAATGGAGTAGCCATGGAAGGATATTAATTTTGACCACTGCTATACGTCCCTGCCATGATATGTGGTCATAGTTCCAGGTTTTCAGATCCAGCAGGACTGTGCGTAGGAGGGGGGTGTAGTTCCTGTTGTGTAACTCTTTTGGGTTGCAGGAAATCCATATTCCCAGGTAGCACATTTGCTCCATGCACCAGTGGAAGGGGTATCTGCACTTAATTCGATCTCTCACATCCGTCGGGAATGCCACGTTCAGGGGTTTGCATTTGGTTTGGTTTAGCTTCAACCCCGATATCCGTTAGTATGAGTCAAATTCATCCATTAGTGCTGGTAATGAGCTTAGGGGACTGCCCACAAAAAAGAGCATGTCGTCTGCATACGCAACAACCTTATGTTCCTGGTCCTTGTGTCTACGTTTGCCGTATTCTTTCCAGGAATGGTTCCAGTGTGAGGGTGAACAGGAGTGGTGACAACGGAGATCCCTGCCTGGTGTCATTGTGGATGGTAAAGCTGTTGGTGAGTCATCCATTTACTCGCACTCTGGCACTCGGGGCAGTGTAAAGCACCTCGATCCAGGCGATCATTCCTCTCCCCAGGCCAACCTTGTTCAGTGTTGCCATCATGAAGATCCACGTCACCCGATCAAATGCTTTTTCGACGTCTGTGGAAAGCATTAGTAGGTCCGATTTCTCTTTGAGGGCCAATTCCTGGGTGGTAAACGCCTGCAAGGTGCAGTCTCTGGCTTCCCGGCCTGGTACGAACCCTGTTTGGTCTGGGTGGACCAATCGTGGTACTTATTTTTGTAATCTTGTCACGAGAATTTTGGTGAAGAGCTTCACATCTGTGTTAAGGAGTGAAATTGGCTGGTAGTTGCCGCAGCTCTCTGGGTTTTTACCAGGTTTGGGTATCACTGTGATTGTGGTTGCAAGGGTTTCCTGGTGGAATTTGTCCCCTCTCTGGAGTTGGTTGAGGGCAACCGTTAGGTGTGGGTTTAGTATTTCCATAAACGATTTATAATACCCTGCTGGTAGGCCATTTGGGCCTGGCGCTTTCCCCTTTTTTTGCCTCTTTGATTGCCTCATATCCGCCTCCTCCGGAGTTAGAACATCGGGTCTGAAGCCTTGTAGGTATTGTGTTATGGCCTCTGTCTGTTCGTCAAGTTGTGTGTCGGATGTCGTTCGGGAGATATTGTACAATCGTTGGTAATACACGCGAAATTCGTTAGCTATCTCTTTCGGGAGTTGTGTGAGGGTGCCTTGGTTATTCGCAGTGCATGCACTTATGCTCTGGCCTGTTGGCTTTGGATCATACGGGCCAGTAACCTCCCACCTTTATTGGCGTGGATGTAGAAAAAGGCTTTGGACCTCTGGGTCGCTCTGTGGTGTTTGCGGGCTACCAGTTCTGCTAGCTGCCGTTGGGTGTCTCGCAGGGAGCGATATTGCGCCTCTAATTGTGTGTGCTTATGGAGTGTTTCTAGTTTCACTATCTGGTTGGTGAGTTCCATCATGCTTTGCTGTGCTTCTTTTTGCGAGAAGCTATCCTTATGAAGTGTACCCATAACGTCACCTATGTCGATATGTCTTCCGTGTTGTTCTCATTAAAGTAGTTGTTCAGATGTTCTGTCAGTTGTGTCTTCACTTCTGGGTCTGAAAGGAGCGACTCATACAATCTCCACACCATCCGAGTGGGTCTAAACAGGGGGGATTCTAGGAGTGTGGACACAGCGCTGTGGTCCGACCATGGTGTCGGTAGGATCTCTGCTGACTGCAACCTTTGTAGGCCTTCTTGTTGGATTAGGAGATAGTCAATATGTGAGTATCTCCTGTGGATGGCTGAGTAGTGCGTTTAATCCTGGTCATTTAGGTGCAGGGTTCTCCATGCGTCTACCAGTCTCAGGTCTCGTAATGTCTTCCTTATCGCCCTGATCGCTGTTTGTGGTATACTGCTGTGCCCGGTTGAAGAGTCTATTATTGGGTCTAGCAGAGCGTTGAAGTCCCCTCCTAGGATAAGCATTCCCTCTGTAAATGTGGCCAGTTGTAGGATTGACTTGTGTAGGAACGTCGCCTGTTTCACGTTCGTGACATATATTGTGGCGAATGTTTGGGTCTTCTGTGAAACCGTACCTTTGACAAAGATAAATCTACCGTTCAAGTGCGGGAGTTAACCACACTCAACCCTTACTCTGGCGCAAGTCCTCTGGACCAGTGACCACCACGCTGAGAAAAGCCAGCATACCATACAGATGGGGGAACACTGGCTCCCTACTTGTCCACTGTAACTGGACTGCTCACAACCACGACTGGAGCCTCCAATTTCTTGCACGCAAAGGGACTGCCTCCTTCACAAGCTCCCTCCACAGCCGAAACTCACCCTGAAAACTTGGAGATGGATGACAGCACCCCTCTGGGCCTGATGATGCGAAGCCCATAGGCCCTAGACACCTGAAACATCCAGGGACTAAGGCACCCAAATAGGTTGCCTGTAACACAGCTCTTGCCAACAAGCTTACAGCCCAGTTAATTTTTCATGTCTTTTATGTTTGTTTTGCTTATCTTTACTTGAGTCCCCAAATGGGCTAGAATTCTATTCGACCCGCAGGGTATAATGAAGCTTCGACATCCTTACAAGGTGGTCAATATCCCCTCACCACTGACCGTTGCTCTCACACACTTTGAGTCCAACCTAGCTCACCAAAGCAAACATAGTTCATGTCCCACACCTGGAGAATTCCAAGGGTATAGCATGCACTAGTTTTAAAAGTTTGATATAATGCCAACCCGGGTATGTTACCAAACCTGTCTAACAAGAAACAGTGCTTACTACCTTTCTCTTGTTGAAAACCACAATATATTGAATGAAAATTGTCAACATTATAATACTGTAACCTCGTGACGTAGATGTTCTTGTTGAAATAAAACGAGCACAAAAAATAAACAAAACAATAAAAATAATTAACACTAAGGAGAAGAGAGAAAGGAAAACTGCATTTGGTATGTCACGCAATGCTTATTCTCTGAAAGTCTAGTTGTAATTTAGTGCATTCCTACTCATTCTGATGCCGAAATGTATCTTGTACAAAGAAAACTTAAACCAAAATTAAATAAAATTAAACAGTGACATTTAACCTGCATAATAATGGTTGTAGATCTGTGGCAGCTACTTCAGAGGCTTCTCCCTTCAAGCCTCTTAAATATCAGCATATATTAAATAAAATGGTGTTCCTGCTTTTAACATAAAAGAAAATTAAAACAAAGTTACAATAATGTAATACAGTGTGTGTAGATGGAGCTGCAATGGCTGCACATGCACTCACAAGTTGTATATGAAAAATTGAGCTCACTAGTGCCTCCCAAGGTGATAAGGGGGCTTCTGAGTTCTCCTTTTCTGAGTCTGTGCACATTTCCTTGTGGAAATCCACTTCATCACCATATGAACCAGATCGAGTTGGAATAACACACCTCCTCAGTTGCTAACCACAACATTTTCTTTATTCCGATCGTGTGGCATATATTTTAGTTACTTGTTCATTGCAATGCGGTCCAAACCTAGCTTACGTTTCATGCATTGCTGTTCCAGATTTATATTGAAATAAATTAATACAGTTTGATATTGTGGCGGACCGCCAGGTACCCCGACTGAGTACCTCTGCCAAACACGCTTCCTAGCTATCATACTGTCGCTGGGACACCATAAGCACTTTCAGCACCTTAACCACCGCAGCTTGACCGGAGTTTTGCCTCCTCTTCCCACCCTGGATCAGAGTCCTGGATCCAGCTCACAGTGGTTAGAGCTCTCCTAGCACAGAGTATAGCAGGTATAGCAACAAGTAGAGCAGTATAGTTTCACCCCTTCCCCCCACAAGAGCCAAGGCTTAATGCTGGTAAGTGATCGGTTTAATGGAAGCAAAGTAGCAGAATTTGTACATGACACAATATCCTCCCCTGTGCCTGAGAGATAATGAAGTCAGGAACTGTACAAACTTAATTATCTCCAGGTACAGAAAAACATCATTTTTAAACACCCCAAAAGTACCCCCAAAATCCACGGAAACCCCACAAGAGTTATATCCTTGGATAGCCCTGATCTGCGTGACCAACATATACAAAAATCACTCAGATCGGTTGAGTGGTTTGGATTTTCCATGGAAAACAACTTTTTGGTCAATTTCGGGAGTATAAAAACTAACAAACTACTGAACGTAGTCCATAGTTGTAACATAGAGCTTGTTCACCAAATGCATGTGAATGATTCCACCGAACAGGGCTCTTCTCAGATGTAAAGAACCGAACACAGGTGATGATAGAAGTTCAGCGGTGTTCACGAGGTAGTGTGTCCGATTTTAGTTCCAAGTACTCGAAGACCAAACACCGCTGCCTGCATTTGTGTGAACAAGATGGCCGCCACCACATGTTCGACCACCCAGCCAAACACTTAGAACCCTAAGGTGTGAATCGTTATTGAGGTGTCAATAGGAGTTAACAAGCAAGCGGGTGGTCCGCAGTTCATGGGTTTGTTCGGTTCCCGAGCAATAAAGGGAAACCACAGGAACAAAGTATTTTTACAGATTTTTTACATGGCCTATAGTCACAGGGCAGGAGGCTAGCCAGCAGGCTCCTCCAGGAGCTCATGGTAGAGGCATCTTTGCCACAGATATATAAGAGGCTGCTACAAATATAAGTAATCTGCATTCTATAGAATGAGATCTCTCATTTTTTGGAGCATTACTCCACCCATTAATATAAAACTCCCCTGTCATTGATCACATATTAAGGAACACAAATGAAGCGACTATATTTGAATATAATTGGTAATCAAAAAGGAATTTAAGGCAAAAATGTTTGTCTGAAATTATTTGTCTCAGAGCCAGATTGCCTGTTAAATGCAAAGACTCAGACACATTAAAAGCAGTCCACCGTACCACCAATGAATATATTATTTCCCCCCCCTACCCCTGGAAGAATGCAGGAGGAGGGCAAATGCAATGAAAAAAATCCAAAAAAAGCAATAAAAGGTATTCCTATATAGGGAGAGTGTGTTTAACTTCCCCCAGCAATAGTAACCCTATCACACTCACCATTCTTCACCTTGTCACACACCTTGTCACACTAACCCCCTAAAACTGTCACACTCACCCCCCATCCTGGTTTAACTCATCCCACCTCACCCTGTCATACATACACCCTAAACCCTGTAACACTCAACCCCCTCACCCTGCCACAGCTGCCCCCCTACTCTCCCTACCACAGTCACCCTCTAAATGTAGTCATTATAGAGCATTCACCTTTTGAATACCTTTTGTGACCCACGGTTTAATTGTTAGGTCTGGGGAGATGCTCATCAGCACCTCAATTGGGGCAGAATGGAATAGGGTGTCGGGTTTAATAATGGTTAAACTCCAGGATCTCCAAGCTTGTACTAGAAATTTGGAATTGTGTAGCATATGGGCACACTTGACCGGGGGCATCATATTTGACCATAGGGAGCTAGTACTGTTGTGTGGACTTATGCATGCATTCACTAGGGACAGCCAAAGCGGACGGGTGTCTGTACGCAAGAGTCACAAAATGCGTATTCCTTGAGCTAGGGACGTGGCCCTATAATAGGCCCTGATGTCTGGTAATCCCAGCCCTCCCTTAATATAAATGAGCCACTCGAGGTGGCTTTTGTTTCCACATATGTGCATTAATGGTAGATTGAAATTGATTAATACGTTTGGTAGGCAGTGATATTGGCAATGTACGAAAAAGGTAAAGGATGAGAGGCAGGATCATCATTTTTAGAGAGTTCATGCAACCCAACCAAGAAACTTCTAATTCAGCCCATCTTACCAGTGAGGTTTTTATGTTGTGGAGCAATGGATGGTGGTTTTCTGTTGGAATTGTTTGGAGGGATTTAGTCAATTGAACCCCTAGATAGGACAGTTTTTTTTTTCCTCCAATCAAATGTGTATAGATTTTCTAGCTGGGTCACTACGGCTTGAGGGAGATTTATGGGTAAAGCTTGGGTTTTGGCCGTATTGTTTCTATAGTAGGAGATTCTACCATATATGTTCAGGATTTATAGTAGCTTCGGAATTGAAGTCGTTGGGTCCGAAAGAAACAGGAGAATATCATCCGCGAATAATGCTAATTTTTTTCATACCCCCCGAGGTAACTAAACCTGGAATTTGTGTGTTCTGGTTTATTTGGCGTAAGAGTGGTTCCAAGCATAGGATAAAAACAATCGGGGACAGCGGACATCCCTGGCGCGTGCCATTGCATATATGGAAAGGTGTGGATAGGAACCCTGTGCTAAAAACTTTAGCTGTCGGTTGTTGATAAAGGGCTATGATACTAGATATGAAAGTGGGTGGGAAGTTCATTCTTTCTAGCATTCGCTCCATGTAGCCCCAGTGCAATCGATCGAACGCCTTTTCGGCATCCAAAGCAAGGATCCGACCACTTTGGGACGAACGGTTGGCCCAGTCTGTGAGGTTCAGAAAATATCTGGTGTTGTCCCCAATTTGCCTGCCTGGTACAAAGCCCACCTGTTCATCAGATATTAGTGTGAGAAGTAGAAGCTTAAGTCTTGTCGCCACTATTTTGGCATAAAGTTTTACATCAGCGTTCAGTAAAGATATCGGGCGGAGATTGGCACAGAATGTCGGGGGTTTGTTGGGTTTGGGCAACGTTCTTATGTAGGCTTCTAGCATCTCCTTTGGAAGTATGCCTGAGTCTTTAATGGTGTTAAATAGCGTGGTGAGGTGGGGGGACAGTTGATCCGCTAGCTTTATATAATAATAGTTTGAAAGCCCATCCGGGCCTGGTGCTTTGTGTTTGGGGAGTGTAGTGATCGCTTTTCTAACCTCCTCCTACATAAACGGGTTCACGAGCATTGCGCATTGGTCTTGAGACAATTGAGGTATTTGCACAAGGTTCAAGAATGTATCTATTTCCTCCCTAGTAGGCTGGTGTGTTTCTGGGTCAATATGCAATTGGTAGAGGGATTCGTAGAACCCTGCTAGCTCATTAACAATGTCCTGAAGATGATATAATTTTATCCCCTGGGGATACAATTAAACCATTCCTAGTGCTCCAAAAACAATACTCGCTACCACCAAGAGACCTATTTTTGTACATGAGAGTAAAACACTTAATGTTTTCCAGGTTAGACACAACACACGATGTACTTCCCGAAGCGGTAGTGAATGTACCCTCAATGCTTTCAGCCAAACACTTGAAACCTCTCTCTCTGTGTTACAATGCTCTTCTCCAGAGACCTGCAAAAGACAAAATGCCCTATATGATCCAATGGGAGAAGGAGCTGGGGTATAAGATACCTCTGTCACATTGGCACGAAGCTATGTCAATTACTAAACAAGCCTCAAGGAGCTTATCACTCTGGGAAGCCTGCTGTAAAATCACCATGAGATGGTACCTGGTGCCATACAAGTTATCGCGAATCTATAAGGAGGCATCGGAGCTATGCTGGAGATGCAAAACACAGATAGGCACTATGCTACACACATTTTGGGATTATCCAGCCCTGGGAGAATACTGGGACCGGGTGGGGAAATTTATCTCTGATACCACACTCTATAGAAAACCAAAGAAGCCAACCAGCTACCTTCTGCATATTATCCCCGGGCTGATACACCACCCCAGCCACAAAGTATTGCTCATCATTCTCACGGTAGCTAAGATAAACTTGGCGTTCCACTGGAAGAGCATGATGATTCCCTCGTTAGATACTCTCATACAGAGGTTGAATACGATAAGTATTTACAAGACAATGGTTAGCAAAACACGGGGTTGTGTAAGTAGGTATTTGAGAGATTGAGAATGCTGGACAACAAATATTGGAAAGGCACAGGACAGCAACACTAACAATGAGGAAACTGATAGGAATAAATAGCTTATAGGGCACCACTTTTGTGTGACTTGAATGTCCGGCCAGGCTCTAGGGTTCTAAGGCCAGGGTATGTGTCACAAGAGCCGTTGCATAAGCAATATTATTTATTTATAAAATATTTTACCAGGAAAGATACATTGAGATTTCTCTTGTTTTCAAGTATGTCCTGGGTCCACAAATCATTGCATTGTTACATTAGGGTACAATAAAATACAAAAACAATATTAATACAAAATAAATACAAAATTTAACATAGAACAGGTAGGAAATATATAATCAACCATGACAGGTGCATTCTGTTTTGAGGTATGTAGAGAGGGATCTCTTAAAGGACTTTAGGCTTAGGGAAGATTTTAAATTGTGCAGGAGGTCGTTCCACAATTGCGGTGCTCTGTAGGAGAAGGAGGATCGGGCAGCTTTCTTTTCTTATTGAGGTAGACTAAGTAAAGTGTTGGTACTGGATCGGAGCTTATAGGAAGTGGGAACAGATGGGGAAAGCATTTTGTTCAGGTAGGGTGGGAGTCTCCCAGAAAAGCTCTTAAACACAAGGCTGGAAAGATGAAGGGTGCGTCTGGATTCCAGCGACAGCCAGTTTAGTTCTTTTAGCATGTCACAATGGTGGGTCCTGTAATTACATTGTGGCACAAATCGGCAGAACGAGTTATACGATGTGGGATTGCGATGCAGATGCATATACTACATCCCCATAATCAATGATTGGCATCAGCATTTGCTGTACAATATTTTCCTTTACTGTAGGGCTTAGGCAGGATTTGTTTCTGTACAGGGCACCTAGTTTTGGATAAAGTTTAGATGCAAGCTTTTCTATGTGCAGGCCAAAAGATAGCTTGGGGTCTAATATCATACCCAAGTATTTGAAAAAGGGGACTGCGGTCAGTGTGCCATTTGAATTTGTTTTGATGGATAGGTGGGAATTGTGTAATTTGTGTAATTTAGGTACTGTTCTAAAGATCATTGTGACAGTTTTGTCAGTGTTCAGGAAGAGTTTGTTTTTTGCGATCCACTTTTCTACCACTGTAAACTGGGAGCACAGCCTCAAGTTGCAGTAGATTGGATTTGCTCGCATAATTTACTGTGTCATCTGCATATATGTGTACATTTGAGGATTGGCAGACATTAGGCAGATCATTTATAAATAATGTAAATAGTAAGGGGCCGAGAATGGAACTCTGGGGAACACCACAAGTGACTGGGAAAGGGAGTTGCTGTCACAAATGAACACATATTGCGAGCGATCTGATACATACGATTGAAACCAGGTTAGCGAATACCTGAGTTTTTGAGTTTGTGCAGTAGAATGTCGTGGTCTACTGTGTCAAAGGCCTTAGCAAAATCAAGGAAAATAGCTCCAGTTAAGGCTCCTTGTTCCATGCCAGCTTGGATGTCATTGCAAACTTTTAAGAGGGCAGTTGTAGTGGAGTGATTCTGGCGAAAGCCCGATTGATCAGGGGTCAGATAGTTTAATTGTTGGTAGTACTCACAAAGTTGCATATGGACACATTTTTTCTAAGATTTTTGACAATACCGGGAGCAATGATATTGGGTGATAGTTAGAAACCAAAGTAGTGTCACCACTTTTATGGATAGGCACTACTCTCGTAGTCTTCCAAAGTTTGGGTATGTATCCAGACACCAAGGATTCGTTAATTAGAGTTGAGACGGGTTTAGCAATTGCCAGCGCACTGAGCTTCAACAGCATTGCTGGGATTTGATCAGGTCCGGACTGGTTTTTCATTTTTAGATTATTAAGATGTTTTTTAATCACACTAACAGGTATAGGTCTAAAAATAAACTTGTCTATATTGGGCCTTTGCAAATTTAGTGTGAACTGATCCACATTTGTAGTTTCAGGATGCGTGTCAGTTATTAGCTTGGCAATCAGGGCAGTAGAGCATCTGACAAAATAATTGTTAAAATATCAATGTGAAACTAACCCCTTTTTTTTCTTTTCTGTATTCCCCTCCCTCTATGTTATCTTTCTATGTTATTCTTATGTTTTAATGACGCTAATGAGGCTACAATTACCGGAGGACAACAGCATAATACGTTTAAGCAAAGCTTTGATGTCAATCTAGGACAAATAGATGTAAATTGTCGTATAGCAATTGTTTACTATGTTATATAAAAATGTTACAGTTTTGATATCATATGCATTGATAACATTCTCTAATAAAAATGATATATGGGAAAAAAATAAATGTAGTCATTATTATACACAGTCACCTCCCACGAAACACAGCCTCACCATAAACACACAAAGGCCAAAAGCAGCTCCCTTTACATACAACCCAAGCAACTACCCTACACATAAGCTCCCAGACATACACACATTCACACACAAGGATGCTCAGGCACATACACAGGTACACAATGCCAGAGACACAGACACACAGAGTCAGAAATGCGCACAGACACACTTACTCTCAGGGACAGGGACATAGGTGCATAATGCTAGACACACGGAAATACTGAGCCACTCCATACAGTTCTCCTCCTTCTCCACAAACAACACTCAGCCACTAAACATGCTCTTGTATGAGACCTGCTGCAGACAATGATGATGATTGTGTTGGACCTAATTACTGAATCTTATAAACCGTATCAATCTTATCTTATACTCCGTGGTGCTCTGCATTTAACCTCCTACAGCAAATCCAACAACCCTCAGGTATTGACTGAAGCTTGGAAGATATTCCATCTCATTTATTCTTGCATTGCTACCATATTATTAGGTGTTACTATAGAATTGTTACCATTTATACCTGTAGTTTGCCGCTGTAATTTTCTGTGCATGCAGTTTGTATTATTGTCATTTAATGTTTCTGACCAATATTTCATGTAGACATTTTGGGTGATAGAATTTGGTTTCTAAACATTTCAATAGTATTTAACACATGGCTACACTACCCTCCCCTCTGCCCCCTATATCCTATTCTCCTCCCAGCTGGAAATACCTTCATAAAACTGTTCCATCTCTGTCCTTCGGGCCTCATTTCACACTCATACTCAGTGGAGCTCTGCATTTTACATCCAAATCCAGCAACCATCACCACTTCCCACCCACGCAGGTTCCCCCTAAATATATGCTCCTCCAGCTGTTTGAGATTCTCCGTCAATTACCTCTCCATTCCCTTTATATTTTACCAATAGCTGCTTCTCTCGGTTAACTCTTTTAGCCATCACCTTCAAATTTTCCCTGCTACCTCTTGTCTAAAATCCCCATTGTATCCTTTAGATTGTAAGCTCATGGGATATCTAGTTAAGCACATTGTATAAAAGAGCTCCAATGGATAGCTGGCTTACGGACAGGGCTCTCTCAACCTCTTGTATTTGTCTGTTGTAGAAGGTTGGCCGGGTCTTGGGTCATAACAGAAACTGTTCTTTCTTCCAATATTAGGAAAGCTTCCCTGTCAGGCCCAGGTCCCAAAGCCTTATGATGTAGTGTCCAGAATAAATTGGAGGGATCACTTCACTTGTCCTTCTTGCTCAAATCTCCTTTTCTTCTTCTTCTTCATTTGACACAGTCTTCTTATTCTTCTGACACTGTCTTCTCTCCTCCTTGGCTTATTTTGCTCCTTTACCTTCCTGCTACTTTCTGCTTCTTTGATCACTACTGCTCCTTTCTCTTTCTGATCTATCTCTGCTCCTTGCAGACCCATTCTGCTCCTTCTCCTACTTTACCTTTTGTGCTCCTTTATCTTCCTGCTCCTTCGGTCCCTTTCTGCTAATTTCTATTCCTTTCTGCTCCTTTTTCTACTTTACCTTTGCGCCCCTTCTGTGCTTTCCAGCTATTTGCTGGCCCTTTCTGCTCCTTCTTCAACTTTACCTTCGTGCTCCTTTTGTACCTTCCTGCCCCTTGCATACCCTTTCTTCTTCTTACTGCTCATTGCTGCCCCTTCCTGCTTCTTGTAGCCCCTTTCTGCTCCTTTTGTCCCTTCCTGCCCATTGCTGACCCTTCCTGCTCCTTCTCCTACTTTACCTTTGTGCTCATTTTGCCCTTTCTAGCTCATTGCTGCCCCTTTCTGTTCCTTCTCCTACTTTACCTTTGTGCAACTTCTGATTCTTTCTGCTCCTTTACCTTTGTGCTCCTTCTGTCCCTTCCTGACTCTTTCGGCTCCTTGCAGACCCTTCCTGTTCCTTGCAGACCATTCCTGCTCCTTGCTGCCCCTTCCAGCTCCTTGCAGACCCTTCCTGCTCATTTCTGCTCCTTCTCCTACTTTACCTTTCTGCTCTTTCTGTCCCTTCCAGCTCATTGCTGACCCTTTCTGCTCCTTGATGTCCCTTCCTGCTCATTTCTGTTCCTTCTCCTTTCTGCTCATTCTCCTACTTTACCTTCCTCCTCCTTGCTACCTCATCCCTCACTTACCTGATTTGTATGCTGCCCCCATCCCTCACGTATATGATTTGTAAGCTGCCACCCATCCCTCACTTACCTGATCTGTAGGCTGCCCCCATCCCTCACTTACCTGATCTGTAGGCTTCCCCCCATCCCTCACTTACCCGATCTGTAGGCTGCCCCCCCATCCCTCACTTACCTGATCTGTAGGCTGTCTGGGAGTTGCTGGCTGCATGTGCTGCTCCCCTGCGGTTTCAGTCAGGAGAGAGAAGCAGGGATAAGATGTAACCTACTGGCCGGCGCCGGTATTGCAGTGTATTGTCAATCTCAAATGAAAAATGTCAGCACAAGCTGAAAAATCCGGGGGGGGGGGGGGGTTAAGAGCCCCCTCTGCGGACGCCCATGAACACATGTGATTGGCGGCAGCATTACAACATAGCATAAATAACAAACCATTCATAATTACATATATCAATGTACAATTACAGAGAGCAAAGGGTAAGTGACAGTGACTCTTCAGCTGATCACAGAAAATCATAAATGTGACCTGTATCAGTTACTGAGAGGATCGGCTGGAACGCAAGAAGACATGTGAATGTTTACATGGGTTGTCATAGTAACCCAAAGCAGCTGAAAATGCCAGCCATTGTACAGCATATTTACAGAGTGCAGTGGGATCAGTGTAGGGGAAATATCACAAGAAACACATATTGTGAGGAACTGACTCTGCTGGGTTTCGAACCCTAGTTTACATTCTGCTAAACTTCTTTCTTACCAGTACACCAGCCTGCCTTGTGCAAATCTGATAACCTTGAGTCAACAAGCAATGATATCAGTGACAATTCTCTTTAGCTGTGTCAGGTCAGGTGTCTGGTTCTTGGCCTATATAAGCCACTTCCTATCTCTGTACTTTTGCCAGATTATTGTGGTTCTGTACTCTCTACTCAAGCTTGTTCCTGTTTCTCCTACCTGTTGCTGAATTTGGACCGTTTTGACTTTGTTTCTTCTCCTTCCCACTGACCTTGGCTTGCCTCACTACGATTATCATCTTTCTGTTCCAGCCTCTCATCTCTGCTTAAGACAAGACGGCCTCTCAAGGCTCAGGGGCTAAACCACCTGGGTAACGAGTGGCTACCTGTGGCAGAAAACATTGCTGATCTGGCTACTGGACTTCAAATCTTTGTAACATCAATATCATTACATATACATTGGTGATATATATATCTTATATAGAACGTCATACTAAGTGTATTTTTTTTAATTAATTTATACATATATTAATATAAAAATACAGAGTAAAATTACACGTGTGTGTGTGTGTATATATATATATATATATATATATATAATTATATATATTGTGTATCTATATTATAAAAATAAATAAATGTAAAAGAAAGTAATTTTATTCTAACTGTATTTTATTATTAATATTTTTTTTTTTTTTATCAACATACACTTAGAATGAAATAATATGCTGTGTAAAATGACACAGAGCACTCTGATTGGTGGAATTCAAGCCAACCAATCAGAGTGCTGCGACCGGTAAATGTAGAGACTTACCTGTCAGATTCTTCATTTACCTGTCAGAGCACTCTGATTGGATGGCTTAAACCCACCAATCAGAGTGCTCTGAGCCTAATTGCAGGGCAAGGCTTTATAAGCCTTCCCCCGCCCTGCAGAGCTCAGTCTGCGCAGAGCCCTCCATGGGTGAAGAAGGATTATTTTTTGTGCTTGTTTTTTCTTTACTTAGTATTAGTAAATGTGGCTAAAAGACCAATTTAGGGGACCAATTTAGGTCTTTCAGCCTTTTGGTAGCTAGCTCCCTAATTCCGTGGAGATTAGGGAGTTATCTACTAAGCGGCTGCTTATTTTGTTATTTTTTTTTTTTTAAGTGATTTCCCTATCCACATTTGTTTGCAGGGCACTTGTCCTACTCTTACATCCAATCCCTTTTGCAGCCCTCTAGCCCTTTCCAGGAGTTTTGTGCACAATGGGGTTAAGTTCGGGTTCGGGGTCAAGTTCTTTTTTTTCAAAGTTCGGCCGAACCAGCCGGACCCGAACATCCAGGTGTCCGCTCAACCAGTAATAATAAATAATAACTAAACAATTGTGTTGATTTAGTAATTTTCAGAGCATATATATTAACAGCAGTCTCTTCTGTTGTGTGTGTGTGTGTTTTTTATTTTAATGTGTGTGGGTTTTTTTATGTGTGTGTTTTTTTTTTATTATTTTAATGCAGGACTGTGCGCTGTACAAAGCATAATTGGAAGTTGGATGTCAGCAGTATGAAATATGTCAACCCACCAGACAGCTTCTGTCAAGATGAGCTTGGTAAATTATCTATGAAGTGCATGTATTATTTGACTTTTAATTTTTATGTAAACATATAGTGTATTCTTTTTGAGTCCCATAGTCCCATAGGAATGCAAAAAGAAGATTCCAAACAAGCCTTGCAGAGACAAAATTAAATATGTAGGTTGGTCAAGACAGGTAGACCAGTTTTACGATCCTTTAATTATTTAGATTTGACAAGACCAGTAACATAACCATTAATTTGGGAAACTGATTTTTATGTTTTTCTTGTTTAGTTTTTTATCAAGCACTTCAGTATTAGGTGCAATCCCATATATACATGGATTGTCACCTAAAAGTAGCTTTCAGTATGGTAGGATAAAAGCTATGTAGAGAATTTTTAATAATTCAGTATTATTATTTTCTTATATATTTTTTTGCTACCACGTTCCACTTCTTGTAGTAATGTCTGTTATGTATCTATCTTCTTTATGTTCGGTTTTTCTGTATTTTGTTCATATTTTAAAATCTTTCTAACTTGTTACATAACTTCTTTTAAATTCTACACTGGTTATTTTATTTTTAAGTATGGGAATAGCTAATTAGATTGAGCCACCTTACATAAAGAATTTAAAATAAAAGCAGGTACTGTGATTTAAAATGCATTATTATAGGTCTTAAGTAGGTTTTTAAAAAATGAACAAAAAAAAAATAGAAGAATATATATGAGACACAATTGTATTTGCTTAAACAAAAAAACTATCTGAAATATAATTAACCAAAGTGGCCACAATTCCCTTCCCCAAAATAAAGGAATTTTCATAACTGCACGGAATCAGACTGTTTTCAAACGTTAAATAGAGTTCTAAGTCAAGTTTATATCCGAACATGTTAATTCAAAGTTAATTTCAAACATAAGATCCACGTAATCACAAAGTGAAAGCATAACTGAATTAAAGAAATTTCCAGTTGGCTATAGTGACCTTAAAGCGAATCACCATCTGGGGTCCTTGCATATTTTGAAAAGACTCCAGCTGGTCAGGGCCGTCTTTAACGCGGGGCAAACGGGGCAGCTGCCCCGGGCCCAGTTTCTCTTGGGGGGCCCGAGGAACCTGCCCGTGGGCCCCGCTGCCCTCATCAATTTATTTTTTTCCCCATCCTCTGAGTCCCACCGGGTGGCCCATGCACTTAGGGCCACCCAGTGGGCTTGTATCAGCAGGGGCCCAGTCGGGCGCTGTTGCCCTTTAACACTGCGACCGGACCTCTTGCTTTCCGGCAGCCGGCTGAGAGGAAGTGACTGCCGCAAGTCACTTCCTCCCATAAACAGAGGAGCTGCACGGAATCTGGCAGGAGGAGTCATGAGGGAGAGAGGACGCGGCTGCAGTGAGGATGGAGGATCCTCACTCCCATCATGCTCAGGCACCACACTGGACTCCAGGGAAGCCACCCTCCAGCAAAAGGTAGGAAACTGGAGGGTGAGTTTAAAAATGTACATTTTACATGTGTGTCAGTATGTCTGTTTGTCTGTGTGTCAGTATGCCTATGTATGTGTGTGTGCCAGTATATCTGTGTGTGTGTGTGTCAGTATGCCTGTCTGTGTGTGTGTCAGTATGCCTGTCTGTGTGTGTGTCAGTATGTCTGTGTGTGTCAGTATGTCTGTGTGTGTGTGTGTCAGTATGTCTGTGTGTGTGTGTCAGTATGTCTGTCTGTCTGTGTGTCAGTATGCCTATGTGTGTGTGTGCCAGTATATCTGTGTGTGTGTGTGTTTCAGTATGTCTGTGTGTGTGTCCGTAAGTGTATGTGTCAGTATGTCTGTCAGTGTGTCAGTATGTCTGTTAGTGCATGTGTATGCATGTGTCAGTATATCTGTCTGCGTGCCAGTATGTCTGTGTGTGTGTGTCAGTATATCAGTCTGTGTGTGTCAGTGTATGTGCCTGTGTGTGTGTGTCAGTATTTCTCAGTGTATGTGGGTGTCAGTGTGTGTGTCAGTATATCTGTCAGTGTGTGGGTGTCAGTATTTCTGTCAGTGTATGTGTGTCAGTATGTTGATCAGTGTATGTGTCTGTGTGTGTGTGTCAGTATGTCGGTATATGTGTCTGTGTGTCAGTATGTCGGTATATGTGTCTGTGTGTCAGTATGTCTGTATATGTGCCTGTGTCAGTATGTCTGTCAGTACGCCTACCAGTGTATGTGTCTGTGTGTGTGTCAATATATGTACCTGTGTCAGTATGTCTGTCAGTGTATGTGCCTGTTTATCTGTATGTAGTCAGTGTATGTATCTGTGTATCTGCTTGTGTGTCAGAGTGTGTACCTGTGCATCTGAGCCGCAACTTTAAATACAAATACACCTCTCCATTCAAACTTCAACACTACATATAAAACACACTCCTGCATTGAAACGTCAACACTACATACAAGCACACTCCTACATTCAAAAACAAACACTACACATAAATGCACACTTGCATTCAAACTCCAGTACCATTCCAGTACCATCCAGTAGCATTCACACATACAAACACATACTCCATACAAACACATCCTTACATTCAAACATACAAACATGGCTCAGTGCTAAATACAACCCTGCAAGCATGGGAAATTGGTAGAGTCCCAGCTGTCAAAGCATTGTTGGAGTTGCACAACAGATGGGGTTCTACCTTTAGTCCAACCTTGCAATTGGGGGTCCCAATAAAATTCATTCTACTTTAGTACCGCCACTGCGTTGGGGTGGATGCCGTGATTGCATACCAGGGAGTGAGGGGCGAGAGCGGCAGGGCCCATGGGGCCCAAGCAAACACTTGCCCAGGGTCCATTCGTTATTAAAGACGGCCCTGCAGCTGGTGACTGCTCTGCTGCGTGTCTGATGCCTGGGGTGCAGGGGAAGGAGAGATACCTGAACTTGTCTCTTGCAGCCACTGCCACGGTCTTCCTGACTGTCCCCTTCTGCTCTTGCTGCTCAATCTGCTTGGAGCTCATGACCATGTTATACTTTAATGCACGGAGAATCCCACGAGACTCCAGAAGCTGCTGTAGACAAAGCCTTTATTTCCTACTGCCATCACTAGTGATGTCTGGGGAAAATTGCAAGACTTGACAAAAGGTAGAGCTACCTTTTATCAAGTGTAGGAATTATACTGAAACCATGTGGTCTCTACTTTGTTTTAGTATAGCTCTTGACTGCATTGGAATTTCAGTGGCACAGTCACTACAAGTTTATCATAAGATTTCATATTTATGAAATACTCATTTTGGAGGGGAGGGGTGAGAGAGGGGTGTAATGAAATCATTACAAAATCATATATAAAACACAAGTATTTACAATTTCCTATTTTTTATAATTTATTTTTGTATGTAGATAAAAGTATGTAGATAAAAATGTTTCCATTCTTTTTTGCCTATATGAAAAAAGTGGGTTAAAATTTGCTAATTATTTGTTGAACAAGCAACTTGGTAGACATTGTTGAGAATGCTCTTCATAGGACTTTTTTTTAGCTTTTTGCATATTTTTTGAAGATTCACAAAATTAATTGGTGTACAAATTTACTCCAAATAATCATAATTTTTATGAAGTATGTTCCCAAGTCTGATAGAATGGAAAAATTAGAAAACCTGCCTCTATTTAGGCATTCAAGAAAGCAAGGCCAGTGGTTTTTTCCTGTTTCTCTCTTTAGAAAACAAGTCTTGTCCTTGCTTACGATTGAGAGACATGGCACTATTTCTCCTAATACGGTTGTAGCCTATCCCCTGCAACCCAGCTAACCCTTCCTCATACTGCAGCACAGATAGGAAAAAAACTGGGATGTGCCAGAGTCCAAACTTTGGGATTAAACCAGTGTCAAATAATTTTAACCCAGTTAGGTAAGAAGTTGCACAGGCACTCGGCCCCGTAACAATTTAAATTAGCTTAAGTTATTGTGCAGTTGGAGTAATCCTTTAACGCATTATTTGAGCAGTAAGCATGATCCAGTACTATTTTTAAAAGTCCTAATTTTGTCTTCAACAATCTTACAATATTTGTGATGTTCTTTTGAGTTAATTGATGTAAGCATATTATCTGTCTAATTCTTTTGCAGTGGTAGAAAAAGATGAAGCTGATGGTATTTCACTTGTTGAATTAAGCCCCCCAAATCCATGGGATACTGATCCTCGTTCTCCAATAGAATTAGAAATTGGGGAGGTTCAGGTAATATGTTTGTCTCAAAATTCTAGTTTTGTTAGTTCATAGTACCATGTCTACAAACCGATTACTTTAAACCACAGCTATTAATCTGTGTGAATGTAAATATCCTGGATATTCTGCAAAGAAATCTTGCTGACATTTCAGATTTTTTAAAAATACGTATACTAATATATTAAATAACATAAATATACTATTAAATAACATAAACTGTCGAGATTACAGTTTGCACACAAAATGAGCTAATATTATACATTGGCATTGGCTTTCAAACTGAATTGTATAATCTGTTGGTGGTTGCTGAAATTGTAATATAGTGATACACTTAACTCTACCCCTGACATTTGGACTATGCCAACTTAATCAGTATATACAACCCTAGACTCAATGAGGTGTTATACATTGTTAAACACCGTACACCGGTAGATGCATGAATTTAAAAAAAGAAGATAACTTTGAAGAGATCAGACTCCACCTCCTTATGTTGTTAATGATAGATAGACAGACAAATCCAGAATACAAAAAATATGAAAGCCTGTCCTTCAGGTTGTGCAGGACCTGTCAGCCCAAATCAAAGCTAACAGTTGATGTCAAAGCCTTAAAGTAAACAAAGTATGCCGATTTATATTTTATTTGTTTTGTTTTTTGTTTTTTCTTTGCTCAGTCTGTTGTAGCAATTTCTAGTCATCAATAATGTTGAGGGAGACGAAACGTCAGAACTAATTTTGGTAGACACATTATAATGCCTATAGTTGTTTGTTTTTTGACATATGCACCAACCTCCACTGGTGTGATCTACAAGGCTCAACATCCACATATGTGCAGATTAACATAGAGATATATGTTTTTCTACTCACTCTCCGGCAAAACAAATTAAATATAATAGATTTTTAAATTTGTATTTCTGCGCTGGAATTAACTCACATCCATTGTCTTGTAATTCATTCATCTCAATCTCAGAATGATGTGCAAGGCGTTGTATGCCTAGGCGTCTAGGCAGGGCCGTCTTTAATATTGATTGGACCCTGGGCAAGCATCTGTTTGGGCCCCCTGGGCATGCAATCACTCCCTCCACCCCAACCTAGAGGCGAAACTAATGTAGAGAGTGCCTTGGTGCAACAAAAAAAAATTCAGGCCTGCCCTGTAGCACAAGAGTAAAGAAAAGATAGATCCCCATCTGTCATACAACTCCTGCGATGCTATGCCAGCTGGGGATCTACCATCCTTGCAGGGTTGTATTTTTGAACAGTGTTTGTGCAAATGAATGTCAGCATGTTATTGTATAGAGTGTATGTGTGCATGTAGGAGTGTATTTGTATGTACTGTTACCATTGGAATGCAGTGGTGTACTTGTGTGTAGTGTTTGCATTTTAATGCAGGGATGTGTGATTGTTTGTAGTGTTGGCTTTTAAATGCAGGTGTACTTTTGTGTGTAGAGTTGGTGTTTGTATATAATTTTAGCGTTTTAATACAGGAATGTATTTGCATGTTATGTTTGTATTTGCATGCAGGGGGGTGTTTGGATGTAGTGTTGTCTTTTAAATACATGTGTACATTTGTGTGTAGTATTAGTGTTTCAGCAAACTGGTGTGTTTGTAATGTTTGTGTTTGCAGGGGTCTGTTTGCATGTTGTGTGATTTCTATAACACATATACACATACACATTAACACGCAGATACACACATGCTCACACTGACACATGCTCACACCTTGACACATACTGGCACATACACATACACACACACTCAGATACACACCCTTTGACACACAGATACAAGCACTTTGATATACACACACTGGCACATACACACACACACTGACACAGGTATATACACACACACTCAGATACACACATACATAAAGGTATAAATGCAGGGGTGTATATGTGTACAGTGCTAGAGATGGAATGTAGGAGTGTATTTGTGTTGGCATTAAAATGCTGGGATGTATGCATTACCACACAATCAGATGCACACTTACACACACACCGAAACACACACACAGGTGCACATACAGGTGTATGAGGTATACATACACACAGAAACACTGACACACAGACAAACACAGCCAGATACACACATATATATGTGTACATTTACATATTTTAATCTCTGCCTTCTAGCAGCTCTTGGACAGCAACTCCCAGCAACCTTGGCCAATATAATGTCTCAACTCTGTTCTTACATACCCTGGTCCAGAATTTGGCAAAAGTGACATTTGAAAATGGTGTACAGCCTTTGATAACACTTGATGCAATATGTTAAAATAAATACTTTTTAAATTTATATTTAATAGGGAACTGTCAGGTTCTTCTAGGATTTTTAACATGTACTTATTCCCTGTGTGTTACATTACAAACACCAACACACTTAAATAAAAGTGATATCAGAAATTAGCAACAAAAAAAAAACATATTTAGCCACCCTCCTGTCTCCTTACCTTTTGGATACAGAAAGGTGGCTTCCCTGGTGTCCAGTGAGAGCTTGCTGGCTCAGGCTGATGGAGTCTGCCATCAGCTTTCTCAGTCCCTCTCCCCCACAATGCTTGCATCCTCCTCCATGCGGTGTGTGCCTCCTCCCCAGCGGCACTGAGGAGGAAGTGATCAGTTCTTACTGGGAGGAAGCAATCTGACCTCACTTCCTCCCAGCATGCCCAGGAAACAAAGAGACTCACAGGGCATTATGTGAGGGAGCTAGCTGTGAGTATGTAGTCAGCCACCCCCCATATAACAGGGGCCCGGGCCGGTCCAGAGCAGTATTAAAGGGCTGTGGCCCCTGATTACCTCAGGTGCCGCAGGGGGCCCATGGGGCAGCTGCCTTAGGGCCCCCCCTTTTGCCCCTCCTTAAAGACGGCCCTGCGTCTAGAACTGAGCTATGCATATCTTTAAAAAAAAAAAAGAGGTATGTGCAACAAATAGCTCTCTGCACATGGGATACCTGTATAATGTCGGTGCAGTGCTACAAGTTTTAATCTTCAATATAGCATAACACATTATTTATACATTTCGAAAATATTTTGCAGTCAGTGTATTGATAGTATTGTTATATCTTTAACATGCTCCTCTTGTTGTAAGCCTAAAAATTAGTGTTTTTATTTTTTAAATGTTTTATTGATTAGTAAGTTTATTGAACCATACAGGAAAATTGTCAGTATTGGAGAGATCAAATGATCACTGAAAAATCATTCTTACACATACATGTTATAGTGTTTAACAGTGTACAAAGGGCATTGCCAGTCCCCATGTAACATGAATGTTATGAATGTGTATGTGTCTTAACTACAGTCTTAAGTTAGAGGTTACTAATTAACAAGATGTGCTTTCATGTCTTGATTATCTTGAAACTCTAGAATTTCTAGCTATAACTAGGTACAGTCATGTAAGAGGACAGGTGGCCATTTTTTTCTACATATGACCCGAACGATGTTGCCTCTGGTAGAATACACAATGAACAGATGCACACTAGAAACCACAATTTTCTATACCTATTCTACACTTCTGCCATACCTTAAAGCCCTCTCCTCACTCATAGCCCATCCTAAAGAGCAACTTCCTGGAATGCATAAAGTTTTTTTAATATTTTTTCGTAAGAAATCAGAAATTATACATTGATATGACATCAAATTAATGCTTGAATACAGGAATGCAGAACTGCTTTGCATGTTGGGAATATTGACTTGGTAACTGTTGTTTACAGTATTTTTCCACAACTGCTGAAGACCTCAAATGTATTTTTACAGATGGGATGTTTTTTTTAAATGTGAAGATGATTATTGTTTTACAGTCATTAGAGGCACTTCCTTGTCTTTCACTTAACAATGCAACTTTCAAAGATTTAAGATAGAGTGATCAACATAAAGCACTATGACTTTTATTTAATATCAAATCAAGGCCTTTGTGAGGTATATATATAACTGGTGCATTCATTCATTTTCTAATTTCCAACTTTGTGTAGGTTACATACCTTACCCATGCATGCATGGATTTGAAGTTTGGTGACAAGCATATGATTTTTGACCCATGGCTGACTGGGCCTGCATTTGCCAGAGGATGGTGGTTGCTTCATGAGCCTCCTTGTGATTGGCTAGAAAGATTGTGTCGTGCTGACTTGATTTATATAAGTCACATGCACTCTGATCATCTAAGGTAAATTCTAGAACACTACCATGTAATACATTCCTAATTATAAAATATATATCACTTTTTAGTTGCCTTTTTTTTTAGCAGTAAATTTGCTAGATTTGCTAAGATGTTTAAATCTGCAGAAGAAATAAAAATACTATTATTATTTAAAATAGCAATACTTTTGAAATGTAATCTTTATAGCGGGACTTAACATTTCAGGCCCAATGCTACATGCAAACTGCAAGCCTGGAGTGTCCATGAAACACTCAACTGGGTTGAAATTCTACTTGCCTGGGATAATGGCTAGTGGCGAGTGGAAATTTTGAATCCTTACCACCTTTGATTCAAATTGTTTATAAACATATAAAAAGCATGGAGTGAATTTTTAAGTTAAATCTATATCTGTGAAATCAATTGTGACAGACCACCCAGTCACTAAAGACTTGTACCGAGCTCTCAGCCACCTAAAAGACTGTAATCACCAACTAAATTACCACTCCAGGCCCCTCCTGAAGAGGTAATTTAGTTGGTGAAAGTTTTTGGTGAGAGTTTTTCTGGAGTTTCGTGGATGTAGCGCTAGCAACAAACCTATGAAAAGCCCTAGTAGCTGAGCTCATGGAGCTAGACCCAGCCTGCTCTGTCTCTTCGGCATCCTCTTCACCCTCAAAAGAATCAGAACAGATTAAGGAGATCTAAACTCACTTTGCGCTGTTTGGTCCCAACACCACACAAGAAGTGATCCTGAAGGTGTTATCAGGTGCTGATGAAGTCGCCCAAGCTAAAAGGGACCATCATATTTGGATAGCCTAGCTGCAAAGAGCAGGGACTGCCTCAGGAGGGAGCCCAAACACTCAGTGGGAAAAAAGGAAGGTCCCTTTTACTGAGTTCAAGGACAACGAGGAGGAGATTAACAGGAATATGGCTGACTTCAAGCACCAATGTGTCCTACACAAATTACCCAAGGAAGATTGTATCACCATACTACCTGGCAAATTGTCGGGGGGAAAGCCTCTGAAACTGGGAGATCCATAGCTATGAGCATGTGCATGAGTCACTGCTAGCTCGTTACGCAATAACCCAAGAGGCATACCACAGAAGATTTTGGAAGCTCTGAAAATCTAATCGGGATTTCTACATGGTTTGGACTTTCCTCCTATACCATGCTGCATCACACTGAGTCAGGGGGTGTTAGGCCACCACCATGGATGACATCCTGCAGCTGGTACTCTTGGAACAACATGAGCTTCAAACATGAGAACAATGATCTTGGGCCCATAGAATCATGGGGAAACCTGTTCAAGCCAGAGTCATGGATAAATGCCAGCACAATCAGAAACTGATCCTTGTGAATGGCCAGACAGCCAAAGGGCTGCGGGACACTGTGTCCACCTTAACCCTAGTGCAGAGACACTTAGTCAGGGATGCTGAGAAGACTGGGAAATTGGTAGCAGTTGGAGCCATCTACTGCCATCTACTGCCTCTCCAATGCTCCTGTTCACTTAAACTGGGGAGCTGTATCTGACTCTGTGAACACTGGATTAATTAAAGACTTGCCCACCAAGGTTCTGCTTGGGAATAACTTGGGACCCCTCACATCCGCTTTCTCTTCCAAAATACCAGTGGAGGCGCACCCAGTCACACCCTCCTACAAGCTTGATCCCATTCGGACAAGGGCCATGTAAGACACACTACCCCTGCCCCAACTGGAGAGTTAGTCCCATTAATCTGGGATTCCCCAGAGAAGTTGCCAAAGATCCTATGTTACCAAAGTATAGGTCCAAGGCAGCGACTGAGCAGGGGAATGGTTTGTGTGGGAACAGGGGTGACTGTATAGGGTGACAGAGACAAGAGGAGTTGCCCCAGTGCTGAAGTGCCAGCTTGTAGTACCCAGGAAGTAATGGCTGGAGCTCCTGCAGATCAGGCACAATGTCTCCCTGGTTGGACATCTAGGCATTTGTTGGAAGTCATACTGGTTGACCCAGAACTTATCTTGATCTGGGATCTCCCAGGACATCCGGAAATATTTCCAGACCTGTGTGCCAGCTAGCTGGAAAAATTGTAGTCCATCCCAAGGCTCAGTTACAGTCTATGCCTCTACCAGTTTTGGGTCATGCCATTCGGGATGAAGAATGCCCCGGCTACCATCCAACATATGGTAGATGGGCTCCAGCACTATGCTTGTGCGCATCTGAACAACTTAGCCATTTTTAGAGACACTTAGAAGGCTCATTTGGAGCATGTAGGATAGATCCTGGACAAGATTTGGGATGTCAGCATGCAGCGAGAGTAGTGCCACATTGGTATGGCTGAAGTACAGTATCTGGGAAAACTAGTAGGTTGTGGGAAGCAACGTCCGGAGCCAGCAAAGTATAAGGCTGTGGCAAATTGGTCCACACCCCCTACCTAGACACAAGTTATGGCTTTTCTGGGGACAGCCAACTACTACCGACACTTTGTACCTGACTACAGCACTATCACTAGGCCCATAATAGACTTGACTAGGAAAAACCTCCCTAGACAGGTCCTGAATGTGAAACCACCTTCCAGTCTTAATGATGTGCTGACAACCACAGATCTTAACAAGTATAACATACAGATGTTTGAATGTTTGGACTGGGAGCAGTTCTGACCCAGGTCAGGGAAGATGGAGAACACCCCATCACCTACATCAGTAGGATGCCTCTAGCCCGGGACTGAGTTATGCTGCGGTGGAGAAAAAATGCTTGGCCCTGGTCTAGTTACTGAAAAAAACTTACCCCAATATTTGTATGGACGAGTCTTCACACTTCACACATGGACAAACCACAACTCATTTGTCTGACTTAATCGGGTTGCAGAGCACAATGCATGGTTGCTGCAGTGGAGTTTGGCCCTGCAACCGTATGACTTTACCATTCACTATCGACCTGGTAAGTAACATGGGAACGCCAACAGGTTGTCCCAGCAGACCGAGCTAGTCTCTTAAGAAGTTTTTCCTGGACATTCCCAAGTTGACCCGAATAGGGTCAAGCCATGTCTGCTGGAGAAGCATACAAGGGGGGAGCAGTGTGACAGACCACCTGGTCACTTAAGACTTGTATCGAACTTCCAACCACCACCCTCTCCTAAAACAATTTAATCACCAACTAATTTACCCCTCAAGACCCTGCCTCCCAAATCAGTGCACCATTAAGTGATCCCAGAGATGTCAGTGCACTGGCAGAGGCACGGATACCCTGAGTGGAAGCAAACTATGAATATTCTGGAACTCCAGCTCATATAGCAGAGCTGCTGCTAGCCTGTAAAACCTTGTAGGGGGTGCTCTTGGTCCTTGAATGACCAAGCAGAGTGCTATTTGGTGGGGAAATAGGGGAAGTTGTGAGGCATCGAACCATACTAAGAACTTGAGGGAGCTCAATGTGCAGACAAAAAGCGCCATTGTTGAAAGTGACTGGGACTTTCCACTCAGCAACCTGGAACTCCGCACCAAATCGAAGGATACTTGTGGCCTGGTGAAAACTTGTCATCCAGACAATTCAGGATAGACACCTCCTATCCAAGTGCTTTTTGGGCAAAATGGGCACAAGTCTGGGGATGTGGGCTTGAGAACCCTATTTGTGCTAAAAAAAAAAAAAAAAAAACAGTATCCGCCCACTAATTAAATTACCTGGTTAGTTACAGACACTTAGGCGTCAGGAATGGGATACAGGTATAAAAGTGTGCAGTTCACTGCAATAAAATAATTTCTACTTCATCCTACACTAAGTCTTGGCTAGTGCTTGGGTGAACCCACTATAATAGCTATTTAACAGATCACTTGGCACCCCGACTGAGTACATCCGTTGATGGATGCTCCTAGCGCTTCTTGAGGATTCAAAGCACTCTAGCCGACACCACAACCACCGCAGGCCAAACCTTTTTTTCCTTCAGAGTGAAGCAGGAACAAGCTCTTAAAAGAGCTTAGGAGTGATTATAGCATGGGAATATGCAGAGCATAGCAATCCCTTGTAGCAGATTCCCCCAATAAGAGACAGGATTCCAAATTGAAGGTGAAGTAGAACAGTCTAAAACTTTATTTTACTTGGGATTAGCCCATATGGGCATCACATTAACATTGCTGTGAAAACTCAATAAAATTACAAACAGTCAAATCATAGCAGGCAACATACAGTGACTTATTATAACATAATTACATATTTACACAATGGGTGGAGAAGACCATAATTAACACAAAATGTCTCTCCTGCATGCAGAATTAGCGATATGCAAATTTACCCGAATATGCAAATTACCAGTCTTGCTATTCAGGTAGTGCATATTACTGTTGCTACCAACAGAGGGCACTACACAAGCTCCATAGCCAAATCCACCTAGTTGGTAGCAATCCTCAGCAGTACATGAGAGCAGGCAATACATCCCAGGGGCCATAGTCACATGGCAGGAGGCTGGCAATCAGTCTTTTCCAATGCCCAGTGGCGAGACTGGTTCTGCCACAAGCTACATTCACTTTGACTGGGGGCACAGAGCTATATACTCTGGGCTATAATCACTGAGGGAAAGGGAACCCCTGCGAGTAGGTTGCCATGTAAAAATAGTGGTATATTAGATAATGTAAAAGATTTGTATTTCTCTGTGGCTATATATAAAAAAGAATAAAAAATTGGGGTTGTTGCATGCGTGAAAAAAATGGACTTTTGCCTGACATTTTCTTCTTTTTATTCAGTATTTTTATATGTGATTACTTGCAAGGTGAATGGATTGGTTCGGTAGTTTGAAACTACCGAACACCGACCACCCTCCTGGCTCATTTAGTACAAAAGAACAAACTATTAAGTGCTAAAAATCGGGTACTCGACCTCGCGAACTACCACTGGAAACTACCGAACGCCGGCTTCTCCTATTTCCCGAACAGCCAGGGAAGCCTCATTCGGTAGTTCTGTGCGAATGGACAAGGGGAGCAATCGCTACTATGGGCCAGGGGAATCCATTCAGGACTTTTGTTCGTTTTTACAGTTTTTGTGAATTGACCGACCACACACGCTGAATTCGTGGAACTGTTTTGGGCAGGAGCCGCGTGTGTGGTCGGTAAAAGGGACCCTCCACACTTTTTCAGAACCCCTGAACCGATCTGGGTGAAATTTGTGGGGATAGCTTGTGGGGAAAGGGTTGTTCTAAGTTTTGGGGAAATTATGTGCTCTCTGCCTGGAGATAATTGGTTTATTCCTTAACTTATCTCAATATCTCCCAGGCAGAGAGGAGGCGTGTAATACTGTAAATCTGTGTGATGATTAGCTGTTGTCTTTGTTTGCTGTGGGAGGTCCTCTTGCAGGAGGATTTCTCATAAAAGCCTGTGTGTTTTCAATAAAGATTAGTCCTGTTACACCCTTCATGAAGTCTAGGCTCATGTTTGGGGGATATTCTACTTGCTGGGAAGAATCACCTTGGAACTGCATTTCATCTATCTTATTCCTCTACTCCCTGTTGCAGCTATAATCACTCATACTCAGCTGTGGGGAGAGGGAACCAAGACCGCAGCACCATAACCACTGCAGGTCTTAACAGCGTGCAATAAGGAATATTTGCTCATGAGGGCAGGTCACACAGTGTCATTACAAGGAAAAATGCAGATGGCATTCATGAAATATTTTTTTTTTTTTTTACAACGCTATGATAGTTAAACTTAAGTTATATAATTGTAAATTGGTTGTTTTACTGTTTAATTGCAGGAGTTAGAAGTCACTTTATCTCTAGGAGTGTCCTTGTTTTATAGCACTAATCCTAGCAATAAAGCCTTTCAAGAAAAGTAACTAGAACTGAAACTATGACTTTAATTTGTGCGGTTAGTGAATGCTTTACATAATGCATTTTTTATTCATGTGCAATACAAATACCGTATTTTCCGCTCTATGAGATGCACTTTTTTCCTCCTCAAAAGTGAGGGGAAATGTCTGTGCGTCTTATGTAGCGAATGTGCCCCTCTGTCTCCCCCCTTATCCCCGGTGGGTCTCCTACCTTTATGTAGCGTGGCCGAGCGGAGAAGTGCTCACTTCCTTTCAGTCCAGCCGGGAACAGGAAACTGTTCCCTGTGCGCACTGCTTCGCTCATCCACGCTACATAAAGGTAGGAGACCTACCTGGGATAAGGAGGGGAGATAGAGGGGCACTAAGGGTGAAAAGGAACACTATGGGAAGGGGGGGGTGGGTGGAAGAACACTAGAGGACATTGGACAGGGGGCAGTGGGGGAAAGAACACTGTGGGTAAAAGAATACTGTGGGACTGGGGGGAGGGGGATGGGAGTGGGTGAAAGAACACTCTGGGACAGGGGAGGGGGTGAAAGAACACTGTAGGACAGGGGAGGGGAGTGGGTGATAAGCAACACCATGGGACAGGGGAGGGGAGTGGGTGATAAGCAACACTATGGGACAGGGGAGTGGGTGGTAATGAACACTTTTTTTTTTTTCTTGTTTTCCTACTCTAAAAACTTATAGAGTGAAAAATCTGGGAGTGCCGGTATCTATTGTGTGTCTTCTAATAAAGATTTCTATTTCCAGAGAGATCACAGCATTATCTGGAGATGCTTTTCCTCATCTCCATCAATAAGGTTTGCATTGTTTATATTGATAGACCCCTTTTGTAGAGTAAAACTCACAGGATTTAGAGCCGTTCCATGTGTGCAGAGAGGGAATGTGCCTGGAGATAATTGGGTTATCCTTTAGCTGACTCAGTTATCTCACAGACATGGCGGAGGTGATTGTCTGCTTGCAGTGGGAGTGTTTATCTTTGTCACTGAACTATTATTGGTTGTAATATTTGTGTCCCTGTCCCCCACAAGGTCCAAGTGGGAGGTCCCCTTGCATGGGGACTTGCATAAAAGCCAGTGTGGCCTCAATAAAGATTCATTCCTGTTGTACCCTTCATAAAGTCTAGGCTCATGTTTGGGTAGCTAACTACTTGCTGGGGAGAAACTACTTGGATGCTGCATTTGTCTGGAACTATTCGTATCTATAACCGAACTGCAACTATAATCACTAAGGCTTAGCAGTTCTGGAGGAATAGGCAAACAAGGTACTTAAGATACCAGCGTTCGTAACATGGGACATAAAGTGGACACAGGGACCTGTGGACTTTTAGGAGTCGTCCCATGGACGACGCCTTCCTTACCTAGATAAGGAGAAGGTTTCTCAGATTTTGCCTGAGGGGCCTCGTTAGAGGTAACCACTAATGGTCCAAAACATTGATAATAAGTGATCCATCTTTCCTAGTGGTCTCTCTACAGCCACATTTAGTCAATTCTACTGCAGTATCATGCCATTTATTTGCTACTTCTACTAAATCATTATCTGCTAACCATCCTCTATAAATTGCCATAAATTCCTTCCATATCTGTGGGTCAAGGGTGCCCTCTGAGGGCATGCCAGCTTTCTTTAGTAGTTTCTTTATTTTCCTAGTAGCTCCTTGTCCTTTATGATGTTTGACTATAGTCAGAACGGTGAATTCCTCCTGGGTACTTTGAGAATTACCCATTTTACCTATAAGGGTTAATTACTCACTTAACCAAGACAAGACTATACAAACCGTATTTAAACACTTAGGACCACTGCAGTGGAATTTTCACAGTCTTTGTCTTCCTAATCTAAACACAGATCAGGAGATCTGCCTTGGGGGATTCTAATTCTAATCATGAAACACAAAACAAGACAAACAATAAAGATAACTTGGAACCCACAGATATATTCTACAATCTCAAGATTTTTTTCACAAGACATTCCACCTGAACATATTACACCACAGAAAACAAGTTCTTTAGGAAGAGACCTTTTTAAATCCTTACTCACCTGGACAAGGGACACGGGGAACTCACAGAGAGTGAAGCAAAAATAGGTAGAAAATAAAAGTTTTCTTACCCACTGCAGCTTTAAGATTCACCGTCTATGGCGGCTCCCTGTCTCCAGAATTTGCATCCGGATGGAATGGATTGTCTCTCCCGGGTTTCGGTACCAAAATTGTTATGGATAAAAACTATAATCCAAAGATATGTTTAAGGAAACCCAAATTGTTAGTTCGAGCGCTCGGAGAAAGCAAAATAAGACACATGGAGATTGTATATTAACAGATGCTTCTAGCTTTAATTGGGGGCAATTGGTTTTATAAAGTGGGGGATACATGCTTACGTGCTAAACATATTTACTGGGGTTTTTTTTAACAGTCATAGGAAAGGAATGTAAGAAGAGACTTATTTCTAAATGTCACAAGATAAGCAGTCTACAAGAAGTTAATTTAAACATAAAACATATTGTTATCCAAGTTAGCCAATTTTATTACAGACTGAAACGAAAATTGCATCTGTAGCTTGAGCCTTGGAATCAAGGTGCATTCCTTCAGTCAGTCAATTGATTTCGATTAACAATCAAAGCAAATCAAACAGATTTAAAAACTAACAGAAATCTAACATTTCTTTTATATGTTTTCAGGTCCTAGAGAAGCTTTCTCCCAGTTAATATGTTGAATAAATATGTCATAGAAAAGTTTGGTTCTGTGCCACAATATATTTCACATGCTATTAGTACTCTTATAAAAAGATTATAATTTTATATATCACAGATCCTTGTCTGCCTCTGCTTGCTTACTACCCCCTTAGGCATTGTGATGCATAAATATACCACAACATTGCAAAAGTCATTGTAAAGGATAATAACCCAGAACAGAGTACTGGGCTGCATAAGACACAGGGTCAACTTGCCCTCAGCACACAATTAGAAATATCTCTGGATGTGCAGTGTTTAAAGCTTAAATACTGCACATCCAGACTCCTACCACCATGACCACTTTAAAATGCAGAACACAAATGAAATTATTATAAGCTAATTTACACATTCTGTTTAGGGCTGAGGTTAGAAAAATTGCTAGTGGCAGTCTTACCATGTGGGTGGTCATGAAGAGTTTGAAGTAGAGTCTAAGAATAAATTTACTGCAAAAACGGTATTATGCAATATATTTGAAACCTAACAAAAATGTTTTGTTATAAACATATAAACATGTGTCAAATATAAACATTCACTATCTACTGGTACATTACACCACTTTTAATACTGTTTCTGCTAGGCTTTCAAATTCTTTTATTTATGTTTTTAACAAATTTTAACAAATTCAAACATAAAACATCATATGTAATAATTAAAGAAAGAAATAAGGGTAACAAGAATGAGAAAAAAATGGAAAACATGAATATTATAAAATAAAACAATCACACATGACCTTGACTATCAATTTGAAATTAAAATAAATGAAACGTTAACATATTCACTTACACAGACTTGTATTTAAGAAAAAAACAACCATATAAACAACATTTAACATTTATAAAGCATTATTATAACTTATGTATTATGACCATGAATCGGGAACAAAAATATTTTTTATATTGTAAAAATTGTTCATCTTTAACTCTCTCTAATTTTCTTTTCCCAAGAATCTCATATTGGACCTAATTGTGCATACATTTTCTTCACGATTTATCAGAAGTACCTGGAAACATTTTTCTTAAATTCTGGTTGGTACTAGGTACCATCTGCACAAAATCTTAAAATGGTTCTCGAGATGTTTCGAACACAGAGTCTTTCCCTGAAGGGCATTGGTAATATTTGTACCATTCTGATACAACTAAAGATGACAGCAATTATTTTTCCCAGGCCAACATGAATTCCATCTTTTGATGCAGGACAGATGATAAATACTTCTAATGCAACTTTCTTTCCATCTTATCTAGTTATCCTTCACTAAAGCATCTTTCTGAAAAACGACCTCATGTTCCGATATATGTTGGGAAAACTGAACGCCCTGTCTTTTGGTACTTGGAGAATAGTGGGGTGAAATTAACAAACATCAATATCGTCCAATTTGGTATATGGCAACAGGTTAGATTAATCCGTCCTAAAGTTTTTTGGTGTTTTTTTTAATAATAACATCCTATTTTTGTGAAGATTTATTATTTAGTTTTGTGGCACCAACAAATTCCACTGCACAGGATACAAATTAATTACAATAGATATAAACTAGGTGCAAATTAACCAAAGCTATTGTCACAAAAATAACAATGGTCCATAAAATCAAAACTTATTACACATGTAGGCCTAGTTAACTGACAACCATATAAAATAAAGTTTTATTAGGGACTCAATAAAGTTGTAACATAAAATTAATTTTCTTTGGGTTTTACAATTTCAGGCAATTCTTTGCTTTATATTAATACCTCTATCAGGGTATTAGGACTGTTTTCGGGCTTGCCTCTTTTGTGTAAGTCCTCCTCAGCCCTTCTTATTAAAGTTGGAAAGAAATATACAGGGAAGAAAAAAAACTTGTTACTTATACTTATTAGTGTCCATCTTTTAACAGAAACGTAATGAAAGATAATTATTTGGGCAAATAAAATTTTGTATTGTACAGTTTAACTGATGTAGGGCAGCAGAGTATATCTTGAAAGCTCTGCATATATGTTTGCATATTTTGCACATCTATCTAACTATAATTTATATAAATTGTAGTCCATTAAGCACAATTCACCAGTTAGTGAAAAAATTCCAATCAGCGGTTTCGAACAGCAGCCCTTAATGAATTAAGTGAATGCCATATATTTATGTCTTTGAACAATTTATGCTTCTATTAATTATATAGTCTCTAGAACAGAGGTAGGCAACATGTGGCACTCCAGATGTTGCGGACTACGTCTCCCATAATGCTCTTTTATAATGCTGGCAAAGCTTTAGGGAAATGTAGTAGTGATAATGCTGACTAACAGACTGTAAGATGCTTATATAATATATTTACCAATATTAACATTTGATTATTAGGTAGATGAACATCTTAGATTTATGATACTGATGGATGGAGTCCACCCTGAAATGGATACATGCATCATAGTTGAATATAAAGGTAACAACTTCTAAATTTGTAAGAATACTATGTATAGTTAATATATGCTTGTGTTGTGGGACCAATGAGTGAAGAATGATTATTGTAATATAATATTGTAATATAATATAATGAGAAGCCACTTTTTCTGCACATATCTGTATTTGTGGGATTTACTATACTAGAAGTTGTCTTGCTTCCCTTGTTTCCCCACCCTTTCTCCCTTTAAAGGGATATACAGGGATATAAAGGGACACTATAGTCACCTGAACAACTTTAGCTTAATGAAGCAGTTTTGGTGTATAGAACATGCCCCTGCAGCCTCACTGCTCAATTCACTGCCATTTAGGAGTTAAATCCCTTTGTTTATGAACCCTAGTCACACCTCCCTGCATGTGACTTGCACAGCCTTCCATAAACACTTCCTGTAACGAGAGCCCTATTTAGGCTTTCTTTATTGCAAGTTCTGTTTAATTAAGATTTTCTTATCCTCCTGTATGTTATTAAAGTTCAATTTAGAGATTGAGATACAATTATTTAAGGTAAATTACATCTGTTTGAAAGTGAAACCAGTTTTCATGCAGGCTCTGTCAATCATAGCCAGGGGAGGTGTGGCTAAGGCTGCATAAAAAGAAACAAAGTGATTTAGCTCCTAAATGACAGTGAATTGAGCAGGGAAATTGCAGGGGAATGATCTATACACTAAAACTGCTTTATTTAGCTAAAGTAATTTAGGTGACTATAGTGTTCCTTTAAATATGAGGAACTGATGAACGGAAAAAGAATCAGAGGTCCAGTGTCACCATAGTACACACATACTCAAGTGACTTGAGCCTATCCTGAGAGGCTCTGGCCCACGTGGGTGGGATCATTGTGATTTTACACAACCATAGACATTTCTGTGTCACTACAATATTGCACTATATGAGTTTTATTGTTCCAGATTTGTATATTGGGATATACTGCTTATATACTGAACACTGTGTTAAACCATAGGGGTAAGTTTGTATTCCCTAAAGCGCTCCATTTACACATCAGTGGTGGTTTATATATATTCTTCACTTTTGTGTACTTTCCTTTCACATACATTTCCATAGGGAAAGAAGGAGAAGGGAGTCAGAGTGGGAACTCCCATCAGACTGAGCCCACACTGGACCCCAGGGAAGTCACCCTCCTGCAAAAGGTAGGAAACAGGAGGGTGACTTAAACATTTTGTATGTGTTTGTGTGCCTGTCTGTGTGTATGTCTGTCTTTATGTATGTATGTGTCTGTCTGTGTGTCTGTCTGTATGTGTGGGAGTCTGTATGTATGTGTCTGGATCATACAGACACATAAATACAGAGACACACACAGACACATACATACAGATATACACACACACATACAGTTTTGTGGAACTGTTTAGGGGGTTAATGAATCTGAGAGGTTACACTGTCTTGTATCTTTTTAGCAATGGTATGTTTAGTGTTGACCATACTTAAGCTATCACTCGTCATGTTGCCAGCGCTATGCATGCAATTAGCTTGTTCTTTGCCCTGGTAAGAGAATCCAGGGGCTTGGAGAACAACAGCCCCAAGGGTCTAGGGACCATGGTTGATCTAGCAGTTTGGAGATCAATGTGGTGATGCTTTGCCATAAGGGTTTCAGCTTGGGGCATGTCCACCAGCAGTGGAGGTAACCCTTCCAACATTGATTGGAGGATGCTTGCTGTATGGTAGCTAGGCGTTGGGGTGTTGAATACCAATAAAATAACATTTTGTAAGCCTGTTATTTGTGTGTCACACAAATGGATATGGAGGCCGTGGCTTCCCATATGTCTGACCAGTTCGAGGGTTTGTCAGGTGGCCCCAAGTCTGTTTACGATGCTGTTATGTAGGGGAGTGTTATTTGTGTAGTTTGAGTTGCTATTCTGGGATACGGGTAATAGATTTGTCCCTTCCTAGAGGGGTGCTCCGTGTAGTCCAATTCGAATTGCGATAAGGGGGCAGTGCCCGCTTGTTGAATAATGGGCATGGAAGCGAAACTTCTAAGCTGGATATATAGGAAGTAGTCGAACGTTGTAAAGGTGGACTTTTCGGTTATATCCCTCTATTCTATGATTTTCTTGCTGTGATATAAGTGGTCCAATCGTGAGATATCTCTGTTCTCAAAGTGGGCAAAATGGATTGCTGTGAGACGGGGTGTAAAGAGCTTGTTCCTCCAGATAGGGGTCAGAGGAGACAGAAAGGACGACAGTTCAAATCTGTCCCTCAGTCTGTCTCATAAATTGTCAGGATTACTATATGATCCAGCACTTAGAATTGTGTTACACAGATGACTAATAGGTAACGTATTACCGGGCCTAACGTACCAAAGAATAGTCAGGATAACAGCCGAGGTCAGGGGACACAGAAAGGGACACAACGTTAAAGGAAAGCTAGAGGTCAGGAATACCAGAATACAGGAAAGTCAAAATCAAAGCCAAAGTCAGAAAAAAACAGAATAAACTTGAATAAGGAACACGCTCTCGGACAACCACTAGAGAAACCACAACAGGGCAATGAGGAAAGGTAATTTTAGGTTTCAATACCTGCTTTACCTTTTTGATTGGCCGAGATCGATCTTTGACCCCAAAACGTGCATGCCAACATCGTCAATCACGTGAGCGGACATGGGGGTATAAGTAACCGTGGATCCGCAGCAGCCGGTGTCCATTAACATGCCGCAAGTGTTAGTCATGCAGATGCAGGGCCGCTGACCGCAAGGTGAGGAAGAATATGTTACATTGAAGACCGCCCACCGGGCGGGCAGGACCAGGCTTAAGAGGAAATTTAGCATGAAAATAGCGAATCTTGCGGCCAGCATGAATATCAGAGACCGGGACCCAAGAACGGTCAGCCGGTCCATAACCTTACTAACTACTCCAAAATGCCCCGATAAAACCTGGAATCAATTATGGAAGAGACCTCATACTCCTCTTGTCCAGAAACAAGCAAGGGAGGAGGGGGGACAATAGGGACCAGGGCTGGTGCAAGGTTTTTTGCCTCCCCAGGCAAAATAAAGATTTGCTGCCCCCCAGTGACATCACAATGCCCCACCCATATGATCTGCAATATGAACTAATGCCAGTGCTGTACACAGTGTGTGTTTACATTAAAAAGCCTGCAGGGACAGGATATAGACACCAGAACCACTTCATTAAACTGCAGTGGTTCTGGGGACTATAGTGTCCCTTTAATGTGAGGTAAGTTAGAGATTAGTGTCTCTAATAATATACTAGATTACCTACTTACAACCTGATGCGGATGGTGATGGGCTCTGGCTGCAGTCTGGCTCCACTGGTCTGGTGTAGAACAGGCTCTCTGGAGGCTGTTTGTAACTGTGGTCACAAAATTCAAAGTTCTGGGGGAACGGGAAGCAGCTCCATTTTTTGGTGCCCGTTACACAGCTCAAGGTCTGGGCCCCAGGGCCTGACGGTTAGTATGCCCATAAGGCCCACCCATAAGTCCACCTATATGTTCGCTCACAGGAAGTGGAGTGTGTAGGGGATGTGTTATGGTAGAGGATCTAATGTGTGTGCTTATGGAATGTAGTGTATAGGGATACCAGTTTGTGTAGGTGATGCAGTGTGTTTGTGTGTAGTGGAAGCAGTGTGTGTTTTTTGTGTAAGGGATAGAAAGCAGTGTGTGTTAAAGGACCACTCTAGGCACCCAGACCACTTCAGCTTAATGAAGTGGTCTGGGTGCCAGGTCCAATTAGGGTTAACCCATTTTTTTATAAACATAGCAGTTTCAGAGAAACTGCTATGTTTATGAATGGGTTAAGCCTTCCCCCAAAGCCTCTAGTGGCTGTCTCATTGACAGCCACTAGAGGCGTTTGCGTGCTTCTCACTGTGATTTTCACAGTGAGAGCACGCCAGCGTCCATAGGAAAGCATTGTAAATGCTTTCCTATGCGACAGGCTGAATGCGCGCGCAGCTCTTGCTGCGCGTGCGCATTCAGCCGGCGGGGCGTAACGGAGGCGGAGAGGAGGAGGAGAGCTCTCCGCCCAGCGCTGGAAAAAGGTAAGTTTTTACCCCTTTCCCCCTTCCAGAGCCGGGCGGGAGGGGAACCCTGAGGGTGGGGGCACCCTCAGGGCACTATAGTGCCAGGAAAACGAGTATGTTTTCCTGGCACTATAGTGGTCCTTTAATGTATAAGGGATGTATAGTGTGTTTCTCGTTGTGTGTAAGGGATGCATTGTGTGAATCTGTGTTTGTATGCATAAGGGATGCAAAGTGTTTCTGTGTATGTAAGGGATGCAGTGTGTGTGTGTCTGTAAGGGATGCAGTGTGTGTGTGTCTGTAAGGGATGCAGTGTGTGTGTGTCTGTAAGGGATGCAGTGTGTGTGTGTCTGAGATGCATTGTGTTTCTGTGTGTGTGTAAGAGAAGTAGTGTTTGTTTGCATGTGTGTGTAAGGGATGCATTGTGTGTTTCTGTGTATGCGTGCAAAGGATGCACTGTCTTTTCGTGTAAGGGTTGCAGTGTGTGTGTGTGTGTGTGGGTGTAATGGATGTGTTGTGTGTTTCTCTGTGTGTAAGGGAAGCATGTTGTGTTTCTGTGTGTGTAGGGATGCATTGTGTGTTTGAGTATGTATAGGGATGCATTATGTGTGTGTGCATAGTGTGAAAGAGCTCCCTGTCCTGCCCCCTGTCCTATAGAGCTCTCCCTTCCATCCCTTAGAGATCTCCCCTGCCCCTTAGTGGTCTCTCCTCTCCTCTCCTGTCCCTTAGTGGTCTCTACTCTCCTCCCCCCCCACCTCCCTTAGTGGTCTCCTGTTCTCCTCTTCTTCCCCCCCCCCCGTGTTCTCCTCTTCTCCCCTTCCCTGTAATCTTATCTTCTTCTCCATCCCTCCCTGTAATCTTCTTCTCCCTCCTCCTGTAATCTTCTCCCTCCTCCCTGTAATCTTCTCTTCCTCCCCCAATCTTCTCCCCCCTCCCTCCCTGTAATCTTCTCCCCTCCCCCTGCAATTTTCTCTTCTTCTCTCCCCTTCCTGTAATCTCTTCTTCTCCCCCTGTAATATTCTCTTCTTCTCCCCTCCTCCCTGTAATCTTCTCCCCTCCTCCCTGTCATCTTCTCCCCTCCCCTGTAATCTTCTCCCCTCCTCCCTCCCTGTAATCTCTTCTTCTGCCCACTCTCTCCCTGTAATCTCCTCTTCTCACCCCTTAATCTCTTCTCCCCCTCCCTGTAATCTTCTCTTCTTCTCCCCCCCACCTCCCTGTAATCTTCTCCACTCCCCCCTTCCCTGTAATCTTCTCCTCTTCTCCTCTTGTCCTCATGGGTAATGATAGGGGATGTTTCCTGTTCTTGTATAGACTCTGTGTCAAACTGTCTAGATAAGGCGTCTGCCTTGACATTTTTAGAACCAGGTCTATATGTTATAAGAAAATTAAAGTGAGAAAGGAACAGTGAACACCTAGCTTGTCTAGAAAATAATCGCTTAGCATCTCCTATGTAAGCCAGGTTTTTGTGGTCAGTAATGATCAAAAGTGGGTCCTTGGAACCCTTCAAAAGGTGTCACCACTCCTTGAGCGCTAGAATAATGGCAACAATTCTCTATTGCCAATATCATAATTTCGCTCAGCAGGGGACAACTTTCTAGAGAAGTAGCCATAAGGATGCAAAGGAGTTTCCTGGCTCTCCCTCTGGGAGAGAACTGCCCCTACCCCTGTCTCTGAGGCATTAACCTCCAGTATGAAAGGTTTACTGGTGTTGGGATGTATCAATATGTTGGCAGAGGCAATCCTTTGTTTGAAAATTTCAAAAGCTTCTATAGCCTCCTTAGACCATATCGTAGTGCCAGCCCCCTTGCGTATCATATTGGTGATGGGGGCTATTACTGAAGAAAATCCCTTTTATAAACCTTCTGTAATAATTGGCAAAACCAATGAACCTTTGAATGGCTTTTAACCCAGTAGGCAAAGGCCACTGCAGAACAGATTCTAGTTTTTTAGGATCCATCTGAAACCCTGAGGCATAAATATTATATCCCAAAAACTGTACTTCTGATTGATCAAAAATGCATTTAACATGATTGTGGTAAGTTTGAAGTTCAGGGAAATAAATAAGGATGTCATCCAGATTGACAAACGAGTAAATATAATCCCTGAGTAAGTCATTAATAAAATCCTGTAATAAAGCTGAAACATTGCACAACCCAAATGGCATCACCAGGTACTCATAATGTCTGCTTCTGGTATCAAGGGCTGTTTTCCATTCATTGACTTCCTTAATTCTCACCAAATTGTAATCTCTTCTGAGGTCAAGCTTAGTAAATATTTTAGCGCCTTGGAGTCTGTCAAATAATTCAGCAATAAGTGGAATGGGGTAGGCATTCTTAATGGTGATTTTATTCAATGCCCTGACATGGACGTAACTCACCATCCTTTTTTGATACAAAAAAGAATCCTGCACCAGCAGGTGAGGATGATTTGTGTATATGGCCTTTACTCAGTGAATCCTTAATATATTCCTCCATTATTCTACTTTCCTGTGGGGACAGAGCATAAACTGCTCCCTTAGATGGCATAGCGCCAGGTATTAGGTTTATGGAACAGTCATAAGGTCTGTGAGGAGGTAATTCATTAAACTGAGTTTTGATAAATACTTCATTAATGTCCTCGTATTGTATTGGAACTTCAGGAGTTTGAGGAGTAATAGTGGGTAATTCAATAGTGCCCACTCTCTTGGTGATATTTAATTTGCACCTTTCATCACAATCCTTACGCCATTCCAATATTTCCCCATTAGCCCAGTCAATATGAGGGTTATGCTTACTAAGCCAAGGAAAGCCTAATATGATAGAAAAGGAAGGGGATGCAATAACCTGAAATGTTAGATCTTCCTTATGTAAGGCACCAATGGTTAAGGTTTCGGGAGTAAATAATGGTTGTGAGAGTGGTCTCCCATCTATATCCTAGACAGAGGTGATAGTCTCTCCTTGACAGGTATGGCATTACCCTTAACAAATTGAACATCAATGAAATTTCCAGCAGCACCTGAGTCTATCAGGGCTTTGCATGAAAAGTTATTTTTGTCGAGGATAATTGAAATATCAAGGAGAAATCTATTTTTATTCTTTTCAGAGGACCTGTCCCCTTAAGGTGCTTAGGTGTGGTAGTTTTCCAGACTAATGGGACAATTACTTCTCATATGTCCTTTTCTACTGCAGTATAGACATAGACCTTCTTTTCTCCTATATTGTCTCTCGGCCTCCAACAGTCTAGTGACCCCCAACTGCATGGGTTCAGGTTCGGACTGTACAGGAAGGTCAGGGATAACAGGTTTGAAGAAACGGGGTGCTAAAGGCATAGTCATGCATCTGGTCTTGTTTCTAGTAGCTTCTCTGGTTCTTAGTCTATTGTCAATTTGCATAACAAATGTGATAAACTCATTTAGTTTCTTGGGTAGATCTTTGGTGGCAATCTCATCTAGCATAGTTTCAGATAGTTCCTTTTTAAATGCAGAGATTAGCCCACTGTTAGTCCAGTCTACTTCGGAAGCCAAGGTACGAAATTCTATGGCATACTACGAAATAGACCGGTTCCCTTGTCTGGATGTGCATCAGGGCAGTGGAGGCGTCATCCTCCCTGCCTAATGGTTCAAACATAAGTTTAAATTCCATAAGGAATATAGGTGCCTTGTGTACTATAGGAGGAGGTACACTAGACGGAGGTGATACAGTAGGAGAAACCGCAGGTTGCAGATGCGCTGTTTGGGTGAGAAGCATACTGAAGGCCTGGTCAAATTGATCCATGTGGTGATCATTCTCCTCTAACTTTCTTTCTCAAGCAGCTATGTGTTGACACAATTCTACAGGATCTATGGCCATGTCGTAATGTCAGGATTACTATATTATCCAGCACGTAAAATTGTGTTACACAGATAACTAATAGGTAACATTTTACCGGGCCTTAGAATGGCCAGACTAACGTACCAAAGAATAGTCGGGGTGCTAGCCGAGGTCAGGGGACACAGAAAGGGACACAACGATAAAGGAAAGCCAGAGATCAGGGATACCAGAAATACAGGGAAGTCAAAATCAAAGCCAAAGTAAAAAAACAAAAGAAACTTGAATCAAGAACGCGCTCTTGGACATCCACTAGGGAAACTACAACAGGGCTATGAGGAAAGGTATTTCTAGGTTTGTATACCTGCTTTACCTTTCTGATTGGCAGGGATTGCTCTTTGACCCCAAAACGTGCATGATGTCACATGCACGCCGACGTCGTTAATCATGTGAGCGGACGTGGGGGTATAATTAGCCATGGATCTGCAGTGGCCAACATCCATTAACATGCCGCAAGTGTTAGTCATGCATATGCACGGCCACTGACTGCAAGGTGAGGATGAATATGCAACATAAGTCTAGTGAGTAGGTGATCATGGAAGATGTCGGTGTGGTCTGGGGAGACACATATATAGAGATCAGTGATCCCAGCCGAACATCATGTGTTCAAGATCCACGCATCTCTTTTGGTTAGGTGGCAGGTGCCATTGTTGTATTTGGGCTAGGTGTGTTGCTGATAGATAATGCACAAAGTTGGGTAGCCCAAGTCCCCCTAATAGTTTGGGGACATAAAGTCTGGTTTTCCGTACTAGGGGTTTGCATCCATTCCATATAAAGGTGTCCACTGCCGACTGAAGTGATTTGAGATCTGGTTTGTGGAATTGTGTGGGGTAGGGTCTGAAAGATCTAAAGGAATCTAGGTAGGAGATTAATTTTGATTGAGGTGGCACGGACCAGCCAGGATATTCCCAAGGCTCGCCATTGTTTAAGGTCATCGTGTGCATAGTTTGTATCGTAAAGGTTGACACATCATTAGTAAGTTGGATACCTAAGTAGGTGATGGACAAGTAGCAGATATGTAAAGGGAATCGTTCCCGTAGACATTCCAGACGTGGTTTTTCGATGTTAACACCTTAAGAGTTCTGACTATGTTAGGTTTAATTTGTATCCGGATATTGAAGAATAGGTCTGAATGAGGGGGTCAATGCGGCTTCTATGGATTTTTGGGGGGTTCGTTAAGGTCAGTAAGATATCGTCTGCATATGCTAAGACTTTGAATTTTGCGTTCCGAACTCTCATTCCCTCTATCTCCTGTGCATCACCTGCAGGGGATCTAGTGAGATGGCATAGAGCAGGGGAGAGAATTGTGGCGGGGATATTTTTGGGGAGGAGGAGTACTCCTTGTGGATTGTGATAAATGACCTGGATGATGGAGAGGAATGTCAACAGGAATCCGTATCGTGAGAGGATTTGGTAGAGAAAGGGCCACAAGAGGTGGTCAAACACCTTCTCGGCGTCAAGCGAGATGACTGCCATTGGGATTCTCCTGTGTTGCGCTAGCCAAATCAAATCTATGCTTCGGTGGGTGCTACCTGACACCTGCCTATTGGGAAGAAGACCAACCTGGTCCGGTGGGATTATTGATTCTAGAAATGGATTAAGTCTGTTTGACATTATTTTAATCAGTATTTTAAGATCCACATTGAGGAGAGAGATAGCTCTGTAGTGTTCTGGTTTGGTATGGTCTTTATTTGGTTTTGGGAGGAGGCATATGCACTGTTACCATGTCTATAGGTTGTGTGTCTCCTTTCAACAAGGTGTTAAGCACTCGTGTGAGGTGTTTTAGGAGAATTTGACTAAATTCTTTATTACATAAGGCCATGCACGGGCGGACTTCTCACAACTCGCCGAGGCTCTCGAGGCCTGCCAATTGTGCATTGCAGTAATAGCTGAACTAGGGAGTTTAGCAAGTTCCCCAGCTAGCCGGCAATCCCTTCCCCCCCCCTAAGATGCCCTTGAGTGTGTCTGTCTCAGAGAAGACAGCCATACTGAGAATGCAGGCTGCCTGTAACAATGCTCAGGGCAACTCCCTGCAATTTGTTCCACAGGAAGTGACATCATCAGTCACAGTGCAGCGTGAGCTGTGAGGATCTGCCCTGAGCAGAGTTACAGGCAGCATGTCAAGATCGTGAACTGGGTCAGTAAGGGACTTCTAGTAAAGGATTTTAGACCACCAAGGAGGTAAGACTTAGAAAGGGGGGAATTATTTTTTGTAATTTTTTTTTAAATTAAAACTACATTAATTATATAATCTCTTCTCACTACTGCCATTTCACAGCCTCTACCCTCCAGCACCCTCTACAGTCCTTACCCTCCGGCATGCACAAGCATAAAGGGACACTATAGTTACCAGAACAACTACAGCTTAATGTAGTGGTTCTGGTGTCTATTAACTATTCCTGCAGGCTTTTTAATGTAAAGAAAAAAAAAAAAAAGCACTGACATTCAGCATCTCACACTCTGCATGGAGATGCTGAACGAGAGTCATAGCGAAGCTCTGATTTAATGCATCTCTATGAGTAGGTGCTGATTTGGCACAGTGTAGCATTTTCCGGCGCATGCACAATAACCTTCCAATGCATTCCTATGGTAGAGCATTGGATTGGCGAAGATCATCTAAACGTATGAACTCAGCCAAGGAAGCAGAGCAGGGGTGGGCCAGCCACGAGTTTGGTGCTGGAAAAAAGATGAGTATATAACCTTTTCAAGGGGGGCCTATAAACCTTTAGTGTTAGGAATACACATTTATATTCCTTTAAGTTTGTTCGTAACGTTTTACACCTCATAATTTAAGAAACAAAATTTGGAAGCCTGCATGCAAAAAAATCACAAATACCCCCTATACATACTGCCATGCTACACAAACACACATAAAAAAAAAATACTACTCTAATTAAAAAACAAAAACATGTATTCAACTATACTCTGAATCCACATATCCTGACACTACACACAAATACATACATATATTCACTTACACCAGGGCTCACTGTGAATATACACACAGAAACATACATTAACTTTACATGTACATACAATCAAATACACAGTACATCTACAGCAGCATATAATTTGCTCTGCTGGGGGCCCAGATCCTAATTTTGCCCGGGGGCTCAGGCCACTGTCAGTCCATCCCTGAGGCTCAGTACCCATCCGGGCCAGGGCTCTTTTTGGGTTTAAAGGCTGCGAGGGCCGCTGCCATTTCTTCTGTTGTGAATTTTACTGTAATCACTGTTTTGGCTACCTGGGAAATAGTGGTAAGCTCTAGGATTTCTAGGAAGGTGGTAATAAAGATTGATTCGCAGAATCAACTAAGAGTGGAAGTGGAGAATTATTGTACAGTGCCGTGATGTATCTATGAAATACCTCTACTATGTGGTCTGAACGTTGCTAATATGTCCTGTTGGGGGACGTATCTAATGGAGGGCACAGTTCTACCCGCTTGTGAAGGGTGCTCGCAGCCAGGTCCTGATAAAACTGACAGTCGATTTGCAATAATGTGTCCCTTGTCGTTCTCATTATTGCTTCTTTGACATGAAAGTAGTGCATTCACACTATTACATCCCTTGGCATGGAGGTATTGAGGGAGGGGGCGCGCAGTGCCCTATGTGCACGGTCGATGAGCAGTTCCGCCAGGAGGCCTCAGGGAGCAGACTGTAAAGTGTTTCCCATAGGGTAGCAGAGAGGGTTTCAATTGTTACGGATTCAAGAAGCCCCCTGATCCTGATATTGTTCCTTCTGGAATGGTTGTTGAGATCCTCTTGTGCGTCTTATAGTATCCTGACCTTCTCTCTGAGTTTTTGTATGGCTTATGCGTGACTGGTGGAGGCTGAGGTGACTTGCTCCATCTTGTCCTCTATTTCTGTGGTTCTCCTGGACAGATCTGCCATGCCTTCTTTGATGGGGGCCAGATGTTTTGTGAATTCAGTGGCCATCTTTGATTTTATCTAGTTCAGGCGGCTTTGTAGATCCCTTCTAGTAATCAGTGCCAGGTTCTGAGAGCGGCTATAGTAGCTTGCTTCAGCTTTAGACTCTGACTCTGGGACGCCATCACCACGTGGCGGGTCCCACTCACCGCAGCCGCTGAAGTTCGGGGCCACAGAGGACTTGTGCTTTGACTTTCTGCCGCCACCCTAGCTCAGTCGAAGGGGCAGCACGGGGGATCAGCCCTTGACACTTTGTAGCGGAGTTTCGTCGGGTTTGACTGCATTTGTTGGCTATTGTATCGCCTACTTGTGTGGAGCTCTAACACAATGCTGCCACTTGCACCGCGAGGCGCTGCCCCTCCAAGCAGTGTATTCTTACTTTAAAAGAAAATCCTGAAAAAAATCCAATCCCTACTGCCTGAGTGAAGTTAGGAAAATAGACCAGACCTATCTTGATAGCAAAGCTTGAGCACAATACTATGATTAAACAGGGGTTTAACTGTACATAGAAAATATACGGAGGTACCCGATCGGGGTGCCAGGCGGTCCGTCACAATTAATTATTTTTAATTTTGTTTTATGGTTTCAGAAGTTTAAATTAGGGGTGTTTGGCATACATATGGCTATATACACTTCCAGTATTACATTTGTGAATTAAATAGGACTTGGTGTACAATAATGTGGCTACTTTGTGGCTTTTACTATTTTTTGTTGGCAGATTAATTATTGGGGGGGTTTTCGTTGTTTTTTTTTTTTTTTTATTCCTTTTTCTTACTGATTTTATATCTGCAGGGGCATGTGGCCTTCTTAATCAGTTGAAGAGATTCACATTCACAGTCAATCTCCCACTTTATGTTGAGGACAATCCTCATTCAGGATGATATGTTAATCTCCTTATAGGAAGTCATAGATTCTTTGGAATGGCCTACCTCTAATGATTTATTAGGAACTACCATAATGGGTAGAGACTGACTAATAATACCACATCTACACAACCATAAGTGGGTTAATATTGGTGATATTTGAATATTCTGTATGCCTCTTACTTCATTTTATTAGATTTTTATTTTCTTTGCTTTTTCTTTACATGCATATCCCCCCTCTTTTTCCCTTCTGTGCTCTATTATAACATCTTATATTTATAAGATCGTTCGGTCATTGAATTATTATTCTTGTGCGTGTTTTAAGGCTAAAGGGTGGGAGAGAATAGGAGACATTTGATTTAGCCCACTCCCTCTTTATTCAATAATCAGGCTCATTTTATCCCTATCTGATAAGAACATCAAAGAGGGCTTCCCTGGGGCCGTGAAGGTCCAGGAGGAGAGTCACAAATAAAATCTCCAGTCCGTCCCCAGTCCTGTCAGCCAATTATGATAGTCTGGTCAGAAAACAGGTGGTGTGAGACCCACTCCTTCTTATGACATGGAGGCATTAAATAGGGAATTGTAGAAGCACCTATCCGATTTGGGGAAATCATTCGTTGTGTTAAGCTATTTCAGTTGCTTTTGTTTGATCTATTCATTGCAAACGGCTTAAATTTTGACAATAAATCAGATTTTCAATGGGGTGGGGTTTTAAAAGTTTATTCAAAAATATTAAATCAATGCTTTACTTTTCAAACTTAGGTTTTTTTTGTTGTTTTTGTTTTTTTAAATAATTTTAATTTTTTTCATTATAGCTAAGAAAATAGTAGATAATGTTAAGACAGATGTATTATTAGTGTATTATTAGATAAACATAAAAAATTAAATGAATCAAGAATTAAAATGAATAGGAAGAAGTAAGCCTGACTATCAGGATTTCTTCTTCCTTTTCAATTTTTATTCTTGATTCATTTAATTTTTTATTTGTATCTAATAATACATCTGACTTAATATTATCTATTATTTTCTTAGCTTCCTTCAAAACTAATTCTGGATATTGTTTCTAACAATAAAATACATACATTTCTCAAGCCGTTTTGTGAATGGAGAGGTAATGACACCGACAAAATCAGCCTATGAACAGCACCTCTGTCTGAGGCTTCCTGATTCAGGCCTCAGACAGAAGTGGAAGGAGATGGGAAGAGTTGGCAGCACTGGATTCAACACTTTTAATGAACAGTTTAATCCCTGATGGTAAGCCGGCTCCAGGGACCTCTTGGTAGCATAACCACTTCATCTCAATTAAATTTTATGGTGCCTAGAGCATTCTTTTAAAAGTGCATTTCAGAAGAAATTTGACATTATTTTAATTTTTTTTTTTTCAATAAGCAGCTGTTTTGCTTACTCTTTTGAATATAAGTTTGACTAACAAAGGGATATGCAAGCTTGATTCCTTTTGATTTCCATAATCCCACGCTGCTTGTCTCATGAGGACAAGAAAAAAAGAACGGAGAGCCTGGAAGTAGTGGCTTAATTGCTTTATTCCTGTAATGACACCTGGGAGGCAGATCTAACAGTGATGCTATCATGGTTAGCCAGGAAAAATAAATAAACGCTGATCAGTCAGCACCTGTTACATTTAAATATTCATCTGCTGAGCCATAAACATTTAACACCAGGTGTCTCATGTAAAACTGCACAGTCAGCCTGGTACTTATACTACATGTTTTTAAAGGGGCAATTAGAACATTTTCATTAAAAAAAAACAACCATTTTAAATCAGTAATGTAGAAAAAAATTACTTGGTATTTACACCAGGAAGAACCAAGACGGCGTTTTAATTACACGATCAAAAAGGTTTTTGTCTTTTTTGCAAATGAATTGTGAAAACATGTTTAGACCTACATGCAAACCAAACAGAATCAGTGCACCAAAATTCAGTGACTGATAAATAAAATGTGATTATTTGATTTGGTTTTCTGGATTTTAGGAATATCTCATATAGCTACAGTTTGCTTGGAAGTTAAATATTACATTCCCAAAAACAGGAAACTGCTTTAAAGTTGAAGGTTTTTCAACATTATGTAATACAAATTCTTTAAATTTATAGCAGCCATGGAACCTTACACTACACAATATCGATTTAACAAAAACAGACAACTTGGGGCAATTTGACAGTTGATTCATAGTTATCCTACTAAATGATCATCAATCTTTGCCAACTTTTTTGGTAATACTCAGTTTTTGCATATTCTTAAATTTGCATGATTACTATTTTTTATTTAATGCACTAGTTTTTACAGTGATTTTTTGAAAATTTATTTTTAAACCTGGTGTGTTTGAATTTCTGTCCAGATTTTTCATGTCTTGTTAACATTTTACACTTGGAATTATTTGTGCATTGTTTGTTCATTATTTTCCTTTTCTTTTCTTTTTTTCCCAACAGGTCATAGAATTCTCAATACAGTAGACTGTACTCGCCCAAATGGTGGAAAGTTACCTGCAAATGTTGACCTAATGATGAGTGACTTTGCTGGTGGGGCATCTGGATTTCCAATGACCTTCAGTGGGGGAAAATTCACAGGTACGCTTTTGAGATATAAAAGAACTAAAAAGAATGAGTATGTTTAGCTGGAGTGTTTTAATGGACTGGGGTGTTTCCTTCTGCTATTGGGAAAAGTAAAATAAGCTAAAGAAAAGCAGAGCCTCCTGTCTTGAATAAAATATATATAATTCCAGCATATGGTCAGAAATAATACTAGTGATCTACATAGCTAAATTATAAACATAATTAGCTATATTTATCCATAAAGGAACTCTATAGGCACCAAGACCCCTTCATCTCAATGAAGTGGTCTGGATGCCATGTCCCCCCTATTTTAATCCTGCAGCTCATAACTTTGCCTTTCTGCAGAACGGCAGTGTGCCTCTAGTGGCTGTCTCTCAAACAGAAACTACAGATGCTTCATAGTAAAACCCTTCTATTTCTATCAGAGACCATCTGATAGCAGGATTCGGGCATGGTGCTGTGCATGCGCACTAGCCTATCACTGCTTTTATATTGGAAAAGATCTCGATCTCAGCCAAGGAGGCGGGATGAGCCACTGAGACTGGCACTGCGTAGGGTAAGTAAAACTACTTATTTTTAGGGAATTACAGTGTTAGTAATACACATTTGTATTCCTAACGGTATAGTGCTCCTTTAACAAATTAAGGATGGAGGCAATGGTAAAGCTTCTAATTCGAATAAAACCTCGAATTTGTGCTATGTGTTTGTTTCATCATAATTTAAGAGTTTCTCTTTAATGCACTCATACATATATTTTTAAAGGACAGAAATGGCTTCCTTTTAATATGCTACGATACAACATTTTATATACCTAATACAACATTGTGTGAATAAAATGTGAAAAATTGGGGTATACTTTCACAGTTAGATATAATAATTTTTACAAGTGCAACTAAGATTGGAAAAAAATTATGATTTAAATTGAGTTTGTTTGTCTTTTAGTTCCTCTGCACCTAAACAGTTTATATTAGGGTGTCAATAGGGGGGCTCAGGTCCTGAATGTGAGGCCCTATAGTCCCAGATTTTCCTCCTATTTGCAGGGCTGGTACTACCTTAAAATGTGCCCTTCCAGCCCATGCATAAGTTGGTAGGGAGATCCAAGTGCTCCCTTACTGGCCCATTGCACCCACTGTAGGGAGGAGTGAGGAGCCCAAAGAGCCTCTAGTCTCTCTTTATCTGCCAGGGACCCACCTAATATATGGATAAAGCAAGACCAGGCAGTTCAGAGTGTTGCCACAGGTTACCATGGCAACACGAACACTAGTAGCTCGCAATAGCCATTACACAAGGTTGCTCCCAGCTGAGGTTGAGACCAGGTGGTCTACACTGGACCACGAGGGATAGACTTGCTGTCTCCCCTCCATGCCCCAAAGGTAACTAGACACCGGAGGGATTGACCTGTATTTACATTCTTTAGCTTATAATGGTACTGATTACAATCAATGATTTTTTTATTTATTTTTTGTAGAAATTTCATTATTCATGATTTAAATCACACTAATTTAAATAAAACAACCTGGAGTGTAACTAAAGAAGAAGAAGGCCTTATAAATTCACATTTTAACCCTCATTTGTTAAAGAGACAATAAAGTCACCCACACCACTTAATCTCAATGAGAAGGTGTTGGTGCAGTGACCCTATCCTTTTAACCACGTAACATAAATCATTGCAGTTTTTTAGAAACTGCCATGTTTATGGATAGTCATTTGAACCACTTTGAAATTCGCCAGGAGAGCGCTTTTTGGAGGGAAGGTGTCTGAGCCTAAGTAGAATAAACACTACCTAAGAGCAAGGTGGAGCACCCCGTATTGCGACCAGAGAAGCTCCCGAAAGTTGACCGGCAAAAGCACCAAACGCCCTGGAACTCTTTTGGGCATAGTGCCACATTTGCGGCCAGTCAGAACTTTAACATGGTAGTGTTGCCCCTACACTGCATGGATCTGAGCACTATTTGGAGAACTTGGGCGCTCAGATCAAGGCTATTTGAGGATGTATTATTTTGGGGGTTATTTTGTTTTTATTATATTTTGGGGTATTTCCAACAGCAATACTTTTAACTAATATATTAAATGTTATCTTTTAATTAAACTGTTGCTAGTCGGCAAGTATCTCTCTATTCTATTACTTTCTACTTGGGGTTACCCCCTTCTCTTGCCTCAGCATCTTTGATATTCTAAGTTCCTACCCATTTCCCCATTAAAATACTGCCTGGAAAGAGAGCTGCAGCCTGGTCGGGTGAAACAGCTCCAGAAGGACCCCAGTCAAGCTGCAGTGACTGGGGCAGAAGCGCTTCAGGTTTCCTGGTTCCAGCTAGGAAGCAAGTTGGGTGGAGGTACCATACACAGAACTGATAACTGTAGTAGACAATAGAGTAACAATAGGTATGTTAATAGTGCCCAATTGTCTTTTGACTGATAAAAGAGATTCCTGTCTACACTTTTTTCCCCCATGCCAGAATCTCCCCCTTTTTCCCCAGTCAAGGATTGTGTTTCAACAACCAAGAAAAAACAGGAATATTTGTGCAAGAAGGTGAAGAAATTACTTAGAATTAGATCATGTCTTGGTGTAAAACCCCAACTGACAAAGAAATCTAACAAGTCTCCTGAGTGATAAGAGGTTTTTAAAGAATTCTACCATGTATGGTCTCACTGGCCAAATGTGTGGATATCTTCCCTTAGTGGTATCTGGTGTAAAGTAACAACATTTTCATCAATTAAATTCTACACAGCTCCTGAATCAACTAAAGCCCCACCAGACAATTATAGAATAACATTTAGCAAAAAAGGAGTCTATTGTGAGGCATAACAGGAGACATTGCATAACACATAAGGCCAGCCCACTAATGTTTCTTAGGCGCATGAGTTTTCAAGAGAAGTCCTACTTAAATGTTCTTTTTCCCCCACACTAATGACACAGACCCTCATTTCTCTGATATTGCTTTTCAGCCTGGGACTATATTTAATAACCCCTAGTTACATGGGTTCAGGTATGACTTCTAATGAATGTGTATTTGAAACAGAAGTGAAATGAACTGTTTGAATAAGAATAGGACAGTTAGGCCTGTTTTTTTTTGTTTGTTTTTTTTCTGTCTATTATCAATGTGCATCGTGTAAGTCAAGCATGTCAAACTCGCGGCCACCAGGCCACATGCGGCCCACAAGGACCATCTTTGCGGCCGCGAGTGCATGCTCGGTGTTATAGCAGAGTAGGCACCTGCTTTCCCCACATTTCAGGTGCCTACTCTGCTAACACTTACCTGGCCGGGAGGAGGACCGCGAGCGAGCTCAGTGTACCTGCTCCTCACTGCTCCCTCGCGTGTGCCAACTGAAGTGAAGCCAGGTGCCGTCATATGATGTCATATTCCGGCACCCAGCATTACTAAACCAAGCGCAGGAGCAGTGAGGAGCAGGAAGGACCCCAGAGAGATGCCCCCCCCATCGGCTCCATAAGGTAAGGAGCAGTAAAGAAAGTATGTGTGTAAGTGTGTGTGTCTATCAGCAAGTATGTATGTGTCTGTGTGTCAGTGAGTATGTGTGTGTGTCTGTCAGCAAGTATGTGTGTGTCTGTCAGTCAGGAAGTATGTGTGTGTCTGTCTGTCAGGAAATATGTGTGTGTTTGTGTGTGTGTTTGTCAGTGAGTGTGTGTGTGTCTGTCAGCAGTTTGTGTGTGTCTGTCAGTGAGTATATGTGTGTGTCTGTCAGTGTGTGGCCCACATAAACTTAAACCTTGTTTATGTGGCCCATGCCACACTTTGAGTTTGACATGCTTGATGTAAGTGATATAATCACTTAACTTCTCTGGTAAGTCTCTGGAAGCTGTCTCATCTATGAAAGTGTCTGAAAGCTCGTAGGAAAAAGCAGCCACTAGAAAGGTGTTAGACCAATCTACCTCAGTTGCAAGTGTACTTAATGAAATGAGAAACATAGAATGTGATGGCAGATAAGAACCATTCGGACCATTTAGTCTGCCCAATTTTTAAAATATTTTCATTAGTCCCTGGCCTTATCTTATAGTTAGGATAGCCTTATGCCTTTCCCACGCATGCTTAAACTTCTTTACTGTGTTAACCTCTTTCTGTGTCACTTGCGCTGTAGATGTACACTCACAAGATGTTATGAAGTTTTGTGCCTTGGGGTGCCTCCCTTGATTTAGGCAGGGGGCTAAAATCTTCCTTGCTTGACATCGGGGCTCGGCAGCTTGCCCTGTGCCGCCGGGTGAGAGGCCCATCCGCTTGGCCTGCCCTGTGGGAGAGCCCAGCCTCCAGGCTGCAGACGGAAGTGTCTTGCGATCCCCAGCCAATCAGAGCATTGCTGCAGGTTACCACGGCAACGCTCTGACTTCTGAAAATCGCGGGATTCTGCACAGTCTGCAGCTCACACCTCAATTTGTCACCCCCTCCCTCAGCCACCTGTCACCTCCTCCTTTTAGCCACTTGGGAGTGACACTTACTCATGGTCACCCCCTTTCTGTGCCACTCCCTCTCTCCCACAGCCACTTGTCACCCCCTCCCTCATGGTCACCCCCTCACTGTGTAACCACCTCCTTCACGGCCATCCCTTCCTTCCCTCACTCTTCCACCCCTTCCTCTTCCACCCACCCTCTTCCTCCCTATGCCACTTGTCACCCCTCTCTCTGCCACTTGTCTACCCATTCTTCAGCAATTTATTTTTACAGTGAGAGACAGAATAACACAACAAATCCAGAAAAATTAATGTAAAAAAAGTTATAAAGTTGATTTGCATGTCAATGAGTGAAATAAGTATTTTACCCCTGGCAAAAACCCATGTTGGCAATCACAGAGGTCAGATGTTTCTTGTAGTTCGCCAAAAGGTTTTCACACATCTCAGGAGGGATTTATTCCCACTCCTCTTTGCAGATCGTCTCCAAGTCATTAAGGTTTCGAGGCTGACGTTTGGTAACTCGAACCTTCAGCTCCCTCCACAGATTTTCTATGGGATTAAGGTCTGGAGACTGGCTAGACCACTCCAGGACTTTAATGTGCTTCTTCTTGAACCACTCCTTTGTTGCCTTGGCTGTGTGTTTTGGTTCACTGTCATCCTGGAATACCCATCCACGACCCACTTTCAATGCCCTGGCTGAGGAAATTATGTTCTCACCCAAGATTTGACGGTAACCCGTCCATCGTGCCTTTGATGCAGTGCAGTTGTCCTGTCCCCTTAGCAGAAAACAACCCCAAAGCATAATGTTTCCACCTCCATGTTTGACGGTGGGGATGGTGTTCTTGGGGTCATAGGCAGCATTCCTCCTCCTCCTCCAAACACAGCAAGGTGAGTTGAGGCCAAAGAGCTCTGACCACAATACTTTTGTTTCCCAGTTCTCCTCTGAATCCTTGAGATGTTCATTGGCAAACTTCAGACGGGCCTGTTCATGGGCTTTTGAGCAGGGGGACCATGCGAGCGCTGTAGGATTTCAGTCCTTCACAGCCTAGCGTGTTACCAACAGTGGTGTATCCTGGTTTTGTGCTGCCCTATATTTCATATGTGTTACATGCTTTATTTCTATATATTTCATGGTGCTACGCTAATCACTGGCACGCCGCTAGACCAGAGCAGGGTCTCTAGGGTGTGCACAAGTATGATTGTCTAATAAGATTTGCCTATATACATTATACTTGTGCAATTTACCTTTAACCAGCCCTGGGTATTATAAAGCATGTCTAAGGTTCTTGTTCTCGTGTTCAGATGTCTTTGGACTCACTGTTTCTCTTGTTACTATTTTCTTAAAACAAGATAAGTGCTGTAACTCTACATAGCAAAGATTGACCAGCTTTCTTGTTAACCAGCATTCTTACCTGCGTGTTTATTACTCTTTGCACTGCAAATACAAAGATATTTTTAACATTTATATCTGCTATTATTTTGGTTGTTTTATAACTATTGTAAAATTTACAGGTATTTTAAGCATTTTATGCAAATATTTTCAATAGTTGGTGCATGTGTCCTGCGTAAAGTGAATCCCAGAAAAGACAATTACACTATGTACATCATTTCAATTTTGTTTTTATAGAATATTTTTATATATTTTTTATTTTTTTTTGACAATACGGTATAACAATTTATTTTTATTCATTTCATTACATTTATTCTTTTTAATCTCTACAAATATATACTTTGTAAATTGTCAACTTTTTATCCCAATTTACTGTTTAGTGAACACACTAAAGATGTTAATGAGTGTGTTTAAAAATACATATTATATAAATGTATATTTTAATAATCCACAGTGAATATAAATGAACAGTTATAAAGATTTTTATATAAATGCATAAATATAAGTTTGGCTATCCAAATTTAATGATAATCCTCTCTTATCCAACAGAGGAATGGAAAGCACAGTTTATCAAAACTGAAAGAAAGAAGTTGCTAAACTACAAAGCTCAGCTTGTTAAAGATCTGAACCCCCGTGTTTACTGTCCATTTGCAGGATACTTTGTTGAAGCTCACCCGTCAGATAAGTATGTTTAAGAAGCAAACACAATCCTTTAAAGATTATATATAGAAATAACCAGTTGTGGCCATACGTTCCATTATTCACAATATAAAGACATTTTATGTAATGACAAATCTTGACAAATCTTGATCTGAAAAAAAAATAAAAAAATTATTTGAGCCTAGGTAATATGTAGTCTAGTTAGTTTTACTTGTATTTTGCAATTTGTTGTTTACTGACTAAACCCTGTGCTGTTTCCAAATGACACTGTCATATCTGTAAGCTGATTGTTATTAAGGAAAATGACAGCAATTGTTGGTCTCAAAGGCAGAGCAACATAAAAAGAGTTACAGGAGGAAATATGAGAGAAGGTGATAGAGCTACATGCATTCAGAGAATATTAGCTGGAGAGGGAGAAGAAAGAGGCAAAAGAGGATTATCACCACAGACCAGCAACATATGTTTAATTTGTAGCGTGTAGTGGTTATGTTTTAAGAACAGTATGGAACCTTATTGTTGTCTGCCAGTGCCTGGCACTGCCGCCTCTTTTTACAGAAACTCCTACAAGAAGTGTACTGCAGTGGTTATGGTGTTTGGAGTGTTCCTTTACATTTGCGCCCTGGCATCTAAATATTTCACCAGCCACCACTACCGTACAGCATGAATAACAATAAACAAAAAAAAAAAAAACTTGATAAACTGACTAGGTACATAATACCAAAATGAAACAATACCTCTGCTGATAGACTAAATGATCGACTGAACCGAAGGAGATGGATACAATGGCAAAGTTTAAATGCCTACGGTTGTCGGACAATATAAAATAAAAAAAAAGTGCAAATTACTTTCTATCCTGTGTTGCCATAGAAGCCTAAGTGTAAACATAATACAAGAGCTGGAACCAATGAGTATTAGCCAAAAAATGCTAAAGTGAAATACCTGTTATTATTATTATTATTGCCATTTATATAGCGCCAACCGATTCCGTAGCGCTTTACAATATTTTGAGAGGGGGGATGTCACAATAAATAGGACTATTACAAGAAAACTTACAGGAACAATAGGTTGAAGAGGACCCTGCTCAAATGAGCTTACAGACTATAGGAGGTGGGGTATTAGAAACATTAGGACAGGACCTATGCTACTATAACCATCACCACAAATCACACCTACACAAAAAAGGATAACAAATACCTGTCATAATTCCTTCCATATTGAGTCATCGTAAATACCATGATACATGTAGACAAGATAATGTTACAATAGAGTGTAAGTAAGTGACACAAATTTCTGAAATATTACTAATGTCAATATATGAATAATTCAATATGAGGACTTAATATATGTGGCGAAAACGACCTCGCCACTGGGCATTGGAGAAGACTGATTGCCAGCCTCCTGCCATGTGACTATGGCCCCTGGGATGTATTGCCCTTTAAAGACATGATTTGGGCATAATGGATTTGTGTTGTGCTGCTGCTGGCCCTTTAAGAACCATCTGGGGACATACCGTGGAGTTACTGGGTGGCCACCATTTCCTGTATCAGAGGCACATGGTGAGAACAATGGTTGAAGCACATGGTGAGAACAATGGATGGCGGCCATTTTAACTCAGACACTGTTTGGACTTTTCAACACGGTGCCATCTCGCCGGTATTTGGTGCACAGAGACATTGTGCAGTGGTTTTGGACCATACAACAGGGTACACATTATACAGTAATTGTTTTTCATTTAGCCTGCATATGTTCTGTGAAATC
>OW240915.1:211152650-211198801 GCA_933207985.1 Pelobates cultripes | reverse complement strand
GGAGAGAGATGGGGAGAGGGGAGAGACACAGGGGAAGGGGGAGAGATGGGAGACACAGAAAGGGGGTGAGATGGTGAGGGGCAATAGAGAGATGGTGGAGAGGGGAGGGACACAGAAAGGGGGGGCAGAGATTGTGAGGGGCAATAGAGAGATGATGGAGGGGGAGGGAGGAAGAGGGGAGAGACACAGGGAAAGGGGGGAGGGGGAGAGATGGGGAGACAGAGAACCCAAGGCAGAGATGCAGGAGGGGAACAGGAGGTATGGAGGGGGGAGGGAGAGAGATGGGGAGGGGAGGCATTGTTAGGGACAGGGGAAGGGGGATGGGGAGAGACACAGGAAAGGGGAGAGATGGGTTGGAGGGAGAGAGAGATGAGGAAAAGGGGAGAGACACTTGGGAGATGGCCGGGAGGGGAGGAGGAGATGAGGAAAGGGGAGAGACACAGGCAAAGGGGGGGGGAGAGATGGGGAGAGGAGAGACACAGGAGAAAGGGGAGGATGCAGAGGGAATAGAGAGATGGTGGAGAGGGGAGGGAGAGAGATGGAGAGAGATGGGGAGAGGGGAGAGACACAGGGGAAGGGGGAGGGAGAGAGATGGGGAGAGACACAGGGAAAGGGGGGGAGAGATGGGTTGGAGGGAGAGAGAGATGAGGAAAGGGGAGAGACACAGGGAGGGGGGGAGAGATGGGTTGGAGGGAGAGAGAGATGAGGGATGGGGAGGAGGGAGAGACACAGGGAAAGGGGGTGAAAGAGGCAGAGGGGGAAGAGAGAGACTGGGAAGGAGAGGGGAGACATTGACACAGAGGAGCAGAAGGGGAGAAAGAGAGGACCCGGGGCAACGCTCCGGCTCTCACGAGGTGAACGCTAGCCTTGGAGCTTCCTGGTGGTCGCAGTAGTAGGGTTGAACTCTAGCCCCATACACACACTTCCCACACACACACCATACACATTCACACACTGCCCCCACACACACATTCACACACTGCCCCCCACACACACATTCACACACTGCCCCCCACACACACATTCACACACTGCCCCCCACACACTGAACCTTTCACACACATTGCACCCCTCACACATTGCACCACTGCTCCTATACCCTACTACAACCCCATATCCCAGCAGACTCCAGGTAAGTTGTCCATCTGTTCTTAAACGGTTTGACTACTTACTCTGGGAGGGGGTGCAGACACTCCTGGCACCATAACCACTACACGGAGGAGTAGTGGTTGTTGTGCATGGAATATTTCTTTAAATAATCTACAAGTGCCCCTCCCGGGCTCAGGCTCTGGATCCGTCACTGGTATATGACATGTATATTAATGTGTATATTAGATATATATATATATATATATATATATATATATATATATATATATAAATATCTATCTATTATATTTACACATATTAATGTACATTTATAAATGCATAATACACAGAGAAATTTCATTAATATGTACCATATGTAATGAGCAGATATTGGCCCAGTCTTGTTGCTAGGTGCATACTCAAGCACAATAACATATTTAAAGTGAAGAGCACACCCACAGGACTTCAAAATAAAATTTTTTTACAGTTGTGCCCTACATACATTCACCATTTCAGTCCCATTAACAAGCTTTCCTTAATATGTCAAGGTAGTTGGACTGAAACATTGATTACATGCAAAGGAACGTCTGCTTAAAATAAATCTGCACTTTTGTTTATTTTGAAGCCTATGAGTGCGCTTTTTACGTTGAAGTACTTTTTAATTTTAAGTTATCTGTTCTAACTCTGTATCTGCACACTATACTGGCGCGACGCATTATGGGGCTGGTAAATATTTTTATTCCAGGGCTGCTTTTAATTCCCAGTCCGGCCCTGGGCAGTACTAAGTTTGTAGATTGGGAATAAAAGAGGCTGTATGTGCCAGTACAGTCAGTTCCTGCTTAACCCTCAAAGTGAAGTGTCGTCTCATTATTGGGGGAGGATTTATTGTATGCTGTTCCAGTTTGACTGCTAGGAGTGTAAACCTATTCGCATGGTTTTTCCTATTTGGCTGTATACAACATTCATATGCTTAAAATTACTCATATGCTTCTCCGGTTCGGTGGTTGTGGTGTCTGCCAGAGTGCTTGGAGTCCTCAGGAAACGCTAGGAGCATCCTTTAACGGAGGTACCCAGTCGGGGTGCCAGGTGATCCGTTACAATATATTCCCAGGATCTTCTGTACTATTTGAAAGAGGTGTCGTAAGTCCATCTTGGTGGGACCCCTTTTATTGTAATCCTTGAAGGAACACTATAGTGGTAGGAGTACAAAGATGTATTCCTGACACTATAGGTCTCAATGCCCTGTTTAGGTTACCAGCCTCCTGTCAGTAAGGTAAATGGTTAAATTACTTACTTTTTTCCAGCACCGGTCTTCTCACAGATTGCTTTGTCCTCTTTGCTGAGATCTTCAAACTTGACCCAGGAAGTTTCATTAAAAAAAACCTGGTGACTGTTATCGTGAATATATATAATTTTTTTTAATTAAATTTAAAAAAAATTAAGAGAGAGAGGGGGAGAAGTGCATTTGAGTATATAAGTGGATCCTTCAGCCATATGCATGCAACATGCACTTTACGTCAGACAGTGTTTTGAACTGTAGAGTTTCCCTACTTTACTCCCTGTGGAAACGGTCTGTTTTCAAACACTTTCTGACCCAAAGTGTATGTGTATGGCTGAAGGAGCCTGTCTTATACGAACGGTAGGGATGAGGTTTGATAATTTTTTGTATTTCTTTTTAATTTTACATAAACTTAATTTAAAAAAATATTATTCTATTAAAAAAATAGTCTTGACGTGACAGTTGTGCTTTTAATAAAAAGACAGTCAGTTGTGAAGACAACTGACCAACCACCCTGCGTGTTGGTAAGTGATCCCGGGCTGTGTAAAAACTGCTGCTATATATGGCACTGTGTAACTGTGGAGTGCAGAATCTGTTGGCACTATATGATGATTATGAAATAATCAAGTTCCTGCTATTTCACTGATCCAAATATAAGGTTACATTACTCCGTTTCATCTGACTACTCATCATACCTATATGACTAGTGCTTTGTAATTTGCTACATGCTTATCCTGTTAAATAACATAACAGATTGTTTTTTATTGTAACAAGTTCAGTTCAAAGATTTAAATATACCACATTTCATAAAATCTTACACAAAGCATATCTTCACTCACTTTTGACTTCCCCATTTTGGTAGGTTATGTACAGAAAATACAAATTTGACAAATGTTTCCATAGCCTATACACTGTTAACCTTGTAAAAGACTTTAGATTAGTTTGGACCTTTAATAATAGGCAGAGAAAGATCTCATATGGCAATATAGCTGTTAATAATTATTGCACCAAATGAAACACCAATTAAAAATTCATATTGCCAGGCTTCCCTAATTAATGTTTTCATAAATACACTTTATATATTAAAGTGTATATAAATGTTATATTCTGTGTACAGTCTTTATAATTAATTGGTTATAGTGCTTTGATAACCATGGCACTATCACTTCATTCAAAGTTAAACCATTTTTTAACAATTTAACGTTAGTAAGGACAATGAAGAGATTCATGGACCGAGCAAATTCTTAACAGACCATTCAACACCCAAAAAGGGGATAACTTTCATAACGCTACATCACTTTGATACTATAAGTGTCCCTTCTGTCTGAGGGAGCACCAAAGAAGGTAGGAATTGCCTCCAAAAAATTTAAATTAACTTACAAACAAATGGAATAATACTTTATTAGGAAATGACTCAAAAAAATTGTACAAACAAACAAACAGTGCAAAACGTACACAGGTGTGACTATGGCTGTATAAACAAAGTGAATGGCAGAGAACTAAGCAGTGAGACTACAGCGTCATGAGCTGTACACCAAAACTCCTACATAAAGTGAAAGTTGATTTGGTGACTATAGTGTCCTTTTAAGCCCTGCGCTTTGTCAAGATTATCAAGTGTATGAAAAATACGTAGGGCAAAGCAGTGGCGTCTCCAGGATTCATTTTTAGGGGGGGGCACATGGCAGGCCAGGGACAAAAGTACATACATATATACACACACTCCCTTAATCCCTCTGCAAACTGCAGTCTCAGATGTAGCCGCACTGTCTGTGCAGCTCGCATCTACCCCAGGGATTGAAGAATCTGTGTCTCCCCCCAACCCCCCTCCACCCCCTCATGTCTCTGTTCCCCTGCTTTTCATGTCTTTGCAGTGTCTGTGTGTGTGTGTGTGTAGTGTATCTAGTGTTTATGTGGTGGATCCAATGTGTCTAGTGGATGCAGTGTCTGTGTAGTGGATGTGCATGAAGTAGTGTCTGTGTAGTGCATGTAGTGTTGGATAAGTGCTGAGGGGTGAGCCGTTCAAATTAAATTGGCCTTAACCCCCTCCCTGCCTCTTACATGAAGAATGGTGAAAGTATAGGGGGGCAGTGTGTAGGCAGGTGACCGTATGGGGCACAGTGTGTAGGCAGGTGACAGTATAGGGGTGCAGTGTGTAGGAAGATGACCATATGGGGGGAGCAGGGTGTAGGAAGGTGACAGTGTGGGGGCAGGGTGTGGGACTACAGCGTGAATGGGCAGACTGACAGACAACATGCCCTCACTGATACACACTCACTGCCAGGCAGTTATTGTCTTACACACATGTTCACTGACAGACACACACTAACACAAACACATTCTCTGAGACACATGCACTCACTGACATACATAATCACTAACACACATACATTCACTGACAGACACACACCTACTGGCAGGTGCACATTGACAGTCACACATACATTCAATGACAAACAAACAGACGTCACTGACAGACACAGACTCTCACAGATTTGATATACACACATTCATTGACAGACAAATACACTCAATGACAAACACTCACACATTCACTGCAGTCATACACACAAATAATTACTACTAATAAGAAGACAGTCAGTTGTGAAGACAACTGACCAACCACCCTGCGTGTTGGTAAGTGTAAGTAGTTGACTACTACTACTAATAATAATAATAATCTGTATCGGGGGTCCAGTGGGGCTGCTGTGAGGCTGGCGACTGTGAGCAAACACACACAGTTACAGTCAGACAGAGGCACACCGCCACACACACAGAGACAGTCACACACAGCCAAACACACCGAGGCATACAGTCAAACATAGAGTTCAGACAGTCAAACACAGAGGCAGACAGTCACACACACAGAGGCAGATACAGTAACACCCACAGAGGCAGATATTCACAGATACACAAAGTTACAGTCACACATAGGCACACAGAGGCAGATAGTCAAACACAGGTCAGACAGCCACACACACACACACACACACACACAGAGGCAGGCAGTCACACACACACACAGGCAGATAGTCACAGTTACAGTCACACATAGGCACACACACACACAGTTACAGTCACAAACAGCCAGACAGTCAAGCACACACAGTTACATTCACACACACACATGAGTACAGTCACACACACAGTCCATGCAGTCACACACACACACCCAAAGAGGCAGACACACAGATAGTCACACACACAGAGGCAGACACAATTAGTCACACACACACACAGAGTCCATGCAGTACTGAATTACAGAATTGAAGAGACAAAGATTTACTTATTTTTTTAATTATTATTTTGAGTGTGTTAATATACCTTTTCCCCATATTTTTTTAGCTTAAAGCCTCCACACACTAAAAAGTCTTGGTGATCCAAAACTGCAAATGTTCCCCCACATCCCACATAAAAACCCCAAGGGCCACTTCGCACAAGCCTTTGGTGCACTAAATTGTACATGTACATTTAATAACCTATTTTCCCTCTTTTTATCTTTTAGATACATCAAGGAGACGAATTTGAAGAATAATGCTGTGGAGCTCAATAAACGTATTAGTGAAATATGCAGTGTCATTCCATGGACTCCAAAACCTGGAGCTGTACTGGATTTGGGAAGATTATTAAAAGACCCGACTGATAGGTACATACAACATTTCCTATGAAATTAACTTTTATTACGTATAGAAAATGACATCCATTGCTATAGTTAGTAATTAAATTTAATAAGACATTTGTCTTAATCAGTTGTTCATTTGCATACATATGTAATATGTATGTATGGACAGCCACTAGAGGCGCTTCCTTCATTTTCAAGGAGTTTAACTCAATGAAACAACGCTTGACGTCCTCACGCTGTACATGAGGAAGTCCAGTGTCTTAAAAATCTGGATAGGAAAGCATTTATTCAATGGTTTTCTATGGGGAAGGCCTTATGAAAGCACAGCTCTTGCTGCACATGCGCATTAGGTCCCTCCCATTATGCTGATGTCAGAGGAGACTGAGCCAGCTCAAAAGTACCTCAGCACTGGAGAGAGATAAGTGAAACAAGGGTTTTTAACCCTTTCATCAATGGGTGGGGAAGGGAGATCGGACCTATTGATAAATGCAGAGGATACTATAGCGTTAAAATAGTTTTGTATTCCTAACACTATAGTGTTTCTTTAATTTATCTATCAACAAACTGGCAGAGGTTACTGAAATCATTAAGTTAATCAATAATAGAGACATTCAGAAATAATTGTTACAGATATCTGAATTTATCTATTTTGTAAAATCCTGTGGCAAAACTATGGGGTCTGGGTGAGCATGTGTCCGGGGTGCCGCCAACCCCACCAAAGCAGCAGCCGCAGAGACACGCTCCACCAACCCAAAAAGTCACACACAAAGTAGGTAGCAGTCACTAGGGAATATGCTCCAGGTATTGCTCTTCCCAGTGTTCCCACATGCCCATTAATGTAGAACCTAGGAGGCAGATCAAGTGAATGTGTGTGTCTTTATAACAGTAACAGGAGCGCACACACACAGATACCACACACATAATCACAGGCATACAGTCACTATGTGCATGACTTTGGGCCATTGACTATGTGTGGTGTGTGCCTGTTACTGTATGCTACAGATTGTATCTGTACACCTATCTGACTCTGGGAATCAGGATGTGTGTCTGTGTGTGCATGTGGCTGTGTATATTGTTGTCAGGGTGGCGGTCCGGTGCCCGGGACCCAGACACTGTCCGGGCGGCGGTGTGAGGACTGGGACCCAGTATGCCTGATGATAAGTGGGAGTCTTTAGCGTGAGAGTGGATAGGTCAGGGTCTGGTGCTGGGTAACCGCACGCCCCCTGCTGTTGAGCACCAGCATTTGTGCAGCCACATACTAGAACCCTGATTCAGCTTATGCGGATGCCAAGAACTAGGAGCTTGGAATTAAGCAGACCTCCCACGAGCTGAATAGGGAGGCTCTGCAGCAGGAGTATATCCAGTACAGAAGCAAGGCAAGACTAGAGATAGGCACCATACATGAAAACAAGACAAAACTTGGAGAACCCAGAACATGTACACAAGACATGAGGAAAACAAGAACAGGGCAGGACCGCACTGTACATGAACTGGGAATACAAGACAAAATAAAACAAGTCAAGAGATACAAGGTAAAACAAGAGGAGACATAACTAAGCACTATATATGAAAAGTATGGGGATTTAGTTACATTATATGATCATACATTGCATAAGGCTGCCACAACGCCAATATACCCCATATCTGGCAGGTCCTACACTGCCTAATGTATGCTAAAACAACCAAAGAAGACATATATAGCACTTACCTGCAAGAAAGGGCAGAAGCCTTAAGCAGCTTCCTGCAGGAACTCTGAAACAAAAGGAATGATGGAAAACAAACGGGTGTGGACACATAAAACAAACATTTAAATGAATCCAAGAGACTGGGAAATCCAGGGACGGAATAAAAGGAATGAACCCAGAAATCCAGCATAAAGAAAACCAGACATAGAATAGAAAACCAAAAAAAACAAGAAAAACTAAACAAGAATTGTAAAAAGAGTACTGGATACCAGAAGCCATAGCCAGAATGATCCGCAGCTAAGAACAGGATGTGACAATAATCTGACTCCAGGGCCGGATCAAGAATGTTTGAGTACACAGGCGAAGATGATTTTGGTGCTCGCCCTCCCCCCTCCAAAAAAAAACTCTTCTCTTGTGTGCCTCTTAACCTTCCTTTTGTTTCTTATCCCCTTTTTTTAAATATCTTCCCCCATTTAGCGTATCTTATCCCCTATTTTTCGGCATTGTGTGTCTTACACCTCCCTTGTGTATCTCTTACAACCCACCTTTGTGTGTCTTACTCTCCCCAGCCCCTTTGTGTGTCTTACTCCACCCAGTCCCTTTGTGTATCTTACTCCCCCCAGCCCCTTTGTGTATCTTACTCCCCCCAGCCCCTTTGTGTGTCTTACTCCCCCCAGCCCCTTTGTGTGTCTTACTCCCCCAAGCCCCTTTGTGTGTCTTACTCCCCCCAGCCCCATTGTGTGTCTTGCTCCCTCCAACCCCTTTGTGTGTCTTGCTCCCCCAGCCCCTTTGTGTTTCTTGCTCCCCCAGCCCCTTTGTGTGTCTTCTCCCCCAGCAGCCTTTGGTGGTGTCTTGCTCCCCAACCTTTGTGTGTGTCTCTTGCTCCCCAGCTGTGAACAGCGCTCCCCCAAGCCCTTTTTGTCTTGCTCCCCCAGCCCCTTTGTGTGTCTTACTCCCCCCAGCCCCTTTGTGTGTCTCCTTCTCTCCCAGCACTTTTGTCTTACTCTTACTCTTTCCAGCTCCTTTGTGTGTTTCTCTTTCACCCCAGCTCATCTATCTCCCCCCAGCCCCTCTGTCTCTTTTTTTCTCTTCTCCATCCCCTCTGTTCCTCTTTCACCCCAGCCCCTTTGTATTTCCACTGCCAGGCCCTTTTGTGTGTCGCTTTCATCCCCAACCCCTCTGTGCATCTTTCTCACCCCCAGGCCTAGCTGTGTGTCTTTCTCCCCCCCATGTCCCTCTGTGTGTCCTTCTTCCTACTCAGGCCCCCTGTGTGTCCCCCTCCCCTTCATGACCCTTAGTGTTCCTATCCCCTCCCCTCCATGTCCATTTCCCTTCCCTGTCCCTTAGTGGTCCTCTTCCCTGTCCCTTAGTGGTCCTCTCCCCTCCATGCCCCTTAGTGTTCCTCTCCCCTCCCTCCCCTTTGCGTTAGTGTTCCTCTCCCCTCCCTCTCCTTTCCCTTAGTGTTCTTCTCCCCTCCCTCTCCTTTCCCTTAGTGTATCTCTTCCCTCCCTCCCCTTTCCCTTAGTGTTCCTCTCCCCTCCCTCGCCTGTCCCTTAGTGTTCCTTTCCCTTCTCTGTCCCTTAGTGTTACTCTCCCCTCCCTCTCCTGTCACTTCTCCCCTCCCCCTTAGTGTTCCTCTTCCCCCCCATTCCCCTAATGTTCCTCCCATCCCCCCTTTATGTTCCTCTACCCTCCCTCTCTTTTAGTGGTCGCCCCCCTACCTCTATCCCTTAGTGTTCCTTCCCCTCCCCCATTCCTTAGTGCCCTTCTCTCTCCCACCCCTGGGTCCGCTCCCCTCCCCCCTTAGTGGTTCTCCTCCCCTTTCTTGTACCATGGCCGAGCAGACTGCGGTACAGGAGCTTCAGTTTCCTGTACCCGGACGGAACTGACGGGAAGTGCTCTCTCAGTGAGCTCTTCCTGTCAGTCTGACCAGGTACAGGAAACAGATCCTCCTGTACCACGCTCCGCTCAGCCACGCTACACTGAGTGACTGGCAGGAGGGAGTGCTGTGCGCCCACCTCCTGATGATCATTTTAACCTAGCGCCCCCCGGAGATGGATGGCTGTTCCAAAGTATATCAGGGGCCAGGAGTATATCTTCTACCCTTTCTATATCACTGCTAGCTTCTTTTACTTCCACTGGAAATTCATTCCAGGTATCAAATACCCTTTCAAAACCTTCCTGTGGAAGCAGTAGAGGTTAATAATGATATGCAAAAGGTAGTAGCCTACTGTGACCAACCACCTCCGCCGACAGATGCTCCTAGCGCTACTCAAGGACCATCAGCACTGCACTTGACACCATAGGCACCGCAGACTACACGAACCGCCATAGCTTGGTTGGGATCTTGCCGTCTCCTTCCCACCCTGGGACTTCAACCTCTGGATCCAGGAGCATGTGGACAGGATCTCCCCTCCAAGAGAGTATAGCTGGGGCTCTCCTCCAAGAGAGTATAGCTGGGGCTCTCCTCCAGGAGAGTATAGCTGTATAGCTGAAGAGAGAGAGCTCTTACAAGAGCTAGCAGTGATATAGCTGGTATAGTTGTTCCCTACAACAAGAGCCAAGACTACAAGTTGAGGGTAAGAAGATCTGCCTTATTGAGTGCAAGGGGCATTTCTTTTATACTGTTTTCCCCACAAGGTTACCACTCACGTGGACCTTGTTTTGCACCGACAACACAAATCCAACAACCAATCATTTACAGACATATGTTTAAACACTCCCATTCATTACTGTAAAAGTCCTCCCCTTTGCTTGGGAGATAATTGAGTTAATTGCTGTATCAACTAAATTATCTCCAAGCAAAAAATATACTTTTTATACAATTTTTATAACTCCAAAACTATATATGCAATATTAATATTGTTAAAGATAAATTTTCTGAACCAGCATACTTAGGGGACAAACATATCCAAAAATCATGCAAATTGGTCCAGTGGTTCGGGAGATAGCTGGAAGTCCCATTTTGACCGACCGCACGCACATTTTCATGCCCAAAACAGTTCCAGAGATTTGAGCTGTGCGCCCGGTCTATTTCCGATTTTAAGTTCAGTTCAAATAGACGAACGGCAACTGTTTGTGCAAACAGTCAATGTTAAAGTGCCGTTCGAATTGTCGAACAGCGCTCGACTCCAGTTGAATGAGTTGAACTTTGGAGAAGGTAAAATTCAGCGGTGTACGTGCCGTCGCGTATCCGATTTGAGTTCCATGAACTCAACGGCAAAACACAGCTGAATGCGGTCGACTGAATTAAAAAGGCTGCCGCCACGTGTTCGTTTGTCGAATGGCGGCCACTTCGACTACTTCAGCACTTCGGCTGTATCTGAAGTGCCAGTTCAAAAGTGCAGCTCCTTTCCCATATGATTTAAAGGGCCAGTAACAGTCTTTTAGCATCCAAACTGCACAAATGGAGTTTTTAAAAGGCAATACACCCCAGGAGCCATAGTCACAAGGCAAAAGGCTGGCCATTAGTCCTCTCCAAGCACACCTACATACATGGAACAGCTTTTTAGTAAAAAAAAAAGCAATAAAGGCTAATAGCAATATAGAAAGTAGATACTTGGAAGAGCATTCCAGTGGAAGTGGTTGGGACATTAAATGTGCTACATGTGTATAGAATGTGTGTGATATACACAGAATTCATAAAGAACTATAGCTAGGGAGCTATCTTCTATAAACAGCTGAATTTCTTTTTTATCTTTTATGCAGATTTTTAGCAGATAGAAATTGGAACCTATAGCCTTAAATTTCTTACTAAAATACAATTCACTTGATCCTCTGCCAGCTGGATTTTTGGCATGTAGGTTGGTGAAGCATCATGAAAACTGTGCTGGTGTCACATACCCATGTTATCCAATTGTTTAGATTACAAGAAAAGAAAAACCTTGATTCACTCGATTACTGTCTCAGTAATTAAAGATACATGGCAATGGGACAGAAATGTTCTCAATGGTATCTCTGGAATTTTCTTGCAGAAAAAAGAGCATTTGAAATACATATGTGAAAATGTTCTTAGATTTTCTGCTGAATGTGGAAATTCCCAGGTAATCCTCAGCATTATCTCATAAACAAGGTTAGGCTGTTAAGTTTTAATAGGAGGGTGCAGTAAATGAGAAAATGATTAGATTGTGATACATAAAAAACAAACCTCCTCACTATTACATATTTGACCGATATGGACCTCACCCCTGAGATAGCAATTTTTAAGATAAGTTTTTTTTACATTTATTTTATTTTTTTATAGCTACACTATAGCTGACAATTTTATAGTTTGTTCTGATGTGTGGAGTGGTTGAAGTTTCTAGTGTGTGTAAAGTATTAGCCCCTTCAGGACGGAGTTAATAGTACACGTTCTGATCAAAACAAAACGTAAACAAAATCTGGAAATTGCGCTATATGTCTGTTCACCCGTAATTCACCGCTGTCACATTAAGTGCACCCACACTTATTATATATCATTTTGTTCAGGAGAAACAGGGCTTTAATTTATCATTAAGAATACAATATGTGGAGAGACACTTAGTATAATTGCCACCACAATTGTGGGTGCTATTCCAAGAAGGTACTCCCTTAAATACCAATAAAGCAAATACTCAAAAAGAAAGGAATGCACACCAACTAACACAATAGTATATATCTAAATATATTTTATTATAATACAAATCCAAATCTTACATATAAAATGTAACAGTGACCAAATAGGCAAAAAAGTTAAACAGTATATTTACCAAATTCCACAAGCCTATAAGGGCAGAAACACGAGTCACAAACAATCCCCCAACGTTTCGGCTCCTCCTGGTAGCCTTTATCAAGGGTAGCTATATCACAACATCATCCAAGAAACTATTATATACACATAAACAAACTACTTACAGCTGATGGCCATCAGTGATGTCACAGAGAGCCGTGACCAATAGCTATTGTGCTTTACATATAGGGCTATGATCCGAAGTGATGATGTCACTTCCGGTCACGGCTCTCTGTGACATCACTGATGGCCATCAGCTGTAAGTAGTTTGTTTATGTGTATATAATAGTTTCTTGGATGATGTTGTGATATAGCTACCCTTGATAAAGGCTACCAGGAGGAGCCGAAACGTTGGGGGATTGTTTGTGACTCGTGTTTCTGCCCTTATAGGCTTGTGGAATTTGGTAAATATACTGTTTAACTTTTTTGCCTATTTGGTCACTGTTACATTTTATATGTAAGATTTGGATTTGTATTATAATAAAATATATTTAGATATATACTATTGTGTTAGTTGGTGTGCATTCCTTTCTTTAATTTATCATTAACTATTCATATATGGAACATAATTTATTATGAGTAAAATTTAAAAAAAATTGAGAAAATAAGACAAAGTAAAAACTAAATAGGCAAAACTAAACAAAGTAATGATGCTTTGATGTTTATACTCCCAATGTAAATCATATATCTGCTCTATCAAAATTATAATTAAGGTGACATTACTATCCAAAACCTTCTTAAACTTAAACTTCCCTGTGATCACCTCCAAAGGGGCCTCTGAAGCTGCTGATCTGGTCTTTTTTCAATTGCATTTTTATCACATTCATTTTGCATTATATATATTCACAAGGCTCTTACAAGAGATTTTTTTTTAAATACACTTTAGCTTATTTAGTACAAGCACTGTTTAATTGGTCTCACATGGAATTACTTTAGGACCCACCGATATTGGGGTACTGTGAAGAAGTGGTAGACTTAACACAATATGGCCATATGGTGGAACTAAATCCCCATATTTGTTTGCTGAGATAGGTGATTTTAAGTAATGTTATAAAATGTAAACCTGTATTTTAATGTATGCGCTGTTCCTTAATCTGTATTATGTATACATGTTGGTCACTATAGCAGCACCATTCTAAATGGTGTGGTGGACTTATTCCCTTGTTTAAAATTGTTTTATATGCAACTTAAACAATGGAAAGAATCAACTTTGGAGCCAAAGATTTCACTGTTACCAGAGGAAAAAGTTCCCATCTACATCTGACAAAGGAGGCATATATATGGATAATGCATATTATACTCTATCACCAACCATTAAGGCACAGATATTTCTTTATTATGCCTTATCAAGTCCAAAAAGTCATGTGACTATGCCATCGAATCCTGTATGGGAATGTATTGCCTAAAGATTGTGCATGTTAGAGGGGAAAGCTCTTCAAAACATTCCATATAGTGCTATCAATGCTTCTCAAAATGGACATCATATAACTTATAGTCTGTAAATAAGAACATGTAATGATTGTACACAGTACATATAAATATTAATGTAATAGACATATTAAAATACATGTATAATACTCTCCCACAATTTAAAGGACCACTAGAGTCACCCAGTCCACTTCATCTCAATGAAGTGGTCTTGGTGCAGTGGTCCTGTAGGTTTAAGCCTACAAAGAAAGCATTGAAATTTTTGCGAAACAGAATGTTTACCTTGAAGGGTTAAACATGCTGACCCATGCAGACACACACATTAAACCTAGCAGACACAGACACACTGAACCATGCAGACACACACACTCACTGACCCGTGCAGACACACACTACATGCTACCATGCTGAATTGTATTTCTTTATGGCCGTTTTGCCAGTTTTACAATCCGTTGCTGGGTCTGTTTGGGTGGTCCAGTCACCCGGATAGACCCAGGCACCATTACAGCTGCCGGTTTGCCAGAGGTGCCCCCTGTGGACTGGCGCCCTAGGCCACCGCCTAGATGGCCTAATGGTAACGCTGGCCCTGTACTGAGAATTCAGAGATTTCTTCTTCATGCCCAGAGTGATTTCTGCACTATATTGCTACCGATGCATGGGCGTCCGCAGGGGGGGGCAAGAGGGGGCACTTGCCCCCCCCCTGGATTTTTCAGCTTGTTCTGCTATTTTTCGTGAGAGATTTTAAATGAACTGCAATACCGGCGCCGGCCAGTAGGTGGCGCTGTGTATGGAGAGAGACAAGGATAGGAAGCTGCATCTTATCCCTGCTTCTCTCTGCTGATTGAAACCGCAGGGGAGCAACACATGCAGCCAGAGACAGCCTACAGATCAGGGGAGTGAGGGATGGGGGGGCAGAGACAGCCTACAGATCAGGTAAGTGGGGGATGGGGGGAGGGTTTGAGATAGCCTATAGATTTGGGGGGGCAGTAGCCTATAGATTAGGGGAGTGATGGATGGGGGGAGGGTTTGAGATAGCCTATAGATTTGGGGGGGCAGCAGCCTATAGATTTGGGGGGCAGCAGCCTATAGATTTGGGGAGGGTGGGGCAGCAGCCTATAGATTTGGGGAGTGAGCAAAGGCGTGCGCAGCCTATTGCATTAGGGTGTGCACCCTAAAGCACAAACACACGCCATATGTATATGTATGTGTGTGTGTATATGTATATATATATATATATATATATATATATATATATACACACTGCTGTGTGAGGGTGCTGGTAGTGTGCTATGTGGGTGAAGGTGTTTTTGTGTGTGTTTGTGAGAGTGCTGTTAGTGTGCTGTGTGTGAGGGTGCTGTTTGTGTAATGTGTGTGAGGGAACTGGTAGTGTGCTGTGTGTGTGTGAGAGGGTGTTTGTGTGTGCGTGTTTGTTCGGGTCCTGTTAGTGTGCTGTGTGTGTGTGTTGTGTGTTTGTCAGGGTGCTGTTTGTGTGTGTGTGCTGTTTGTGTGTGGGTGTTGTGTGTTTGTGAGGATGCTGGGTGTGTGTGGGTGCTGTGTGTGCTAGGGTGATGTATGTGTGTGGGTGCTGTTTGTGGGCTGTGTGTGCTGTGTGTGTGTGCTGTATGTTTGGGTGGAGGTGGGGGCAGATTAGTTAATATCCCAGTCCTGCTGCCTTCCCTGGTGGTTCAGTGGAGAGTGAACTCTAGCCCGGGTTCTCTGCTGCCTCCCTCCATGCTGCTGTGGACTGGTGAAGTAGAACTTTGATCTCCCCACCGGCCAAATACCACTGAGCGACCTGGAGCTGGAGGAAGCCTTTGGGGTTAAACCATTTGAGAGTGATTTAACCCCTTAAAGGAAAGCGAGCACCCAGGGGCTTCCTGGCATCATAGCATTTTCATTTAGGTGATGTTGTTATGGTGACCAGAATGGTCCTTTAATTTGCTTAAAGAAACACTATAGTGTCAGGAATACATACATATATTCCTTAAACCATAGTCGTGAAAATGCTATTCACCCTGGCTTTATGTGATAATGGCTATGCCCCTTCCCTTTCATGACACTGTCAAAAAGGTACCAAGCATGGATGTCATTACAATTATGCCCCCCCCCCTGGAAAAATTCCTGCGGACGCCCATGTATCGATAACCATGCTTTATGAATGTAATTATAATCTGGCAGTATGGTCAGATACTGCGCTCCACTGGTAAATATCCTAATTGACCAGCCTAGGCTACACACACAACTACACAGTACCGAGTTAGCAAAGTTCTTACCAGTGGCGGATCCAGAAGCTAATCTCGGGAGGGGCACTATCAGATAATTTTAAGAAACAATCCAGGCACAATAACCACTACAGCTCTTTGTAGTGGTTTTGGTGTCAGGAGTTGCTGTGGCGCCCTCCCAGAGTAAGTAGTCAAACCGTTTAAAAAAAATGTTTGATAAGTAACCCGTGGTCTGCTGGGATAGGGGCTGTAGTGTGTATGTGTGTGAGGGGTGCAGTGTGTGTATGGGGGGCAGTGTGTGTATTGGGGCTATGTGTGTAAGGGGGGGGCTGTGTGTATAAGGGGGCAGTGGGTGTATTGGTGGCTATGTGTGTTTTTGGGAGGCTGTGTGTGTGTGTGTGTGTATGGGGAGCAGTGTGTGTAAGGGGGCAGTGTATGGGGGGGCTTTGTGTGTAAGGGGCAATGTTGTAGGGGCAATGTTGTAAGGGGGACAGTGTGTGTAAGGGGGCAGTGTGTGTAGAGGGGGCTGTGTGTGTAAGGGGGGCTGTGTATGTAGAGGAGGCAGTGTTGTAAGGGGGGCTGTGTGTGTAGGGGGGCTGTGTGTGAATTTTTTTTAATTATTAAATAATAACTAAATAAATATAGCTAATACCCCCCCTTCTTACCTTACCTGTGTAATGGTGGGGCTGTGTGTGTAGAGGGGGCTGTGTGTGTAGAGGGGGCTGTGTGTGTAAGGGAGGCTGTATATTTGTATGTGGTACAGTGTGTAGGGGGTTATAGTTTGTGTGAGGGGATAGGGGGGGCAGATTAAAGATAATTATTTTTTTTAAATTATTAAATAACTATATAAATATAGCTAATATCCACCCTCCCTTCTTACCTTTGCTGAGGGAGGGGTAGACATTGCTTTTTTTCCATCCCTGGTTGTTCTAGTGGTGAGCGTGAACTCTACCCTGTAGTTTAGGGTAGAGTTCACTCTCGCGAGTACGGAGCATTGCCATAGTAACCGCGGCAACACTCCGTGCTCGCAAGAGGAGAACCCGGCGGAGCTGCAGGTAAGAGCTCCCCCGGGTTCTCTCTCGCCCTCCCCTGCCAGCCGTCTAGCCTTGTGCCTGTGGGCCCGGAGATCACTGATTTCCCCTCCTATCCATGAAGGCAAACAGCAGGGCTGGTGCTTGGATAGCCAGCACTATTTTCTCAGAGGGGGGATCTGCCACTGGGTCTTACACAATTCCTGCCTGCTGCATCACTCCTGCCATACTGTGCTAACAGACATCAGATCTCAAGCTGGTTTTAGCTCATCTTGTGCCATTACAGAGAGAACATATCTGAAGCATATCATACTGGTCCCACCCATACGTGCAGTCCAGATCCGAAATGCCAGCAAGAGAGATACAGCACGAGAGATACAGCAACCCCAGATGATCGTTTCAGCCTTGTTAGGCATCATCAGTGTCAGCAGGGGCCAGGTTGGGCGATGTGGCCTTTTAACAGCGAGACTGGTCCCTAGCTTATTGGCAGCCTGGGAGGGAGTGCTAGCTGGTCATTTCCTTCCAGAGAGACTGGAACCACACAGTAGATGGGAGGAGGCAGCGAGGAGAAGGCCGGGAGAGAGACAGAAGAACATGCCAGAGAAGAGGAGGAGGTGCAGACTACAACAGCCAGCACCTAAATAGCAACTACCTCAGACTGCCAGACTATAGCACCCAAAAGGAAGGAAGGTGGAGGTTGACTATAAAAGTGTAGATTTTGACCTGCATGTGTGTCTGTATGTCTGTCCATGTGTGTGTTTGTATGTGTATCTGTATGTTCATGTTTGTGTGTGGGTGTGTATCTATAGGTCTGTCACTGTATGCCTGTCAGTGTGTGTATCTGCATGCCTGTCGCCGTGTATATCTGTATGCCTGTCGGCGTGTGTGTTTCTGTATATCTGTATCTTAATATGTAATTGTATACCTTCACTAGGAAATTATGGTGCTAAAAACTCTGTTGTTCCAAAAAGGTTTAGCCTATTTTAATTTTGTCCCCTACCTACTGCCAAGTTGTGCAGGTCTAAATTACATCATAAATATTAGTCAGGCTGTCAAAATGATATGAAGACATTTTAAAATATTTAGAATGCAGTCCACTTAGTAAAGACGTCTTGCTATTTCTCAATGCATGAAGAACTTTAAAAAAATAAAATAAAAAAAAATTGTAAAATAATATTGCATGTAGTCATGTACTGAATTAACTGCTTAAAGGGAAACTGTAGGCACCCAGACCACGTCATCTCATTGAGGTGGTCTGGGTTCTGAGTCCCTTTTGCACCTAGTGCTGCAACGTTAAACATTGGAGTTCCAAAAAAACTGCAATGTTTACATTGCAATACTAAGTCTGCCCTCAGTGGCTGTCTACCAGACAGCCACTGGGGGCACATCCGGAATCATAACGGACTTTTGGTTCGTTATCTGATGGTAGACGTCCTCACACTCTGCATGAGGACCTTCAGCGTCAGATTTTTCCCCATAAGAAAGCATTGATTCAATGCTTTCGTATAGGGAGATCAAATTTGCGCGCAGCATTTGCCGAACTTGCGCGTTCGCTCGAAGGGGGCGGAGCTTTGACTCAGCGCCAAGAGACATCGGCGCTGGGATAAGGTAAGTAAATAAAGGGTTTTCAACCCTTTATTTACCCAGGAGGGCGGAGGCTGAGGGATTGGTGGTGCCAGGAATACAGTTTTGTATTCCTGGCACAACAGTATCCCTTTAAATGAACAATCTGTATGTGATTGTGTTACTTTGATGCTTTGATTATGCTATGCTTTAATATACAAGTAGCCATCTGTAACGGATCGCCTGGCACCCCGACTGGGTACCTCCGTTGAAGGATGCTCCTAGCGCTTCCTGAGGACTCCAAGCACTGCAGCAGACACCACAACCACCGAACCGGAGAAGCATGTGAATCCTCTCAAGCATATGAATGCTGTAGACAGTTGAATAGGAACCATACGAATAGGTTTACTCTCCTAGCAGTCAAACTGGAACAGCATACAATGAATCCTTCCCCCAATAATGAAACAACACTTCACTTTGAGGGTTAAAACAGGAACTCCAGTGCTGGCACACCCAGCCTGGTTTTTATTACAATCCACAAAACATAGTACTGCCCACAGGGTTTTGCAGAACCACCAATAAACACATTACAACACATACAATGCAAGTACAGCAGCCAATCAGACACAATGGGACAATAGAAACACACCCAGCATATTCCTCCCCTCTGCTTAGGAGATAATTGAGTCAATTACTGTATCTACTCAATTATCTCCAAGCTGAAAAGTTACTTTTTGTACATTTTTATAACTTTGTGAGTTAACATCGTACATACATAACACTTACATTTTCATAATCAATCCATTCAGGGGAACAACATATTAAAAAATGGCACGAATCAGACCAGGGGTTCAAAAGTTAAGGGAAAGTCCTTTGTGACTTAATGAAGCATGGCTTTCCGTCCCAAACCAGTTTTAGAGTCTTCTATCCTGGAGAGTAATTCAATTATCTCCCAGGACAGACACAAGACTCCATTAAGCACATGGTTGCAAAAAGACACAAAACACTTTAAAATACATAAAGTCACATTTTATACATAAAACACAGACATGTCACATATCCCCAGATAGCTGGGATCTGAGCGCACAAAACTACCGAATAGCGCTCAGATCCTATTCACACAGTTCAATTGCCATGGAGCCGAAGTCTTTAACTACACGAATGGGCTCCATGGCATAGCTATCTGGGTTAACACATTCACATAAAGTCTGGTCCATAGTCCAAAGGCAAGAGGCGGGCAAGCAGCCCCCTCCAAGGACACGTGGCGAGGCCGGTTTCGCCACATTTCTCCCCTTTACTATCCAGACTAACAGGGTATCTGACCTCCTGCCGGTCAGTGCCCTGGTTAGTCCAGCAACCCACCCACGAAGCACAAACAGCAATACAGCCCACCCACAATAACTGGTTACTACACCTGGATAAAACAGCAACTTGTCCATGTCCAGGTGCCTCACCACGGCTGTGCGTGGGGCTGGTAGACTGCCTTGGTGGGTTGCTGAGTGGGCAGAGACCAGCGGTACTCTGCCCGGGTGCCAGCGCTACCACTGAAGTAGCCTGGTTGGAGCCTGGTTGTGGGAGGGGGATACACTGCTCTGTGGCTGGGGGACAGGACCGACCGTCCCTACCCCTGGTGCTGCAAGTGCAGAGACTACGGTCCCATCTGCATAGTTGTGGGGCTTAACATCTCCCCTTGGTGGGTTAGGCTGCCGCTGGAGAGAGGGTGTAACAAGCTCCTCTCTCTGAACTGTAGACTGCCGCTGGGGAGAGGGGGTAACCTGCTCCTCTCCCTGACACTCTCTTTGCTGGTGAAGAGGGGGACCAACTGTCTCCCCTTTCAATATTTTGTCCTGCGGCTGGGGTGAAAGACAGACTGTCTCCGCTTCCTGCAGGACACACTGCCGCTGGGGAGGAAGGACTGCACCTTCCATTCCCTGGGAAAAAGACTGCCGCTGGGGAGGAAGGACCACACCTTCAGCTCCCTGGGACTCACACTGCCGCTGGGGAGGAAGGACAGCACCTTTGGCTCCCTGGAACTCACACTGTTCCTGGGAGAAAGGATAGCACCTTCGGCTCCCTGGAACTCACACTGCCGCTGGGGAGGAAGGACAGCACCTTCAGCTCCCTGTGATACATACTGCCGCTGGAGATCTGGGCCGACCGCCCAGCATGCCTGTAGGGCCGGTAGAGAGACCGCCATCCCATCTCCACCTGCCATCTGTGGGTCTTCCCAGGATCAGTCTATGAGGTCCCCTACTTCTGCAGCTGGTAGTGAAGCAGGGGGTACCTCGGCTGCGTTTTCCCAGCTGTAGGTTGGCAGGTCTGGGTCCCCCAGCCAGTTTTCCTGTTCTGTGTCCATGCCCTGTGGCTGACATGAGTTTAGTAGTTCCACATAGTCCATCTCTAGCTGTCGTTCCATGGCAGCCAAACGGTGGAGGTCTTGTCCCAGTCCCATAGATCTCGGGCCCTGTACCATCTCACCCCGGTAATAAAAGATAGCCCAGTACCCTGACTCTGCTGGACTGCCAAAGTCGACGTCTTCTGCTAAGGCCTTCCACAACAGGCCAGGGCTAGTGTAGTTCTCCCCCTCTGGCTGGATGCCCTCTGCCCTCCACGTCTCTGGCTGGACAGTGCACCACCACAGTGCCCGGTATGAGGCGTCAAGGCTCAGTTCCCTTTCCACGAGGTACTCAAGTTGTCTGACCTGCTGCCCTCCGGGTTGGTCTCCCAGAAGCGGCATCCGCCAGGCCATTTGTTCCTCCAACTGGTATGCGACACCAGGAAGGCGCTGCTGCCGTTGATACTGGACTTCCTCCAGGGCATTGTACCATAGTTCTTGCCGGGCAATATCTCTCCAGTCCAATTCACTTTCTTCCTCAGGTGTGCGTGTTGCCCAAGGATCCACGAACCCCATTTCCCCAAATCTTTATGTAGACAGGGACGCTGTATGAACACTAGCGTCGCCTTCAATTTGTAAATCCACAAACTGTGTCTCTGAGCTGCTTTACCTCGCACTAGGACGCCATCCCACCGCTTGCCACCAATGTAACGGATCACCTGGCGCCCCGACTGGGTACCTCCGTTAAAGGATGCTCCTAGCGCTTCCTGAGGACTCCAAGCACTGCAGCAGACACCACAACCACCGAACCGGAGAAGCATGTGAATCCTCTCAAGCATATGAATGCTGTAGACAGTTGAATAGGAACCATACGAATAGGTTTACTCTCCTAGCAGTCAAACTGGAACAGCATACAATAAATCCTTCCCCCAATAATGAGACGACACTTCACTTTGAGGGTTAAAACAGGAACTCAAGTGCTGGCACACCCAGCCTGGTTTTTATTACAATCCACAAAACATAGTACTGCCCACAGGGTTTTGCAGAACCACCAATAAACACATTACAACACATACAATGCAAGTACAGCAGCCAATCAGACACAATGGGACAATAGAAACACACCCAGCATATTCCTCCCCTCTGCTTAGGAGATAATTGAGTCAATTACTGTATCTACTCAATTATCTCCAAGCTGAAAAGTTACCTTTTGTACATTTTTATAACTTTGTGAGTTAACATTGTACATACATAAAACTTACATTTTCATAATCAATCCATTCAGGGGAACAACATCTGAAAAATGGCACGAATCAGACCAGGGGTTCAAAAGTTAAGGGAAAGTCCTTTGTGACTAAATGAAGCATGGCTTTCCGGCCCAAACCAGTTTCAGAGTCTTCTATCCTGGAGAGTAATTCAATTATCTCCCACGACAGACACAAGACTCCATTAAGCACATGGTTGCAAAAAGACACAAAACACTTTAAAATACATAAAGTCACATTTTATACATAAAACACGGACATGTCACATATCCCCAGATAGCTGGGATCTGAGCGCACAAAACTACCGAATAGCGCTCAGATCCTATTCACACAGTTCAACTACACGAATGGGCTCCATGGCATAGCTATCTGGGTTAATAACTTCACATAAAGTCTGGTCCATAGTCCAAAGGCAAGAGGCGGGCAAGCAGCCCCCTCCAAGGACACGTGGCGAGGCCGGTTTCGCCACACCATCCATATTTGTTTTTATTTTATTGCACTTTATTAAAGCTACTGGTAAGAAGCAATACAGTTGATATTTTTTTTTTTTTTTTTAGCAGTGCAATAGTTGATCCCCCTCTTGGAACGAAGATCTATAAGGATTCATGGGACTTTGAAACATATCTGAATGCCATGTTGTTATCATTCAAAGATGAAATTTTTCAATATCCTTCCTGGATTAAAGAATACTTCACTTGGGCTGGATTTACAGGGTACAATCTTGTAATACGGGTAAGACTACTTTATATTGTTGATTCAAAATTAAAAATATTAATGAGGGGTGGGGTTGTTTTTTTTTTTTGTTTTTTTTTTGTAAATGTGACTTTTCACCTTCATGACCATGGCTATTTTTACCATATAGGGTTACTCCAACCAAACAACTGTGTTTTAATGAAACACTATTTTTGGTCACAGTAACCTTTGCTGTGACAGTCACACCCATTCCATCCAAATTAAAAATAGTAACAAAAGAAGCTCTAAAATGTACCTCCATCCAGTGTCAAGGTCAAGTTCTCCACCTTGCTGCAGGGGAAGGGATGACAGAATTAGCTAAGGGGAGGACATGTGAGGCACAAAGGGGAGGTGTGCCACCACTGGACGTGCTGATGACAGGAGTCCAATAGGCACAAAATTGCCATTAGCCAGTCTGGCTAATTAAGATGACTTCACCTGAAATTAGACCTAACCACGCTGAAAAACAGCCGCAGACCATTATCACTCCATCACCAAGCTGTACAGTAGTACATCTGGGTGTAGTGAATGTCCAAAGAATACTACATACTGGAATGCATAGAGCATTCCAGTATGTAGCATTCTTTGGACATTCACTACACCCAGATTCGTCCTTCAGACTGAAGGAAGAAACTACCCTGAGGTACGGACTTGACTCCCAAGCACTTTCCAAATTCATCTCAAATTGTATAAAACAGTTGCTCCTTTGCGTGCACAACTCAGTACATTTTCTACACAGCAAACAGAAAATCCTGTAATAAAACGTGTTTATCCAGCCTCCCTAGTATCCATTTTGGGCTCAGCAAGGTGGCACCTTCTGTTCTAATATGGTGATGGTGTAGGAAAAACAAAATGACTTTGTGGATCATTTTAGTGCTTTTGTATGCTCTGTATCTTAATTTATTATAAAACAGGTGTTAAGTAGTGGGAAAGCCTACATCCAGTCCAGGGAAAAAAATCCAGGAGTTGACAGCTGGAGTCTAGCCTTAATTTAAAAATAAACAAACCAAACAAATTTAAACATGAATTGTCTTTTGTTGTTTTTTAAACAACTTCAATTAACATTTGGATTATTTTAATATAGATGATTGAAACAGATGACGACTTTACTCCTTTATCTGGTGGCTACAACTATTTGGTGGACTTCTTGGACTTATCATTTCCTACTGAAAGGCCAGACCGTGATCATCCTTTTGAAGAAGTACGTTTATTTTGTGTTTTATTTTTAGTTTTTCCTTTCTTTTCTTAATATCATAGATTTTTCTTGAAGGACCAACAGTACTAATAAGTCCTGATGAAAGTATCCTGTGAGAGACTGAAATGTTGAAATCTATGAGATCTCCTGCTTGTAAAAGAAATAAAGCAGCAAAGATTTTTTACAGCAAATCGCTTGAGTGCACTTCTTTTCGTTAAGTGTGTGTGTGTGTGTGTGTGTGTGTGTGCGTATGTATGGCTATGTGTGTGTGTGTGTATGTGTATATATATGTATATGTAAAATATAATTTTTATTTTTTTTCAACAGATAAATTGTCGTGCCACAGTCATGAGACATGTGGTGAAGAATGGGCTTCTCTGGGATGATTTATATATCGGATTTCAAACTCGACTTCAACGGAACCCAGATATCTACCATCATCAGTAAGTGTCAATTTTCATTTAAATGTGTTCTCAGTAAATGAGATATTTTGAAGGTCATATAATAGCTTTTGGTGGTGAAATACTTCCGTATGTACAATAGCTTTTGTTGCCATAGATTATCATATATGCAAGAAAACAAAAATGAGCCAGTCCCTTGCTTCTGGCGTCCTTACTACATTTAAATGTAATTTAGCTTAGTGAGCACTATACTGAAAAGCTGGGTGCTGGTGCTATGCACCTTTTAATAAAGACAATGCCATATCTGGGAAATGGAGCAGCCCAAACGTCATTGCAATAAAGTTGTTATAGAGAGAGGAGGTTCCAGGTGCCATCTTACCTGAAGTGGTTAAACCATTAATGAACACTTTAACCCCAAAGATTTCAATTTGGCACCCGATTGCTCTGCCCCTGAACTTCCACTCAATGCCCGAAGACTTGAACAAGACGTCGCTGACAGGCTAAGAGCATCAGATGATAATCTTTCCACCTCTCAGTAGTTCAACATTGAGAAAATAGAGTGAAGGAGGTGCATATCTTTTTTTCACTCTCTTTTCTCAATATGGAGCTACTGATCTTCAAGAATATGATGGATAAGTACTTCTCAGCAGATCAGGTATATTGTACTTTATATTAAAAGGTGTGTTTATTAATTAACCATTTCTAAATGTTTTATGAATAAAAATAAGATTACAGGCATATTTTAGATGTACTACTAATAAAACCACAAGGTTAAAAATGTTCACCTATTGTGCTGCCACAAGCTAATACTCCCAGATTAGCGAACTATAACACATAGCAACAATCTGGTTTTCAGGTACCAATATAACGTTTTCAGTATAAAACATTTTATTCATATAGAAGAAAAAAATAAAGTGATGTCATAGGGAAACTCTTTACAAAAATAAATCTGTCTGCTACATATAATTGCACTAACCATAATAAATTGTGCTGTGGGTAATCACTACAAGCTTTAAATGGCTGTAATAGCCCTCTGTGGAATCTCTTAATCTTCCCCCTCCTCAAGCGTTGATTACATGAGTTGCTGCTTCCAATAATCGCTGTGCGATGTGCAGCTTGCATGGGCAGAACCCTGTCAATGGTCAGTGCTCTGTGCCGACGCAGTCAGGATGCAATAACATTGTATTATTATTATTATGATATTTATAGAGCGCCATCAAATCCCGCAGCGCTTTACAATGGGTGGACGAACAGACATATAGCTGTAACCAGAAAAGTTGTACACACAGGAAAAGAGGGGTTGAGGGCCCTGCTCAATGAGCTTACATGCTAGAGGGAGTGGGGTAAAATGGCACAAAAAGGTAAGGATAGTATTAGACTAATGACAGTTGCAGAAGAGGAATTAGTCAGGAGCTAATAACAGTTTAATGGATACGCTTTTATGAAGAAGTGTGTTTTTAACGATTTTTTGAAGGAGTGGAGACTGGGTGAGCATCTAACAGAGGAGGGAAGCGAGTTCCACAGGAACGGTGCAGCCCTCTATAAATCTTGAAGGCGAGCATCAGAGGTGGGAGTACGGACAGAAGATAGACATAAGTCTTCAGCAGATCGTAAGGGCCTAGACGGGACATACTTGTGTATAAGGGAGGATAGATAAGTGGGAGCAGCATTATGTAGAGATTTGAAAGCAAGAACCAGAATTTTAAATTGAGCTCTATATTTTATAGGAAGCCAATGTAGGGATTGACAGAAGGGTGAGGCATGGGAGGTGCGTGTGGACAGGAAGATGAGCCTTGCCGCCGCATTCATTATGGACTGTAACGGCGCTAGTTGGGAGCACGTAAGACCACTGAGAAGCGGGTTACAGTAGTCAAGGAGAGAAAGGACAGTGGAATGGACCAACACCTTAGTCGCATCTGGCGTTAAGTAGGGGCGGAATGCGCGCAATGTTTTTTAGATGGAAATGACAGGATTTGGCAATAGATTGAACATGAGGCTTGAAGGAGAGGTCGGCGTCAAAGAGAACACCTAGGCAGCGAGTCTGCGTGGTGGAGCTGATGGTAGCACCGTTGACTTGGAGGGAGACAGACACAGAAGTAACAACACTTGAGGGAGGAAAGACCAGAATTTCAGTTTTGGTCAAGTTTAGTTTAAGGAAGTGGGCAGCCATCCAGTTAGAAACAGCAGAGAGGCAGTCAGAGACACTAGTCAAGAGGGGCAGGGAGAGATCAGGAGAGGACACACAGGTAGCGTGCCATCCGCAAAGAAATGATATTGGAAGCCAAAGGAGCTAATGAGTTTACCAAGGGAGGCAGTATAGATGGAGAACAGTAGGGGACCAAGTTTGATAGATAGGAACCAGCACTTATTACATATAATTAAAATATACACAATTGGTTATAAATACCTTCAAACTAGCTGCTAAACATTCATATGGTGCTTTCCAACACCTCAAACAACAAAGTACTTAAAAAAGAAAAGAATGTAGCACTTGTGGGAGTAAATAGTCACTTTTTAACAGTCTCTGAGAAATATATTGAAGATCATAAGATAAATGCCTAAAAAGAAAATAATCGCATATGGTGTAGATGGTATATTGCAGAGTAATCATAAGTGTAAATATATGAATAAACTCACAAACGGGGAGCCTTAGACTCAGCTCAGGTTTGTTTCACTTTTGGATCCGTTTAGGTGATCCTCCCCTTTTTGAAAGTTGTATCACTGTTAGGTCTGTTTAGGTGATCCTCCTTCTTCTTTGATTAATTGTGAATACTGTAAATCTTGTCCTGGGAAGGGGGTGAAAGCAAAGACGATTGCGTAGTACTGTTTGAGATTTCCTTATAAAATAATAAAGATTCCCAAATGGGTACTTACAAGCCTAGAGTCAGATAATATGACTCAATATATGCGTATTGTGCAGTGTGGGACTGCACTCCCATCCAGAAAATGCAGGTGGGTTAGATGAATCCAGGAATCAAATATAGAAAATAAAAGTTAACTTTATTATAAAACAAAAAGGCATTAGTATGCCTAAAAACAATTAATAAAACAAAGGGCATCAATATGCCTAAAACTATAAAGCCAGAACGCATTTCGCCACTACACTGTGGCTTTTTCAACTGGGTTAGTTAATACAATGTTGCCTATTCAGTAGATACTGTTTAAATACTCTCCTATTTGGCGGTAAAAAGTCCTCAATGACGCCGCAACACGCTGCTACCACCCACAGGTAGAGCGTGTGCGGCTTAAGCCTCGGTTTCGTTCATACATGCGAACGGCAAATGCCGTCTCTATATTTCACTTTTCAGAAATCGCACACATATAACCAGCTAATGCTGCTTCTGAACAGCATTATCACTTATCACTAATCAGAATCATTTCAAATATATCATTACAACTTATTGTTTATCCAAAATCATTTCAAATATTTCCCATCAGAAAGTTATTTTTCACTTCTCTCCTGTATTCTTGTATTTTCCTTGTTCTCCTCTTCTTCTCTTATGTGTCTGGTAGAACAAAGTCCATTTTAAAACATTCCTCTCCGTGGTTGGAAAGTGCATAGTCCTTATATAACTTAATAATCCATCAATTTCCATAAATCACAGGGTATCATAAATAAAGGAACATAATCTCACATACATAAAAAACAAATGTATAAAAAAATATATTCAAATTAAAAGTTTTAAAAATCTCTTATTAGACTTAAAAAGCTCAAAACAGTAAACGTAAAAAAGTCTCCATCTTACAAACCTGGTGCAATATAAGGTTAATGAAATATCCAAAATTTCCCTGCATATAGGAATACCTCTATTAATATAAAAAAATAAAAAAAAGGGAGGAAAAGGGTGAGAGGGGGGGTTATAGGAAATGGCATAACTCAAAATCTGAGTTTAAGTCATATGGTATCAAGGTATTAAGTTTATAGATCCACTCCATTTCTGTTCTTCCTAAATCTCTAATAAAATCCCCCCTCTCCAATTCTTGTACAACTTTTTAACCCCCATAAATGTTAAACCTTCTGGCTTCTGATTGTGAAATTTTTAAAAATGATAAGAGACGCGGTGTTGTTCAAATCCTGTTTGAATCTTGTATATATGTTCTCTAATTCTCGTGTGTAAAGGTCTTGTTGTTCTTCCTACATATTTGAGTCCGCACGGACATATCAGGAGATAAACAAAAATTTTAGTGTAGCATGTCATAAATTGTTTAATTGGGATAGTGACGTCTTTATTGGTACTTATTTCTTTTATTATCCTTCTAGTGCAGCCTGACTTTTTACATGCTTTACACTGTCCACATCCATAAAAACCCTTTTCCTCCTTGAACAACGTAGAAGAATGCTTCTTTTCCTTTAAAAAGCTTCTCACTAGTGTATTTTTGAGGTTCCTTGCTCCTCTATAAATCATTCTAGGTTTTATAGAAAGGCTTTGTTTAAGGGTTGGGTCCTGAAGTAATATGGGCGAATATATAACTATTTATAATATTACGTATTTGATAATTACTTGTGTTGTAATTACAAATGAATGGGACATCCTTTATTTCCTTATTTCTTTTTGTTTTATAAGTTAATAATTCCTTTCTTTCTCTGCCTCCTATCTCCAATCTAGAGTTGTCCAATTTAGATGCATCATACCCCTTATTCAGAAAATCTGTCTTAATACGCAGTGATTGATCTTCATAATTGGTCATATCACTGCAATTTCTCCGAATTCTGAGGAACTGCACCTTAGGGGCATTCTCCAGCCATGGACAATGGGTGGCAACTGATCTTCTCAATAAAACTGTTGCAGTCCACCTGTTTGAAATGGTTTTTAGTTTGGATTTTGCCTTCTTTTATAAAAATATCCAAATCTAAAAATGTGATTATATCCTTACTGTATTTGTTCGTTAATTTGATACCCCAATCATTACTGTTTAAAAACGTTAAAAACTTTATTAACTCCACTTCTTCACCTTTCCATATTAGTATAATATCATCAATGTAATGGCCATAGAAGACCAAGTTCTCCCCCCCAGTCATGACCTTCATAGACAAAATGGTCTTCCCAAAAGGCCATGAATAAGTTGGCATAACTGGGGGCGAACTTAGTCCCCATGGCCGTCCCATTTATCTGTAGGAAATAGTTATCATTGTACCAAAAAAAGTTATTTTTTAAAATCAATCCTATTCCTTCTATTATGTACTCAACCTGCTTAGGTAAAAAGTTATTTGACTTGGTTAAAAAGTATTGTACTGCTCTACACCCATACGTGTGCGGTATATTACTGTAAAGTGCGGTTACATCACATGTAACTAAAAAACAGTCGGAATTCCAAGTTACTTTTTCTAAAAGGTTTAAAACAGTGATGGTATCTTTAATATGTGATTTGGTTTGTAATACTAGTGGTTGTAGCTGCACATCTATATCATAAGCACTACGGAATCTGTTGGCGCTATATAAATGGCAATAATAATAAATAAATCTATATATTGACGGAATCTATTCCTGCTATGATGGGTCTACCTGGGGGTTTATTGATATCCTTATGGACTTTAGGTAGAAAATAAAAAAATTGGAGTCTTTGGGAACTTAATATTCAAATACTGAAATTCTTTAAGATCCAATATTTTTTCATTTAGACCTTTCTCAAAAAACATCTGAAACACCTTGTTTATATCTTCACTTGGATTTTTGTTTAACTGTTGATAAGTCTTTACATCTTTTAAAATATTCTCTGCTTCCGTATTGTAAAACGATTTAGACATTATGACTATTCCCCTTCCTTTATCGGCGTGCTTCACAATTAAATCATCATCCGTCTGTAGATCTTTCAAGGCCTTTTTTTCCATTGAGGTTAAATTATTCCTAAAATTATCCTTAGAGGATATTTTATTGATTTCTGTCATGACCATAGTTTCAAAAGCTATCATTTCATCAGAAATCATTTGTTTCGGATAAAAGGTTGACTTATTCTTTAAAGTTGTATGTTTAAAATCAGGTACCTCTATCGAGTTAATTTCTGGATTCAAATTATCCCTATTTACTGGATTTTTAGTAAAGAATTTCTTTAAACACAGACTCCGTTTGAAACGATTTATGTCAATATACATGTCGAAATGATTGAGCCCTATATTAGGCGCAAATTTAAGTACTTTAATTAGTACAGATATATGATTGGAATCTAGAACTTTATTGCTTAAATTAAAGATACCCTGCATTAATTTCTTAGGTGTAACTCTCTAATAAGTGAAAAATAACTTTTGTATGGGAAATATTTGAAATGATTTTGGATAAACAATAAGTTGTAATGATGTATTTGAAATGATTCTGATTAGTGATAAGTGATAATGCTGTACAGAAGCAGATTTTAGCTGGTTATATGTGTGCGATTTCTGAAAAGTGAAATATAGAGACGGCATTTGCCGTTCGCATGTATGAACGAAACCGAGGCTTGAGCCGCACACGCTCTACCTGTGGGTGGTAGCAGCGTGTTGCGGCATCATTGAGGACTTTTTACCGCCAAATAGGAGAGTATTTAAACAGTATCTAATGAATAGGCAACATTGTATTAACTAACCCAGTTGAAAAAGCCACAGTGTAGTGGCGAAACGCGTTCTGGCTTTATAGTTTTAGGCATAATGATGCCCTTTGTTTTATTAATTGTTTTTAGGCATACTAATGCCTTTTTGTTTTATAATAAAGTTAACTTTTATTTTCTATATTTGATTCCTGGATTCATCTAACCCACCTGCATTTTCTGGATGGGAGTGCAGTCCCACACTGCACAATACGCATATATTGAGTCATATTATCTGACTCTAGGCTTGTAAGTACCCATTTGGGAATCTTTATTATTTTATAAGGAAATCTCAAATAGTACTGCGCAATCGTCTTTGCTTTCACCCCCTTCCCAGGACAAGATTTACAGTATTCACAATTAATCAAAGAAGGAGGATCACCTAAACGGACCTAACAGTGATACAACTTTCAAAAAGGGGAGGATCGCCTAAACGGATCCAAAAGTGAAACAAACCTGAGCTGAGTCTACAGCTCCCCGTTTGTGAGTTTATTCATATATTTACACTTATGATTACTCTGTAATATACCATCTACACCATATGCGATTATTTTCTTTTTAGGCATTTATCTGATGATCTTCAATATATTCCTCAGAGACTGTTAAAAAGTGACTATTTACTCCCACAAGCACTACATTCTTTTCTTTTTTAAGTAGGGGACCAAGGACTGAACCTTGGGGGACAGAGAGGAGTTGGGGAGAAGAAGCAGAGCCAGAGAAAGAAACACTGAAAGAGCGCTGGGAGAGGTAGGAGGAGCACCAGGAGAGAGCAGTATCTTGTAGACCGATATTGCGGAGGATGAGAAGAAGCTGTTGATGATCAACAGTGTCAAAAGCTGCAGACAGGTCAAGGAGAATTAGGATAGAGTAGTGACCACGAGATTTTGCAGCAAGTAGATCATTGGATACTTTGGTCAGTGCCGTTTCCACAGTAAGGTAACTGTAACGGATCACCTTACACCCCGACTGGGAACCTCCATTGAAGGATGCTCCTAGCGCTTCCTGAGGGCTCCAAGCCCTCCAACCGACACCATAACCACCGTAGACTCCTTCAGAGAGCAAGACAGGAACAAGGTCTTACAAGAGCTCAGTGATTATAGCAAGGGAATATGCAGAGCATATCAATCCGTTGTAGCAGATTCCCCCAATAAGAGACAGGACTCAGATTGAGGGTGAAGTAGAACAGATTTACTTGGCACCAAAGGGCCTTCTTTTATGCAGATTTTACAGATACAGTACCGCCCACAGGGTTTTGTAACATAACCAATAAACATGTACAATACACTCAGACACTCCCACACAAAATCCTCCCCTCTGCCTGTGATACAATTACCTGACACAATGGGTTAATATAATTATCACAGGCAAGAAAATACAGTTTTACACAATATTCATAACTTTAAAAGTATGCATCACGTTCACATTCACTTACATTTTCAGAATCAGCATACTCCAAATACCAACATACGTCAAAATCATACAAATTGGTCCAGTGGGTCAAAAGTTAGATCAATGTCCTTTGTGACCAAATGAAGCATGGCTTTTCTGCCCCAAACCAGTTCCACAGAGTCTTCTATGCTGGAGATAATTGGGAAGTAATCCAATCCAATTATCTCCAAGGACAGAGGCAAAGCTCCATTGAACACATGGTAGCAAAGGACAATAAAATACATAAAAATATTTAACTGTGCAGCTATTGCATAAAAAAGGTACATTCAACATATCCCCAGATTGCTTAGATCTGAGCGCACATTATTACTGAATGGCGCTCAGATCACATACATACAGTTCAATTGCCATGGAGCCAAAGTCTTTCACATAGTCTTTCATACGAATGGGCTCCATGGCATAGCTATCTGGGATATCACTGTTCAAATAGGCTCCTGTCAATCTCAGTCCACCGGATGCAGATGCCTAATTAGCCAGGTATAAGACACTGCCTCTCCATTGACTCAGGTTCTGCTGTTTGGTTTCTGTTATTTTGTATCTTGATCCAGTGTTCTCCAGACTGATTCCGGCTTCCAACCTTGGTTTATTTCTTTGTTTACTCTGACTTTTGCTTGTCCTTGCCTGTACTGCGGCTTGGAGCCAGTGATGTATGTATCGCGAGGCAAACAAGGTATTGCCTTGGGCGGAATTTGCAGGGGGCGGCAAAAAAATTATAAAAATATATATATATATATATATATATATAAAAACTGTGAAAACTGTTTTCACAGTTTTTATATTTTTTTTATATATATTTTTTTTTACATTACTCTAGTGTAGCATATTTTATATACACTGTCTCTATAGGTTTTTGGTGGATTCCTATTTTTTATCCAGTTTTAGAGCTTTTTACACTAGGTCTCTTTCCCTCTATTTATCTGCAAATCCTCTTGCATGAGAACTTATTTTATTTGTATACCAAAATACACCACTGCTTGGAGCACTATTCCTACACAGCCCCCGTGCACAGACTCACAGCCCAGATGGCTTCTTACCTGGTCACCTTGGTCTGTGTTTATTTGCAAGGGTGAGTGTATAACTCTGTACGTCGGACTCCACAACAGGTAAGATACGGACAGTCTGCCAGTAAATGTGTGCATGTCTGTCAGTGAATGTGTGTGTGTCAATTCCATTTCTTACAATTGCCTTTATATGTAAGAATATCAATTCAGCAGTCATTATATATAAAGTAATGATGACAAAGATAAACTAAAACATAAAATAATTTATAATTCGGGCCATTTGAGTGAATACCACCAATATGTCCATAAGCACACATAAACATCACATATGAATGCAAGAAAACAGTGTGACTTGAAGGAACACTCCATTTAAATATATAAATTGAATTAATATATATTTACTTGAGAACACTGACCTGCCCATTAAAAATAAATGAACTGGTAAAAAAATATATATATTATTTTAACATGTGGTACGTGTAATCAAGCACAGAGACAACTCCTCTTCTAAACCTGATCCTTCTCAATGAAAAACAAGGGACATAAATCCAGCATTTAGCATTTTCATACTTTTGCTAATGTGAGATATAAAATAGATTCAGTTACTGAAAATATAGTACAAAGCATAAAAATTGCAAAATGTATACTGTGCAATTTCTCAAAAATCACACTATTTACAGCAGCAGGGATGCAGCGACTGCAAATCAGGTTGGAGTAAATCAATCCTTAGTGAGCTTTGGTAATAATACATAACCTATTAAAAGGACAGTCTAACACAATTTTTTAATTTCTGTAAATGAGATATATCACTATTCTATTTTTTAAAATTATATTCACGGGGGAAAAGGGGCCTGACCTTCATGATGGAGAGATGTGCTCCTAAATTAACAAAAACTGCAGTTGTTGGGCCCATTTCAGCCCCAGTGGGAAGGATAAGCGTGACATATTCAACTTCTACCCTAACTGTGACCCGCTGTAGGAATTAAAAGCTGGATAAACTCACCTGCTGCACAGCCTCGATCATGCAGCCTGGTGCATACCGGATGGGGGAAGCGGCCGATCTTCTGGGCCTGTGGTGCCCGGTTACATTCAACACAAAGCAGAAGTCTTGTTGCCCCCCACCCCTTGGACCGGTGGGAGTCATCCCGGTCCACCCTCTGGAGGCTACCCTAGCTTACTGGGAGCTCGAAGCTACACCACGACGGCTACAGCAAACCTTACCGACTTAACCAATATGGCAGAGTTCCTGACGCTCCAGAGAGGAAACTCGACATCATGTCCAGGCTGGATAGGATCTTCAATGACTTCTGGCGCAAGTTAGAGGTAAAATTGTACCGACCTGTTCGGAGCCAACCCAGCAACCATTCACCACAGGTGCCGACCCCAAGCCGACAACAGATGCCGCAGCTTTGGCAGCACATCAGGCTCCAAAATGGCGGCGAGGAAAGAAGCGCACCCCATTATGACACGTAACGACTCACAAGAAGGCACCAAAGCGATTTATTGCAGTGACAGCCCATCAGCCAGAGGTACTGAGGGAATCCCACACACAGTCATTTGGCTCAACCGGCCGATCCCGTCAAGGCTCTGAGGTCCGACTTTACTCCTCAGTTGTGGGACTCCGCTCTGCCCTAGTTGGTGTAGACTAGTTTAAAACCTGGGACTTCATCAGAAATAAGCTTTATTACACCCTCTCACCATTGTTTTATATGTGGGACTGCCTGCTACACTGCATGTCTCTCCAGCACCGTGGGTATAATCTAATTTGCCTATCTCACCTCATCTTATCTTTTGTATCATCTCTGACCTTGCTTTTATTGGCTTTTCTTGCCATCAGCCTGGTGCCTCCAGTGGAACTCATCTGGATTTTTCTTGTTGATATTAGTTTCTTACTAATATATTAAAAATTGTGCAGACCACCTGTCCTGTATATTGCAACTTGATCACTATGTCTAATATTCTAACATGACTGCCAATTTGATGTTACTTTGCATGCACAACATAATTAAAGACATTTCAAAAATAATATCCATTAGTGTTACAGTACGGCAATATGCCATGTACATTAGGTGTTCTTATGTTGATTCCTCTATAAAGTGCAAAATATTTTATTGAATTAAAGGGAAACTATTGCACTGGCAGTACTGATCATACTTACTGCTGTGTTTGGAGGCCATGCAGTTGATCCTATTTAATAAAACCAGTCAGTTCTTGAATTTCATGTGCTGAAACCAGGAAGAATGGGCAAATGAAAAGATCTGAGTGACTTTGACAAGGGCCATATGGTGATGGCTAGATGACTAGGTAAGAGCATTATCAAAACTGCAAGTCTAATGGAACAATGGAAGAAGGTTGTGGTCTGATGAATCACTTTTATCTTAGATAAGGTAGATTGGTGCGTGTGCATAGTTTACTTTAGTAAAAGATGGCAGCAGGCTGCACTATGGGAAGAAGGCAGGCCAGCAGAGGCAGGGTTTTATGGTCTGGGAAATATTCTGCTGGGGAACCTTGGGTCCTGACATTCGTGTGGATATTACTTTGACACGTACCACCTACCTGGATATTGTTATAGACCATGTACACCTCTTAATGTCAATTGTGTACATTGATGGCAGTGGTCTCTTTCAGCAGTATAATGTACCCTGCCACACTGCAAAAAATGTTCAGGAATGGTTTGAGAAACATGACAAAGAGTTGAAGGTGCTGCATTGACCTCCAAAATCCCCAGATGTCAATACGATTCAACATCTGAAGGATGTGCTGGAAAAACAAATGCAAACCATGGAGGCCCCACTTTGTAACTTTAGGACTTAAAGGATCTGGTGCTAATGTCATGGTACCAGACACCACATGACACATTTAGATATTGCGTAGACTCTATGCCTCAATGCATCAGAGCTGTTTTGGCAGCCCGAGGGGGACTAACAAAGTATTGGGCAGGTGGTTTTAATGTTGTAGCTGAACCATGAAACTTGTTATATTTATTATGTTTGTCAACTAATCTAAATGCTTGATTGCATTCTACTTGATTTATATTAGATATTAGATCAGTGATATGTTTACTTCCTTTCTTTACAATTTAGATTTTGGAACCATTTTCAGATCAAGCTACCTGTTACACCACCAAATTGGAATGACTTCTTGGATCGGGAAAAACAAAATAGAAGTTGCAAATTGATGTAGACCAAGCATGTACAGTACATCTGTACGCAAATGCTCTTTTTACATCATGACTGTTGAAGAATCCTGAACGATTGTTTACTTGAAAGGAACACTCATGCAAAATGTTTTAAACACTACGTTTTTGTTAATGTATATCAGATTACTTGAATGCTTTGCTGTCTGTAGTTACTATAAATAATCAGGAAGCATCTTCCAACCCATTACACTACCTCTTTGGAGACATTTTTATGCTTAAAGTGAACTGGTCATCCTCAGATAAGTTCACATTCTTGTGTAGATGTGGTCTGACAGTATTGTCAGTAAACAGAGAAATCAAAAGATCTACTTTTTGGAAAACATATTCCTTCACATGCAGCAGGATTAGACACACAATAGCAGCACATTCCAAAAAGATGTAATTCCACAATTCTTAGTGTGCAAAATATTACCTTGGGTTATGGATTACTGTGATTAAAATTTACATTTAATTTAACACTGGCTAATCAAACTTATATTTAAAAAAATAAATGTTATGTGTTGTGCACATCCACAATAATTGTTATACAACACTATAAGGTAATACATACACTAAACATCAGTAAAAAGTGAAAACGTGGAACACTGTTAAAGTTGTATCTTGTATGGTACTGAAAATTACGCTGCTGAAATTCTGTAATTTTATTACTATAGATAATATGTACAAGCATGAATGCTTATAAAATGAATACTTTACTTGACATTTTAAAAATCCGCAATAATCCATTGTTAAAAATAGGTTTTCATTCTTTTCTAGTATTTTTTACTTTTTCATAAGTATGAATATTTCTGTTTTGTTACATGCCATTGGTGTTTAGAAATGTTGACAAATTTTAAATAATTAATATGCTAATAATTGCATTTATGCCTCGTTCTAACTGATTAGCTTTCTTTATTCTAGTAACTTTCTGCTTATTTAGTTTGGGAGTTTCTGTCTACTTTTGATAGCAGGGATTAACTAGCCACCTGCTGTATTGCAGTTGCACTAGATTTTTTTTGTATTTTCCTTTCTTGTTTGAAAATATATTAAAAAAAAAAAAATTGATTGGAAAATAAAATATAATTACATGTTTGCGTCCAGTGTCTGTGTATGCAGATGTTCTGCAATTCCTTGCTTTTCACAGACATCCTATGTAATCTGTACGAAAAGCAGAAAATATGGTTGATGAACTTCCGGACAGATACTAGAACCAGACTTAGAGTAGTAATGTTCTTTTTATTACATTTGCTGATCTATCTGTTTGCTAGTTGTTTTACAAATACCGTACATAGCTAAAAATTACACATAAAAGTGTTGTTTACTATGGATATGTTCATGCAAAATTTTTAATTTGGTGTTAAAAATACAGTGGAGCTAAAATGGAAATGACTGATTTATATATTCTGATTTATAAATAAAATAAAAAAACACAATAAAATGTCAATTTCAATTAAAGGATAGGCAGTTAATATAAAATAGAAAAGCAATGCAAGAAGGAAGAGACTTTTTGGGAAGTCCAAGCTGCCACAGAGAATTGAACAAACACTAGAAATCCCATATTTTTATTTATAAGTTAATATAAAATGTATTATGCATTTATTAACAGGACACAACAGGAACGAGACCCACTACAGCTTAATGTAATGGTTAGAGACTGTCATTGCAGTGTCAGCAGTATCAAAGCTGCCTTTTCTTGCAAAAAGATCATCGATACACTGCTGCCTAAAACTGACATTCTGCATCTTCACACTCTGCATGGAGATGCATGGATTTAGTACATCTTTATGAAGAGATGCTGATCGGTAATTTGCTAGTCATGCACACTAGCTTCCAATGCTTATAGTGTTAGCCTACCTCCAAATAGATAGGCTAACCGTATAGTGTTTACACATAATGTTCCTTTAATTTTTCTAAATTGTTTTCTTAAGTCCCTAAAATCCTACATCTTCTGCAAGTTCTAGTCAAAGCTGATCCAAAAAAACTTTGTAAGTGCTATTATTATTTTATTATATTTATTTTACTGGTAATGGTTTGGTTAAAATAAATAGTCTGAAAACTACTAATTTTTCAGGTAATAGCAGTGATTTGATTATAATTTTATTATGAAATGACGTGCCTGTTTATGAATATAATCTCTATATTAATATGATCTATTAAGACTTCTTTTTTTTTTTTAAACACTTGAAATGTTTTCAGTCTTTTATAATTATGTAACCATCCTAATGTATTGATTGAAAATGAAGATCTAAAATTATTTCCTCTCCTTCTCCCTCCTCAAAATTATATATTTATTGTATATGCATATAAGAAACTATGCAAAAAATGTCAAATTCATACAGAATTAAAGTGAATGTATTTGTTTCATTTTGAACATCTTCATCACCAAAATCACATATAAACATTTTTATTTTCATGTATTTTGCAGTATGACATGTAGTCCACAAAGCCCAACGTACCTTTTTTTTATACTCTAGAAATTATTACTAGCTTGTAGAAAACACATTTCTCTGCCCAGATATAATGCCTGCAAGTTTGGTGAAAATGTAAGTTCAACTCCCTATATCCAAGTTGTACAGGAAATTTCAATAAGTTCTATAATTCCTACAGTCGGGGAATGGGGAGAAGTTTCACGGTTTCATTTCACTGTTGGCATTACATTAGCATTCCAGAGATTAATAAAGATTGCTAAAGCAATTTTAATTGAAGAAACACTACAGGAACAGGAATACAAACGTGTATTCCTGACCTTATAGTGTTAAAAACACCATTTAGGTGGCTGTCCTCCCTTGCCCTTCTCAAATAGGATAAAAACTCACCTTTATTCCAGCACTATGCAGGTCTGTTGGTGCTGGCCCCACTCCCGATCCACCTCCTTGGCTGAGATCATCAGAATTGATGATCTTGGCCAATCCAATGCTTTTCCAGTGGGAAACCCTTACTTCTGTTACTTCAGAAAGTATTTTATTTATTATTTTATTTTGTTTTAATAATTTTCAATTTAATTTGGTATAACAATTCAAACTTTTATTTGAATACTACTATGTTACCTGCTGGCACAGCTGCACTTTCTTCACTTATCCTTACATATACCAGGTGGGGTTTGTACCACCAACGCTGTTTACACAGAGCATAAGTTTGTTTCTCTAAATGTAAGTTCATTTCCTAAAGTGCAAATAGAAATTATTACTACAAAAACAGAGAGCACTATTCTTCCTTTTTTTTCTGTTTTATACCATATGTTTACTATGAAATATTGAAGAACACCCACACCAATCGATATCCGTCAGCAGAGATTCTACTGATTCATGCTTTTACGAAGAGCATAATTGGAAGCTCTCCATTTGTGTGTATTTTATCTTTATCTTTTTTTACAATAAATATTCTGAATGTTGTAATGGGTTAAACAATTGGATCATTTTTACCTTTTCCATGTGAGATGCACATATCCTGATAGTATCATTGAACGTACCTATACTTCTGAAAAGATCCTGACTGATTATTTACCACATATCCTGTCACAAGGTTTGTGTTGTCAGATGTTTATACCTGAGAGCGCATTAATAGCTCCTTACTTTTGGTGAAAATATTGACAATTGTACACCTTCTGATCAAAACAAAATCAAAACTAACCTTAGAATTTTACTATGTAGCAGAATGAATGCTCTAACTACACTTTTTTCCCCTTTTGTTCAGCTGTCCTTACACCCCCTGTTTGTTTACCAAACCAACTATGTGTGGGTCTCCAGATTCCTTTTGTGTTTTGGTCACCCTGTGCTCAGGATTGGCGCAGAATATATTGAATGTATTAATTGTCTGTGCCTTTTCCCCTCCGCCTTTTTTCTCTCCTATTGTTTCCCCATAAGGGTGTTGTCCTGGGGACACTGCCAGACAGAGGGGATATGAAAGAAACATTTAAATACATAAAGGGAATCGACACAGTAAAGGAGGAGACTATATTTAAAAGAAGAAAAACTACCACAACAAGAGGACATAGTCTTAAATTAGAGGGACAAAGGTTTAAAAATAATATCAGGAAGTATTACTTTACTGAGAGGGTAGTGGATGCATGGAATAGCCTTCCAGCTGAAGTGGTAGAGGTTAACACAGTAAAGGAGTTTAAGCATGTGTGGGATAGGCATAAGGCTATCCTAACTATAAGATAAGGCCAGGGACAAATGAAAGTATTTAGAAAATTGGGCAGACTAGATGGGCCGAATGGTTCTTATCTGCCGTCACATTCTATGTTTCTATACTGTTAGATGTCGGGACGTGGCTAGTCCTGGGGCTGTTGTGACCAAAAGCAGTAGGTCTGAGTTTGGGCCTTATCAATGAGGCTTGTGCGCTTCAGTTATGGAGTGGGCATAGCTTAGCGGAATGGCAGTGAGGCGGGGAGGGGGTACCAGTCGTGGGCTATACCCAACAGTCAACACTTGATGTCAGGTTTTACGCTTGCTAGGGAGATTAAAAAACCGTTAGAACTTAAATAAACAAACAGTAGCAAGAAACAGAACAGTTCGGAGTTTCAGCATTGTGCAGGTCTTGGGGCCCTTCAGGGGTTCAAGTAGTGGCTGCCGCGTATGCTTCCACGGAGGGCTGACATGGGGTAAATGGAGTGATTCTGATTGGGTCCCAGGAATGTGGGGTCTTGGAAGTGGCAATGGACTCTGTTCGGGTCAGATAGTCCTGTGGGAGACCTAAGTCTCGTAGTTGCGTTTTTGCGACTTGTTGATCCTGAAGAGGGTATTCAATGTCCCCATGTTGCCCTAGGAATGTGTGGCATGTGCCAGTGGTAACGAATGTTGTGTTGTTGTAAGAGCGCGGTGACAGGTTTGAGCAACCTTAGCCATGCCAGTGTGCTGCTAGATAGGTTTGCGTAGAAGTGACATATTCTCAAATTGAAAAAGGGGTTTTCCTCTTAGTGCAGTCAGGATGGCAGCTTTGTCTGTACCACTCTGGAAATTAACTATCAGGTCCCTAGGGATAGTGGCAGTTGCTTTGGCTGGTTTAGGGACACGGTCTGCCTTGATATTTGACAACTGCATATGTATAAATGTATGTATGTACGTATTTCTGTTCTGCTTGTAACGTATTGTGTTTGAATCTATGAGTATAGTCAGTGTATGCCGCAGTGTAAATCTATGCAGGGTTAAAGATAATATTAGAAGTGGTTAGGATAAAGGGGGACTTAAGGGTAGAAGGGGGTTAGTGACCATGTTAGAATACATAGGGTGTTTAGTATTAGAAATATTAATAGCTTGAGAGAGGTTGAAGTTGTAGTACAAAGGCTGTTTAGGATTATTGAGTTTAGGACTAGAGTTGAGTTAAATATAGTATTGGGGTACATGAGGCGTTTGGTTTTTAAGAGGAGTTATAATAGGATTCAGGTAAAGGGTTTATTTTCAGACTTGGAGTTGGAGTTTGGAGGGTTATTTATAAATTACAGACACTCCTCACTTACCGACCGGGTTCCGTTCCTACGACCCGGTCATAGAACGAATTGGTCGGTAAGTGAGGAGTTAAGGGATTCCCTGCTCTGGTGCGTTCGTCTATGTTTGGAGACATTTCCATGAACATAGGTATGAGCACCAGAGCAGGGAATTCCTTTGTATCTATGTTCGGGGAAATTTCCCCGAACATAGATTAGAGGGATTCCCTGCTCTGGTGCATTCATTTATGTTCGGGGAAGTTTCCAATGGTCATAAGTGCGAGCCATCGTAAAAACAGGTAGGTCGCAAAACGAGGACCACCTGTACTCACTCTCCTATATCTTCTATAGTCAAACTGATGATATTATAGCTACAGCAGTGGTTATACAGTGTGTATCACTCACAGCTTCCCCTGTGCCTTCTGCTAGGCATTTCATATTTGACAGGCTGTTAATGGCAGATAAAAAGTGATCCCTTTCACTTCTTGTCCAGCCTCACACTCAGACACTAGAGGAGCTGGGGCAACACAAAGTTTTCCACCCTCTAAAACTGTTCCTTCAGGTCTGCTATTAAGACTACCTACCAAGGCTCCTGGTACTTATATATCCCAACTAGACTTTTTAAGCTCAAAAAGGCACCTTATAAGGGGTGAAATCAGGCATCCCCAGTGAGGTGCCTACTCTGCCTAATATGAAATCTGTACCTTGTACCTGAGGTGATTGCTAAACATATGTAACATACTAACAGTATGGCAATGCAACCCTAACTCCGGTAGTGCACTAACATGGTATCGCTTAGAACACGGGTCTCAATGTACAATTCTAGGGGTCGTTTCTGGCTCTTTATATAGTTTAGTGGGACCCACAGCCACTATTCCTAGAGAGAGGTACAGTGAGGGAAAAAAGTATTTGATCCCCTGCAGATTTTGAACCTTTGTCCTCTGACCAAGAAATGATCAGTCTATAATTTTAATGGTAGGTGTATTTTAACAGTGAGATACAAAATAACAAATATAAATCCAGAAAAAAACGCATGCCAAAAAAGTTATACATTGATTTGCATGTCAATGAGTGAAATAAGTATTTGATCCCCTAACAATCCGCAAGATTTCTGGCTCCCTATTGTCTTTTATACAGATAACAAGCTAAGATTAGGAGTGTTCTCTTAAAGGGAGTGCTCCTAATCTCAGCTCGTTACCTTTATAAGAGACACCTGTCCTCAGAAGCAATCAATCAGATTCCAAACTCTTCACCATGCCCAAGACCAAAGAGCTGTCAAAGGATGTCAGGGACAAGACTGTAGACCTACACAAGGCTGGAATGGGCTACAAGAACATCGCCAAGCAGCTTGGTGAGAAGGTGACAACAGTTGGTGCGATTTTTCGCAAACGGAAGTAACACAAAATAACTGTCAGTCTCCCTCGGTCTGGTGCTCTATGCAAGATCTCACCTCGTGGAGTTTCAATGATCATGAGAATGGTGAGGAATCAGCCATGAAATACATGGGAGGATCTTTTTAATGATCTCAAGGCAGCTGGGACCATAGTCACCAAGAAAATAAATGGTATTACACTACGCCGGGAAGGGCTGAAATCCTACCGCGCCCGCAAGATCCCCTCAAGAAAGCACATATACAGGCCCATCTGAAGTTTGCCAATGAACATCTGAATGATTCAGAGGAGAACTGGGTGAAAGTGTTGTGGTCAGATGATACCAAAATCAAGTTCTTTGTCATCAACTCAACTTGCCGTGTTTGGAGGAGGAGGAATGCTGCCTATGACCCCCAGAACATTATCCCCACCATCAAACATGGAGGTGTAAATGTTATGCTTTTGGAGTGTTTTTCTGCTAGGGGGACAGGACAACTGCACCACATCAAGTGGGTGAGAACCTCCTTCCCTTAGTCAAGGCATGGAAAATGGGTCATGGATGAGTATTCCAGGATGACAATGACCCAAAATACACAACCAAGGCAACAAAGGAGTGGCTCAAGAAGAAGCACATTAAGGTACTGGAGTGGCCTAGCCAGTCTCCAGAGCTTAATCCCATATAAAATCTGTGGAGGGAGCTGAAGGTTCGAGTTGCCAAACGTCAGCCTCAAAACCTCAATGACTTGTAAAGGATCTGCAAAGAGGAGAAGGACTAAATCCCTCCTGAGATGTGTGCAAACCTAATGGCCAACTACAAGAAACATATGGCCTCTGAGATTGCCAACAAGGGTTTTGTCACCAAGTACTAAGTCGAAGGGGTCAAATACTTATTTTACTCGTTGACATGCAAATCAATTCATAACTTTTTTGACATGGGTTTTTCTGGATTTTTTTGTTGTTGTTGTTCTGTCGCTGTTAAAATACACCTTACATTAAAATTATAGACTGATCATTTCTTTGTCAGTGGGCAAACGTTCAAAATCAGCAGGGGATCAAATACTGTAATACATACTCACTGTACGTCTGAGTGTTACGGGGCACTCTACAGATCGTTACGGGATTACCCTGTTTATTTTACCGTATACCCTGTTTCGGTAGTTATATTGTATAAAATGCATTCCACGAACAGTCAGGACTGTGTATTCGTGCATACGAATGAAGGACCACCCGGCCCTTGGCATGTGCCACCACTTAACCTTTTTCACCTTTAAAACAACCGAACGATCGACCACCCTACGAGCGGAGTGTGCTTCCAATTAACTACCGGGAAGCTGCGGTCTGCGGTTAACCGCAAGCCTAATTGACTGTCTCAGGGTGGCCTCGTTCGGGTAATATTTCACCGAACTAAAACTCTCGAGGACCACCTACATCCTGGCGTGTGGCCCCAATTAGAATGTTGGGTCTGTGGTTCACCGCAAGTTAAGTACCCCACTTCATGGCGGTCTCTGTTCGGCTCACGAAGGGCTGGGACAACCATCCTCTGAGCGCTGTTCGCGCAATTGTTCAGCCGCTACTCGCTCCAGGTGTTTTAGGTCCAGGTCCCGCTCTCTATTCACCAACCTGAAAACATGGCCGCCATCTCGTGTTTGGGACAAAAAGGCACGAAAGGACTTTGTATTGAAGAGACTGGCTGTACCGTTCGTGAGATCTGAGCGCTATTCGCCTATCTGCTGCGCTCAGATCTGGGCTATCTAACGAATGGTGGAATATAAGATGTGTCTATTAAAATGTTATAGTTATGTATTTTTATACTGTTTTATATGTTACAATAAAACGTGGGATTTTGGGCGCTTGGAGATAATTAAATTGCTATAACCGTTATTATCTCCAAGCTGGGCGGTGACCATTTCAAGCGATACACTGTAATGCCATTGGTCAACTGTTTGTATTGTCCCTGTATCCCATCAGGTCCAGAGGGGGCTGTCCCTGGACCTGGGGTTTTGCATAAATAGTAATGCCTGTGTGCCATTAAACACAGTTCGTTTTGACCCTCAAATCGCAGCCTCGACTCGTTTTGTGGGAACAAGGGTATCCTAGCTGTACTATGGCTAGTGGAATTGCTTTCTATTCTCAGGATTCTTGTGGTATACTGAACGGAACGGCGCTCCTCTCTCTCCACACTCGGGAACCAGGACATCCAAGCGGCTGGGAGAACTACCGAACAACGTCCCGACCTCAGGGCTCCAGTGCCAGCAGGACCTACCAGACACCCCGGACCTCCCACACTGCAGAACGTCCACGACCAACCTGTTTCTGGTGCAAGCAACCAGGGCATCTCATGGCGAATTGCCCTCTCAACAATCAACACCAAACCCCCCCGAATTACAATAACCCTACTGGACCTTCCCGGCCCGCCAGAGCCCTATGTGTTTACCAGGAGGGTCCCATGGAAGAATACTTGGGACCCCTCCATGAGGCAGACGCAGTATATGCTGCCTCCGACAACCACCAACACCACAGGCAGAAGGTATGGCTCAACGGTCACCCGACCGAGGGGTTGCAGGATACTGGAGCTACAA
>OW240915.1:211096022-211152144 GCA_933207985.1 Pelobates cultripes | reverse complement strand
CTTTAAGATCATTGACTTTGAACTAATACAGCAGCTAATGTTACCTTAACTCCCTCTGTGGAACAATAGGAGTCTACACCAATAAAATGCCCTCATGTATGGGTGTCCTATATAGCCACTAAAGTTAACACACCTCAACTATCTCAATAGTTAAATAGTCTACATTCTGAGCAAACTACCAGTCGTAGATAGATCTAACAGGGATTCACAGAACCTTGACCGTCCTAGCTCTATGAAGGGAAGGTCTGTCAATAAAATATCAAACTAAATATTTAAAAACATGTATAATTTTCATTATTGTTACACTGTTTTCTTTTTGTTACAGAGATTATTTAGGGCCACTAGTAGGGTAGGACAAACCTTCCCTTCATAGAACTATGACGGTCAAGGTTCCGTGGATCTCTTTTAGGTCTACATGCCATGATTGGTATTTTGCCTGGCATTCAGACGTTCTGACTCTATGTTTGAATGTAATTATGTTACTCTTTAGGTACATAACAGGATAAGTAACAGCAATATAAGCAATCATAGAGCTCTATCTAGTGGTCAATTTGGAGCACTACAAGCAAGATATATCACAGTAGGGACTTAGTAATGTTGCTTGTCACTAGTCAGTTAGCCGCTCTTATAATTGTTTACAACAAGTGTTTATGGAACTAGTTGTTTGGTTGTGAAGAGTGTTTGGTATTTGCACACAGTTTCTTTTATGTAATAATCAAAAAAAATGTTATGCCTTTTTGACACGCACAATGAGTTTGTAATATATATTTTGCAAACCTCATGTGTGCTACAGCAGTATAATATGTCATATGTTGCTCAGCTATGTAATCTGAGTACAGCAATACACCCGTATGTACCTTTACCAGGTATATGACAATGTTGAAGGGGCACATTTGAGACATAGCCATTTAAGTTTTAAGTTTTACGCTGGGTCCATGCCCCACTTTGGAATTTTTTTCATAGGTTGTGTTTGACATAACATAAAACAGTAATGTGGCATTACAAAAAAACACACAATTTTTTATAATAATGATACAAGAACCTCTGACAACTATTCCACCCTGTCTGTGTGGCATTCAACAGCCACACTCCTCAACTGTGGTGTGCAGGCTATATTATATAAAAGAAAAAGTGGCTTAGGCATAAATCAAGCTCAGCAAACCTGAACACCTGCCAACCAAGGCTCACAGTAATTCGATAAAAAAGCTCTAGGTAGGCTGGACAATTAGTGTGTCGGGGAATTATAGAAAATATGATTAAATATGCTAGGCCATAGTGAGGTGACGGGGGGATGTGACCCAGTTAGTGGCAAATGTAAGCTATGTGATATAGCAGAAGGTCGTCAGGATCATGCTAAAAGGGAATAATAAAAAAAATGTTTTTTAACTTTGTAGGGATTATCACTGATAGGGGAACCACTCCACCACCAGGACCAGAGTGCACATAGGAGACTATACGATTAAAAATAAAACAATATTCTGCCCCCCTATGCCTCGAGGCTCGGCTGTGGGGTTCATCCTATCCCCTTACTTGCCAAAGAGGTCACATATTGAAACTAAGTCCCGGTAGTCCATTATTGGCTTATCGCTGGGCCCCAGGACTTGAAGAGCCAGTATGGACTCCCGCTGCTCTGGGTACTTCCGGCACCTCTGACAATGCCCCAAATAGCAATGGAACCAGTCCTCTGAGGGTGTGGGACATGACGTGGGGCTATCCCCCTCGAGGCCTTCAGTCTGGGAATGCGGAAACGGGCACAGAGTATCCCAGCACAACGCCGTGTTGGCTGTCTTCGCCTTGGTCCTCTGGCACGTGGTACAGATGGTGTGCTGTTAGCCCTGTGAGGCAAGTAGTGCAGTGGGTTTTCACTCTTACTCTGCTCCGTAGCTGTGCATTGCCTGCACCGTAATTTTTGCCAGAATTCCTCGAAGATCACTTCTAGTCACTGTAGTGTAGTCTCCATTAGGTAACCAAAGTGATCCGTGCGTATCTAGGGCACTTAAGGTGCAATACATTTGTACAAGAATGTATAGCAGCTACAACACTTATAAATGGATCTCTCAAATCCACCGAATATACAAAGTGCAAGTTGGAGAGTTAAAAGAGGGGTGGTAAGAACCAATCCACTTAAAAAACTCCTAGAAGTGCAGCGCTAAAGTAGTACTTACCCCCACAACTCAGGGGTAATGGGTATCCCAAACAGAGGTTAGATTCATAAAATAAAAAGAAGGAAAAATATATAATGGTGAAGTATATCAAGACTGGTGTAAAAAAGTATTTAGCTATAAGAAACAAACTCACAAGTATAGAGCCAAGTAAAGGACTGGCTTAAATCTTAGGCGTCTTGGTGTACATAGGGGGACACTTCCCCTCTTTTCTTTCTTCAACACTAAAGATGTTAAAGTTTACAGAGAGTTATTATTAATGGTAGATGTTCAAAAGTGGTCAGTTATGTCCTTCATGGTGGTGTTTGGAGACCACTTGTATTAAACCTACTTACCAGGGATTTTGAGATAGGCATTAAAAGTAATTTGGCAGTGTTTGCAGAGGACACCAAGCTATGCAAAGTAATACAATGTAATCAGAATATCACTTCATTGCAGAGGGCTTTAGATAGCTTAGAGGACTAGGCAATCAAATGACAGATGAATTTTAATGTTGAAAAATTCAAAGTTATGCACTTCGGGGTAAAGCGTGCACAGCAACTACATTGTAGTAAATTTGGGATAACAACGCATGATTTGGGAATGATGATGGTTGTTAAGGCTAGTATGGTATTGGTATTTTCATGTATAAAAGGAGCATTAATTCTCAGGTTGAAGACCTCAGCTTGAACATACTGCACAGTTTTTATGAAGGATATTATAGCAGTAGAAAAAGTGCAGAGGTGGACTACAAAATTAATATAAGAAACAGAAAAAATTAGTTATGAATAAAGGTTAAAATATACAAATATATTGGGGGCCAATACAAACCATTGTCTGGAAATCTATTCATAAACAGGACTATAGATGAGACACAAAGTCACTCATTTAGACCGAAAGTAAGGAGATAACGTCTAAGACAAATGAAAGTTTGGGGGTTTTTTTTGTTTGTTTTTGCAATAACAATTTATACAAGCAGGAGGTGGAATTTCCTGCCTAAAAAAGTGGTTTTGTAAGTCTGTACAGATGTTTAAGCAAAAACTGGATGCAAAAATAGAATATTCAGGAATGTAATTTTTCATTTGTGGGGTAATAGCTTCTTGATCCAAGGAGAGATCTGACTGCCGTTCTGTGGTCAAGAAGATTTTCTTTTCTACAGGGAGTGCAGAATTATTAGGCAAGTTGTATTTTTGAGGATTAATTTTATTATTGAACAACAACCATGTTCTCAATGAACCCAAAAAACTCATTAATATCAAAGCTGAATATTTTTGGAAGTAGTTTTTAGTTTGTTTTTAGTTTAGCTATGTTAGGGGGATATCTGTGTGTGCAGGTGACTATTACTGTGCATAATTATTAGGCAACTTAACAAAAAACAAATATATACCCATTTCAATTATTTATTATTACCAGTGAAACCAATATAACATCTCAACATTCACAAATATACATTTCTGACATTCAAAAACAAAACAAAAACAAATCAGTGACCAATATAGCCACCTTTCTTTGCAAGGACACTCAAAAGCCTGCCATCCATGGATTCTGTCAGTGTTTTGATCTGTTCACCATCAACATTGCGTGCAGCAGCAACCACAGCCTCCCAGACACTGTTCAGAGAGGTGTACTGTTTTCCCTCCTTGTAAATCTCACATTTGATGATGGACCACAGGTTCTCAATGGGGTTTCAGATCAGGTGAACAAGGAGGCCATGTCATTAGATTTTCTTCTTTTATACCCTTTCTTGCCAGCCACGCTGTGGAGTACTTGGACGCGTGTGATGGAGCATTGTCCTGCATGAAAATCATGTTTTTCTTGAAGGATGCAGACTTCTTCCTGTACCACTGCTTGAAGAAGGTGTCTTCCAGGAACTGGCAGTAGGACTGGGAGTTGAGCTTGACTCCATCCTCAACCCGAAAAGGCCCCACAAGCTCATCTTTGATGATACCAGCCCAAACCAGTACTCCACCTCCACCTTGCTGGCGTCTGAGTCGGACTGGAGCTCTCTGCCCTTTACCAATCCAGCCACAGGCCCATCCATCTGGCCCATCAAGACTCACTCTCATTTCATCAGTCCATAAAACCTTAGAAAAATCAGTCTTGAGATATTTCTTGGCCCAGTCTTGACGTTTCAGCTTGTGTGTCTTGTTCAGTGGTGGTCGTCTTTCAGCCTTTCTTACCTTGGCCATGTCTCTGAGTATTGCACACCTTGTGCTTTGGGCACTCCAGTGATGTTGCAGCTCTGAAATATGGCCAAACTGGTGGCAAGTGGCATCGTGGCAGCTGCACGCTTGACTTTTCTCAGTTCATGGGCAGTTATTTTGCGCCTTGGTTTTTCCACACGCTTCTTGCGACCCTGTTGACTATTTTGAATGAAACGCTTGATTGTTCGATGATCACGCTTCAGAAGCTTTGCAATTTTAAGAGTGCTGCATCCCTCTGCAAGATATCTCACTATTTTTGACTTTTCTGAGCCTGTCAAGTCCTTCTTTTGACCCATTTTGCCAAAGGAAAGGAAGTTGCCTAATAATTATGCACACCTGATATAGGGTGTTGATGTCATTAGACCACACCCCTTCTCATTACAGAGATGCACATCACCTAATATGCTTAATTGGTAGTAGGCTTTCAAGCCTATACAGCTTGGAGTAAGACAACATACATAAAGAGGATGATGTGGTCAAAATACTCATTTGCCTAATAATTCTGCACTCCCTGTATTTGTTGCAAAATTGGAAAACACTTCTAAACTGGGGGTTTTGCCTCTTTTTGGTCAACAGCAAAAACATATATGAGAAAGGCTAAACTTGATCTACACAAGTATTTTTTTTTCAACCTTTGTAGCTATGTAGAGCCTAACTAGACATACATCTTTAGAGGTTTGGAAACAATAACTTCTTGCTCTAAGGGTAAGTCAGACTAAAACTAACTATATCCAAGTGGAAGGTATGTAACAACCTCTCCCTCTTGCACAAGTGTTGACAGTGCTGCCACAGAATCTTCCTGGAGCACAAAAGGACCCAATAAGCTGGGGTAGTAGGACACCCTGTGGAAAGCAACCTAGTCAGCTCCAGGCAGATTGAAAAGATTTTTCTATCTCCAGGTCTTGTCAATAGTGTCCAACTGCATTGGGCAGATCATCTCTTCACATTTCCATCATAGGAAAGTGGGCTCCTGGGGCCAACTGATTAACTCTCATATATGTATGTGATACAGGGTAAATGGTAAATGCTAGAATTCATCTAAGCCACCAGTCAAAATGGCACAGGGTAAAACATAAATTTTCCCCATGCCATCTAGTAACATGTAGTGTAGATGCAATATGCAAAGTTAGCCCAACCAAATAAATACTGTATACATTGCACGACTGGGATAAAAATTCAGCCCTGGCATTTAACAGCATAGCAGTTCAATACAAGGGGGCAGGGTCAGAGAGGGGTCATGTTGAGTCAATACCACGGACATGCCCTAAATTGACATATCAGTTCACTGCCCCTCAAAAGTACATGGCCCTGATGAAGAGCTCTTGCATGTAGACAATTCCCTGTATCTGTTTATTAAAGTGCTCTTTAACTTGCTGGAGGTGCAGACTGCAAGCTCCTTGCCATTGTGTGTTATACTAAGCTGTAGTGCAACAATCATGTGAAAAGTTTGCAAAAAGACCTAAGCTTCCTTACTACACACAACATTTGGTGAATATACCATAACTCTGTACCACAGACCATAAAAGGAGGGTGCGATATCAGTCACCTTTCATTCACCTCTGCACGTACAACAGTATAAAAAATCAGTAGGCCCTCAATCTGTTTGAAAAAGGCTAATGACATGCAGGAGACTACATTCAATAGCTATGTCATTATCTGTTTTCAAACAGGGCAGCAGCAATCATCAGTGCCAGGTAAAAGTGGAAGTCATATACAGAGAAAACAGCAGGAAACTTGTGGAAACTGTGTAAATGGACTTATCCCTACTGTAAATTAGGACTATAAACTCTCAAGTAAATAATTGTTGGATGGGCTCTGATTCATATCCTGGCTTATTTGCTAGTAAGCAGATTTTCTCCAATAAAGGATTAAGGAATTCCATTTAGAAACAACCTAGTACTTAAGTACTTAGTGGAAAAAGAGTTTTAACTCTATGTAATATAGGGTAAAACAACAGGAATTATGCTTAAAGTTAGATTAATCATTAAAATTATGTAACAGACCAATGGGTGCACCTATGTGATTCCTCTCCTCTTCCCATATCCAGTCCCCTTCCTTCCCCCTCTGTTGACTTTTCATCCCTAGTCTCAGCCCACATCACTGCCCTCACTCCTACTTCTCCACCCCTTCCTATTCTTCCCATTCCCATTCCAGAACCTTCTACACCTCCCGTAACCTCCACCCCTCTTGACCTCGCCCCTTTGGTCTCAGCCCTCACCACTGCCCTCATTCCTATTTCTACACCTCCCCCTACTCCCGTCCCAGAACCTTTATTGCCACCCGCATCCTCACACCCTCTCGATCTTTCCTCCCTAGTCTCCGCCCTTACCGCTGTGCTTACACCAACCCTGTCTATTCCCATTCCAGAACCTTCTTCGCCTCCCACATCCTCCGCTTCCCCCGACCTTTCCTCTCTCATTTCAACTCTCGCTGCTTCACTCTCCACTCCCCCCATTCCTACCCCAGAGCCTTCACATCTCGTATCCTCTCCTTCCCCCGATCTCTCCCCTCTCATCTCAGCCCTTGCTACTTCTCTTGGTTCCATTCCCCATTCCCCACTCCGTTCTATTCCTCCTCCTCCTGTTCCAGAATCTTCTCCTCTACCCGTACCCTCTCCTCCTCCTGATCTTTCATCACACATCTCCGCCCTTACCACTCTGCTCGCCCCTGGCTCCACTCCCATTGTTCCATCCCCCTCCATTTCTACAGTTCCCTTGTTGGAACCACCTCCTCCCTCTGATATCAATGCTACGTCACTCGTTTCTGCCCTCCTGGCTTTGCTCACCACTCCACCTGCTCCTCCTCCCCCTCCTTCTCCACAACCTACTCTTCCAGTTTCTGTTTCAGATCCTTCCCCCTTTCCTACCTCTAACTCTTGTGCTTCTACCCACGATCTTGCGTCACTCATCTCCTCCCTCTCTAACCACCTGTCTCAACTTACCCGACCTGCACCTTCACCCACTCTGGTCCCTGTTCCTACCCCTCCGACAAACACCCGCAGTTTTCCGCTTATGATTGTTGGGACAAATGAGTCTGTCACATCTGGACGACCTCAGGCTTCTGATGCTCCCCCTGCTGCCTCAGGTTTCCATCCCACTACGTCTAAGTTGGACACCCCTCAGACTATCGCTGTTGGACCTCCCGGTTCAGATACCCCAAAGGCCCCGGCCCCCAATTCACTTGAGGTTGTCAGCTATCATGGTCTCCCAGTCCCACCAGGGGACGATAATGTGCCAGAGCTTAGCCCATTCCATCCCGCCAATAACAGACCTACCCAACGACAAACTATTACAGCTGCTCACCTTCCTACCTCATCAGCAGTGGAAGAATGTATGTAACATTTAACCCATCCCAAGCTGCGACCCTGGTAACCTCCCTCCCCGATCCAGAGAAACAACCCATGCCCTTTTTCCGAAGAATTGCTCAGATTCGTAAAACATACTCAGCAGCTTGGCGTGATTTGCATAGTTTGTGTGAGATTAAGGCTGGGGATGCCTATTGGCCAATTATGGAAAGGAGTTTTAACGATGCCGTACTCACAACTGACACAGATTTTCAGTCGGGCATTGTTTTCTGTGAACAACTCAAAGCCTGGGCTCAGGATAAACTAGCTGACCAGGCAACTTGCATAAATGATATCATACAAGATAAACTTGAGTCAGTGGAGAACTATCATTCCAGGTTAACCCAAACATTTTTTGATCTTGGGTTCAGTGTATATAACAAAGCACATACTCAGATGATGTCAGCCTCCTTTGTGGCTGGTCTCAAAGAGACTATCAGGAAAGGTTTAGTACTTGCACGTCCTGAATACAGAATTATTCCTTTGGACACTCTCTTGTTGGTAGCAAAGGGTTTAGAATCAGTTCTGCAGCCAACGCATAAAAAGAGTAACCCACTCATGTTTTCTACCTCTAGTCCCACTATCAGACCTACCTTGGGGCCCCAGAGTCACCCCACATCAGCTATTATGCCTGGTATACAAGGGCAGCCCTCAGCACCCAGACCTCCGGCCAGGGTTTGCTATAATTGTAACTCACCAGGTAATCTCCGTAGGGATTGCCCACAACCACGGGCATATCGCCCACCACTTATCAGACCTTCTTTACACCCCTACACACACCCTACCACATATGGTTACCCTTCACAGACACATCCACAGTCACACGCTCCATATTACCCACCGCAGGATTACAACCAAACTACTTATCAACCCAGTCAATTTAACACACATCCTCCAACTGATACTTATGATTCAAATGACTTTCAGCAGACTGATAACTCAGCATCCACTCATTATCATCCTTCCCGCCAAAACCATCAAACAAGTCACCCTACTACACGTCATTACACCGGCCCCGATCAGTCCCACCTAGATCTTGAACAATAGGTAACCGGCAAACCTGTGTCTGACACCCCTGTTATGGCAGTGTCTGCAGGGGATAAAGGGGGGCCCCTAGCTACCATAGTACTACCAGTTGAGGGCCATTCCACCACCTTTCTAGTTGACACAGGTGCAGCCCGCAGTGTTCTCAGAGAACAAGACCTGCCAGATCCCTCTTATTTGTCTGACCTCGATGTTTCTTGTGTGGGTGTTGATGGTACCCCCCCGAAATAATCCATTAACAAAACTCTTGCGTGTTGGTTCTAACATCCTTTCCTGTTTCGTTGTCTCATCTACCTGTCCTATTAATCTCTTAGGAGCCGATGTATTGTCTCGCCTTCAGGCTTCTATTTCTTTCACTGCCGATGGTCAGGTCCAATTACTTACCCCACTTTCTCGTAAGGACACTTCAGTTCTTTGTTCTCTACCCCTACTCATGCACATGACTTCCCCCACAGAAGAAACAAGGGTCCCCGATGCCCCCAGTGCACTGGATTCCATCCCTACTAAACTATGGTCTACAGGCCCTGATGATATTGGCCGTCTCCGAGTCCCACCTGTGGTAGTCACACTCATTGAAGGAGCTACCCCGCCAAGACGTCCACAGTACCCTTTGAAACACGCACAAGCTCTTGCCATTTCCAAGCAGGTTGAAAGTCTGGTTGCGAAAGGAGCCTTAATCAAATGTGTTTCACAGTGTAATACTCCCCTGTTTCCTGTAAAGAAGAAAACTGAGAAAGGCCAACCAGACCAATATCGCATGGTTCAGGATCTCCGTGCTGTCAATGAGGTTACTAAATGGGACACAGCTGTCATTCCAAATCCGCATACATTGTTGTCACAAGTGCCTTCAACTGCTAAATTCTTCACAGTGGTTGATCTTGCAAACGCCTTTTTCAGCGTGCCTCTGGATCCCTCATGTTCCCTATTCACTTTCACACATGACCGCCAGCAGTATACATGGACTGTTATGCCTCAAGGTGCGCAAAATTCTCCAACACAATTTGCCAAAGCAATGTCTACTGTACTAGAACCCTGGCAGAAATCTCACCCAGATGTGGTCCCGCTCCAGTATGTTGATGATTTACTACTCTGTGCAGATGACTTTTCAACAGCTGAACGCCATTCTGTGGATCTTCTCTGTTTATTTGCAGAAGAGGGTTGTAAAGCCACCAAAACTAAACTCCAATGGTGCCGGCCAACGGTGGTCTTCTTGGGACATTGTATTTCCCATGGCACCCGCCACCTAACAAGAGACAGAGTTCGTGCTATCACCAATCTTCCCTCTACTCACCAGGCCCTCCATGCTTTCTTGGGCCTCATCACGTACTGCAGATCTTGGATTCCTGAGGCCTCTCAACTCATGCAACCCCTCTATGACACCTTGAAGACTGAACCCTTTACATTGTCCTCAACAGCCTGTAGTTGCTACTTTGCTCTACAAAAGGCAATTTCTTCAGCCCTGGGCCTTCCTAACTATGAGTTGCCGTTTAAACTGTTTGTCTCTGAGAAGATGGGCCATGCCTCTGAGGTCCTTACTCAGTCTCATGGGCCCCGTCAGCGCCCCATAGGTTACTTTTCCTGCATGCTTGACCCCGTAGCCAGAGGAGGTCCTTCCTGTTTGTGTGCTGTCTTTGCTGCAAGTGCCCTCCTGGACAAAACTAACGATTTCGTTCTTGGACACAAACTGACTGTTCTGGCTCCCCATGACATCGCTGCCATTCTGAACCAAGTCCAACCGAAACATCTCTCTTGCCAGAGACACCTTCACCTTCAAACCTCTCTTATTTTACCAGATAATGTTACTCTGCAACGATGTTATACTCTGAATCCGGCCACTCTTCTGCCTCTTCCCAAGGGGGGAGTTCCATAATACTGGTACAGTTTACATATACATCCTGATGTTTACATGGAACTACAAATTGTAAAGCCCACAATTCCGCATGATGAACAACCTGAAACACAACTACATTGCACCCTGTGGTTTCGAGATACTCCAGGGCCTGACTCATACTATGAAGAAGAATTGCTTAGCCTGGTGGAGGTGCAGATTACGTTGACAGACCTATACTGTGACTCCAAAGGAAACATTGTCATCCTAGTCTGTCTACCGATGGAGGTATCACATTTGTATCGCCATTGGGAGGTGGCTGTTCCCCATGTTTCTTTCACCAAGTCTCCAGATCTCTCATGGAAAGAACTCATGCACGAAACCGCTTTGCCAGACCCTGATTGTACACTGTTTGTGGATGGTTCCAGATTTGCAGACAAACAGGGTCAATACCATACCGGGTATGCAGTCACCGCAGAAGACCAAATACTCCAAGCATCCCCACGTCCCTCCTCCAAATCAGCCCAAGAAGCCGAGCTCATAGCTCTCACAGTGGCATGCAGAATATCAGAAGGAAAGCGTGTCAACATTTACACAGACTCCAGGTATGCCTTAGGAGTAGCGCATGATTTTGGCTTAATCTGGAAGACCAGAGGATTCCTTACAGCAGCAGGTACTCCTGTAAAACATGGTGCGATTATTAATGAATTAATGGACGCCTTATTACTGCCAGAAGAAGTAGCTATTCTAAAAGTCAAGGCCCATGGGAAATTGAATTCAGAAGAAGCCCATGGTAACCATCTGGCCGACCAAGCAGCTAAAGATGCAGCACGTCAGAAGTGGGAAGTGGACAGAAGAGTGTCCGATGAGAAGATCCCTATTTATACTATGCAAACCCTACCCACTGATCTCAGATTCCTAAGGGAGCAACAGGCTGCTGCTACCCCACAGGAAAAACGAAGCTGTAAGGACAAAGGAGCAATTATCCAGAATGATAAATATACCATCAACCTCAAATTCTGTCTACCCAAGAACATGTACCCGGCTGTTGTCCAATGGGCTCATGGACCAGCACATTTGTCAAAACAACTCATGAACTCCTTGATTGATAAATATTTCGAAGCACCTGGGATCACTACTCTAACTCGGAACTACTGCCGGTCATGTACTATCTGTGCTAAATGTAACCCAGGGAAAATAATCAAAGCTGCACCGAATCATTTGGCCAAACCACAATATCCCTTCCAAAGGATCCAAATTGATCATATCCAAATGCCAAAGAGCGGCCGTTACGAGTACGCACTGGTCATAGTGGATATGTTTTCAGAAGCTTTCCCAGTTGCCAACCTTACCGCAAAGACTACCGCTAAACACCTACTCACCGAAATTATATGCAGATATGGAGTCCCTGAAGTAATTGAAAGTGATCAAGGTACATCTTTCACTGCATTACTGACCAGAGAAATCTGGGCAGCACTGGTGGTGACCCTTGCTTTCCACACACCCTATCACCCACAGATTAGTGGTAGGTAGAATGCATGAATGGCACTCTGAAAGCCAGAATGCTAAAAATGTCACAGGAAACTAACTTGCCCTGGCCGGAGAGTTTAATCTATCCCTCTACGAGATTTTGTTTGGAACAGCACTTAGGTTAGGTTGTTATTTTCCACAACAACTTCAACTTCAGTCAGATGCAATGGTAGATTATATAACTGCACTCTCCCATGCCGTGACCAAAATCCATGCACAGGTGTTTTCTTCTATTCCAGATCCAGAATCCAACACAGGCATGCACAAGTTACTACCCGGTGATTGGGTTATGGTCAAGAAATTCCTAAGAAAGCATACTCTTGAGCCAAGGTTCGATGGTCCATACCAAGTACTATTAACTACAACTACCTCTGTAAAGTTGGCTGGGAAGAACACTTGGATACACGCTTCACACTGTAAGAAGGTTCCTGACCCAGAGGAAGCGGATCCCACAACAACATGAGCCTTTTATATATATGTTTGCTGCTAGGCCTCTTGGAGGCCCAACAAGTCTCTATTACCAAAGAAAATCATGTTTATACATTTTGGTATAACTCTTCCAACACACATGTGGCTACATTCACTTTTGACTACTGTGATATTGTTACTTGTATATTTCCACAATCACAACACTCAGCGATATACAAAGACATACCAAATAAGAAGGACCCGTACATTTGTGTGACGGGCGGTCATTGGGGACATCACTGTAGTTCATGGAAAGCAGCTGGTTGGAACACAGGCCGACCATGGGGTTACAGACCACAGACTGCCCTAGACCGAGTTGACAGATACGGAAAAACCTCTGTTATACCGAATGACTTTGTGTAAACCAAAAGGGTCTACTCCGATAAAATTGACCTTAAACATAGAACACCCCAGCCCAGGTGACGCCGGAGAATACGTAATGGGAATGTATTGGAAAGGGGGTGGCTCGTACAAGTTGGGAACATTTTATTTGCAGGACATGTTTACATCACCTGACTGGGTAGGGTCAACACACCTGACAGTAAATCCCCTGAAACCACACATCAAGACCCTCAAGGACATGGTGGCTATTGCCAATCCCACATTTGAAGACACTATGACTGTGGAGACTGGGTTTTCAGATACTAATTTATGGCTTGAATGGATGAGGTACAATGCTAACTCTCATAAAAAACCAACTGTTATGTTTGTGGTGGAGCTAGGCCCCACCTAGGTACAGTACCCCTAAATCTACCCCCTGATGTTGAAACATGTTTCTTAAGCCTCTATGCACAAACAATTGTAAATTCATCAGCATGTGAGTCATGGAAAAAGGCTTACCCAATTACTCAAGGGAACACCAGACCACCAGATGGAGTCACCGTGTACCCAGGTAATTACACTTGCTATACAATACATGGAGCCACAGGTAGATTTGTAGGCAAATTTCCTTCTGGTTACTGTGCAACTTACCGGAATCCATCCACATCATTATTGGTAAATCAGATTAAGTCTGTGGGGGATATTTATTGGTTATGTGGGGACATGCAACTCAGATCAAAAATGGCTGGGTTATGGTGGGGAGAATGTACTATAACTAAAGTTATCATGCCCATTCACATCTTCCCTGATAACCACCAAGGTCCATGTGATTCCTCATATATACATCTTAGAGTAAAAAGAGACAGTCCTATACGAGGTAGTTTTGACCCACACGTATATATAGATGCTATTGGAGTACCTAGGGGGTTACCAAAAGAGTTCAAGGCCAGAGATGAAGTGGCAGCAGGATTTGAATCCTTGGTCCCACTTATCACTGCTAATAAAAATGTCAATTGGATTAACTACATCTACTACAACCAACAACGCTTTGTCAACTACACTCGAGATGCCCTACAGGGCTTAGCCGAGTAGTTACAGGCTTCCTCCCACATGACATTCCAAAATAGGATAGCCCTAGACATGATTTTGGCCGAAAAGGGGGGCATATGTAAAATACTCCCTGAGACGATGACGTGTTGTACTTTTATCCCAGACAATACCGGCCCCAATGGTAAGGTGACTATGGTCATAGAAAAATTAGAAAATCTCTCTGACGAATTAAAGAAGAATTCAGGGGTTCCCAACTCTTGGGATAAATGGTTTGGATGGATGACTGGATGACAAAGGACTCTCTTCCAAATAGGGATGGCAGTTCTTACCGTAATGATCTTCTTCCTCTTCCTAACTTGTTGTGTAGTCCCATGTGTGCAAAGGTATTTACAAAAGACCGTAGACCAGACTATTGACTGCACCACACCCATATATATACACCAAGATGCTGATGATATAGACTGTGACACTCCACACTCACCACTACAGTCCCATGATGTCAAACAGACAACTACTACCACCCCATAGGGATAGCGTCTGTCTCTACAGGCAGGAGTCTGACGCAGGAGATGTAGTGGATTAGCCGCTGCGGGATACCTGGGCAGTGAAGTGTTCGAGGCCTGTTAAGACAGATGAGCTGCAGCCAAAATTTGGGACATTATTAGGGTCAGCTGGTAGTTGGCTGTCTTTTCTTACTTTTGTAAATAGTCATTTTAAGGGGGGATTGTTGTGGACAGAAATATTAGCCCAATCCATATTAGTAAAATGTCTATTTACTCAACATAACTACAATCAGCATTATTCAACTTTCTGTGTGATTATCTAAAAATGGCCACTAGGGAGTTTTCCCTTTTAACATTGACTAACACTCTCATTAGCAAGATGGCTCTGGAATCTGGGGGAGACCTCCACGATGTCAGTGACATCACCCTCAGTAGGCAGAGCATTAAATGAACCACTTAACACCTAACCAATTATTGATGTATTATTTCATGTTATCTCTGACAATGCTTATGATGTAATTTTGCTTTAAAAGGGACATGTCGTCCCCCCTGAATAAATATTCCTCAAGTTTTTCATTAACCTGAAACTTGTGTCCGGTGTGAATTACTTCAGGAGCGTGCACACACTATTTCTTTAATTCGGCCAGGGGCAGATACGCAAGATAATCAATTTCTTGATTGATAACCACATCACTAATGCATTATAATTCATATTTTAACAGCTATTTTTCATATGAGTCTAATATATCAGCAGGTGGGAGATGGCATTTCCAGAGAGAAGGGGTGGAGTCTGGTGCCCCATTTTCTTAAAACTTTATCAGTAGCCATGGGTAAAGTCATAAACACAGTGCTCCCTCTGGTTTCAAAAGGGAAAACAAAAGAGCAAAGTGACCTTTCAGGAATTTCAGGCAAGGGTTACAAAAAGTACACTATCTGGGATATGCAGAATCCACAATATGAATTAAAGGGACACTGTAGACACCCAGACCACTTCAGCTCATTGAAGTGGTCTGGGTGCTGTGTACTATTTGCACTTAGTGCTGCAATGTAAAACATTGCAGTTCCAGGGATCTGAAATGTTTACATTGCAGCTCTAAGTCTGCCCTCTAAAAGACAGCCACTAGAGGGCTTCCGGAATCCAAACTGACTTTTGGTGCGTTATCCGATCCTAGACGTCCTCACGGACCCCCAGGATCAGATTTTCCCCATAGGAAAGCATTGAAAATGTTTTTCTATGGGGAGGTCTACTGCGTGCGCGTTCATTGCTGCGCATGCGCATTAGGTCTTCCCTGCCAGCTGATGTCAGCAGGGGAGGAGCATGGGCGGAGCCTGACCCAGTGCCAAGGGACATCAGAGCTGGAGTCATGTAAGTGGCTGTAGGGAAACACAAAAAAACAAGTCCTGCGCTCAAACTCCCATCACTTCCATAGGGAACACATGGGATGGGCGGCAGCATTGTAACATAGCTGTGTGATACAAAAGTGAATACAAATACAAAAAAACAAGTCCTGCTCTCAAACTCCCATCACTCCTGGGTGGCAGCAATGACCATAGTGCACATCAGCCCCAGTACATACAGTAAAAACCAAAGAAAAAAGTTACCTGCGCTCTTCCCAAATCCCTATGCATATTTAAACAAATGGAGGCTATTTAGTTTCTCCAATGGCCATGAGAGACTTTAGCCCACCTGCCATGTCAAGGTAAAACGCTCAGGTGGGTCCTACACACTAACCTTTCACCTTGCTTCCTTGAGCCTCTGGCAACAATATCTCTAATGAGACAGAAAGGTTTTTTTTTTTATTATTATATACACACCTACATGCTTATTAACCCCTAATAAGGAACACATGGGATGTGCGGCAGCATTGTAACATAGCTGTGTGATACAAAAGTGAATACAAATATAAAAAAACAAGTCCTGCGCTCAAACTCCCATCACTCCTTTTAACCCCTTCTGCCCCACGGGAGGGGGGGCGTGAGGGATGGAGGCACTCTATATAGGATCCCTTTAAAAAGCCTGGCACTATAGGATCCCTTTAAAAAGCCCAGAGGTTTGCAACTCATGCTGTACACAGTGGCAGAACTACTGCCGGTGCAGATGCACAGGGGCCCGCACGCTGAAGGGACATATCGGGTATGTATCTTCAATTGTGCACTATGGTGTCTTAACTGCGCAACCGGGCCTCTCTCATACTGGTGGCCTGTTCTTGGAGGAAGAAACAGCTTGTCACTTCCTCTGAGCTAGCACCGCGTGCAGAAGGGAGAGGAGGAGAAGGCAGTGAGGAGTGGGAGTGGACTTCAAGAGACAGCTTCGGATTCCCAACAGCTTCAGCCAACAGACCCCTGGGAAGCCACCTAAAATGTAGGAAACTGGATAGTGGTTAAATGTGTACATTTTGACCAGCATGTGTGTCTGTACACCCTGTTCCATATTATTATGCAAATTCTATTTAAGTGTCACAAAGATTAAATATTTTGTTTTTCAGTTTAACTCATGGATGGCAATGTGTCTCAGGGTTCTTTTGATCACAGAAAACAATATCGGACACCTGTGATAATTAGATTGCTAGGTGAGCCCAATTTAAGGAAAAACTACTAAAGGAGGGTGTTCCACATTATTAAGCAGAGCACCATTTTCATGCAATATGGGGAAGAAAAAGGATCTCTCTGCTGCCGAAAAGAGTGACATAATTCAATGCCTTGGATGAGGTATGAAAACATTAGATATTTCACGAAAACTTAAGCATGATCATCGCACTATTAAGAGATTTATGGCTGATTCAGAGCACAGATTGGTTCGTGCAGATAAAGGCACATTGAGGAAGATTTCTGCCAGATCCATGCATCGGAACAAGAGAGCAGCTGCTAAAATACCATTACATAGCAGCAAACAGATATTTGAAGCTGCTGGTGCCTCTGGAGTCCCACGGACATCAAGGTGTAGAGTACTCCAGAGTCTTGCAACTGTGCATAAACCTTCTATTTGGCCACCACTAACCAATGCTTGCAAGCAGAAACGGCTGCATTTGGCAGAAAAATACCTTTTTAAACAGTCCTGTTCACTGATGAGTGCCGTGTAACCCTGGATGGTCCAGATGGATGGAGTAGTGGGTGGTTGGTGGATGGCCACCCTGTTCCAACAAGGCTGCGACATCAGCAAAGCGGTGGTGGAGTCATGTTTTGGGCCAGAGAGCTGGTCGGCCCCTTTAGGGTCCCCGAAGGTGTAAAGATGACCTTTGCAAAGTACGTGGAGTTTCTGACTGACCACTTTCTTCCCTGGTACAGAAGGAAGAACTATGCTTTCCGTAATAAAATCATCTTAATGCATTACAATGCACCATCTCATGCTGCAATGAATACCTCTGCATCAATGGCTGCTATGGGGATAAAAGGAGATAAAGTCACGGTGTCGCCTCAATCCTCCCCTCCCCTCCTCAATCCTATTGAGAACCTTTGGAGCATCCTCAAGCAAAAGATTTATGAGGGTGGGAGCAGTTTACATGCAAACAGCAGATCTGGGAGGCTATTCTGACATCTTGCAAACAAATTTAAGCAGAAACTGTCCAAAAACTCACAAGTTCAATGGATGCAAGACTTGTGAAGATGCTATCAAATAAGGGGTCCTATGTTAAAATGTAATGTGACCTGTTAAAATGTTTAAAAAGTTAAAATGGTGTTATAAGTTTCATTGAAATAGCTTTTGATTTCAGTAAATTTGCTGCAAACACAACAAATGACCATTTTCAGTTCTTTACAACCTATAAAGTGTTTTGAAACTTACTGTGCATAATAATTTGGAACAGTGCATTGTAAGTTTTTTATGTTTTAAAAAAATACTGTTATCATTAGGAGGTTTGTTCAATAAAATTTGAATTGTACTCTTAATAGTTGATAACATGAGAATTATGCTGACTGTTATTTACATCAATTATTTAGGTAAATGAGAAAAATATCATTTACATAATAATTTGGAACAGGGTGTATGTATATCAGTGTGTGTGTTTCAGTGCAACTGATGTATGTCAGTGTTTGTATCTGTGAGTCTGTAGGTGTGTCAGTGTTTGTATCTGTTTGCTTGCATGTGTCAGTGTGTGTCTGTATATCTGTATGTGTGTCAGTGTTAACAGAACAATAGTAGGGGGATAATGGCTGTTGTCAGTGCAAAAAAACAATCACCTGCAGCTCCCCATTGGACATCAGGGTTGAGGTTTAACTCCAGTTGTTCCTTTAAATATAAGAAATGAGAGCCTGGACAGGTGTCACTGTGACCCTGTCACAAGCATACCTGTGCCTTGCGCCCATGCCGCTCCCCTCCCTTGGCCACGTGGGCTGAATGTGCCGTGTGGCCACATTACTCCAGCCCTCAGGTTGTATATATAAACATAATGAGTTGTGTGTATATGAGTCTGTGTGTGTATGTATACTCGTGTTTGTACATTAGATTGTGTGTATGGAAATGAATATCTGTGTCAGTGTATGTCTGTGTATCTTAGTCTGTGTGTGTTTGTATATGAGTCTGTGTGTGTATATGCATTCATGTGTGTTTTTGCATATGTGTCTGTGTGTTTATATGAATGGATGTGTATATATAAATGTAAGTATGTATATGAATGTTTATGTGTACATGAATGTCAGTATGTGTGTGATTTATCTAAAAAATAATGGTGCATAGTTAGACTCAAAAGAAAATTCTACAGTTCTTAGCAAGGGTACCATAATATATTTTTGCCCCTCTATTGGCATGAAGTCTAGATAGTCTTTGCTTGTGTATATTGTGTTTTCTCAATTTATTCTTTAAAAACTAGTGATTTCGTGATTTCAAATTGTCTACTACATATATGTACACAGTCATCAGATGGAGCAGGTTTGAATTTTGCAATAATTAGTCAATAGGTAATAGGGCAAAGGTTGGTCATGCAAAATGCACATGATCATTTGGACATAAAGGTAATGCTACTAACACTGAGGTCTTTGGACTTTTACTTCAGTCTTCCAGGAATATCTAAATTCATGTAATAGCAGCAGCATCCATCGCTCCTGGACAGACACATTTCGAGACAGTAAGTGTTAATTAGCTTGAAATTGTTATTATTTGGTTCACCTTGCTTTTTTTCTCATTTTTGTATTATGTAATTAGTGGCTATCTCAATTTGACATTAGAGCAGTGTTAATTTCGGCTGCAAATTCCAATTTAGTTTTAGTCGTATTTTAGTCATCTGAACTGTTTTAGTTTTAGTCGACTGAATCTCAAAAATGTTAGTTGACTAAAATCTGACTATAATTGTTAGTCGACATAATTAACACTGCATTCGAGTAAGCATGTGATAATAATACCTGCTCTTCTACGTGCCTGTTTATTTGCTGGATCCATTTGTAAACTGTGAACTGTGATTAAGTAACATTTAATTTGCAAAATTTAGGCCAAATTATTCCAATTTGTAAGATTATTCAGTGTATCTATTCTTCCAGATCATCTATTCTGACAATTAAGTTGCAAGTTCATTGTAAATTTCAGGCAAATCATATTATTATTTACACAGGGAAGTGGGAATGTTCTAAAGTGGTAGCCCAATTTACATGTTCGGACACACAAAATTATTTTCATTAGAAAGATTACAATGAAACCTAAATAGATTTGGTGGGGGGGATGTGTGTGGAAGGAGTGTGTGAGGAGTGCTGTGTGTATGTGAGGGGTGCTGTGTGTGTGAGTGGTGCTATGTGTGTGTGAGGGGTGCAATGTGTTTGTGAGGAGTGCTGTGTGTGTGGGGTGTGCTGTGTGTGTGAAGTGCTGTGTGTGTGAGACAGGTGCTGTGTGTGTGTGTGAGGGGTGCTGTGTGTGTGAGAGAGGTGATGTGTATATGTGAGAGGGGTGCTGTGTGTGTGGGAGAGGTGCTGTGCTGTGTGTGAGAGGGGTATTGTGTGTGTGTAAGGGGTGCTGTGTGTGTGTGGGGTGTGCTGTATGTGAGGGGCGCTATGTATGTGTGAGAGGGTTGCTGTGTGTGTGTGTGAGGGGTGCTGTGTGTGAGAAGGATACTCTATGTGTGAGGGGGGATTGCATAGGGAAAAGGAATTTTTTGTTTGTTATTTTTATTTAAAATACATTTTAAAAAAGCTTCATTTCCCCCCTCAGTTTACCCTTCTTCTTACTTTTGGTGGGAAGGGGGGGGACACTACCAACCCTGGTGGCTACCGCGAGCAAAATGCTATATCGGAGCAGTGCCACGGCAACATGCGGCAATGCTCAGACCAGCATGCTCGCGGAAGAAACTACCTCCCAGGTCCTCTCCGCCTCCCACCCTCCCTCTCTCTAACAAAGAGCCTTTTGGCCAGTGAGGGAGATCTTTGATCTCCCCACCGCCCTGAGAGGGTCCAAAACAAGTAAGCAGGGCCGGCTCTCCATGGGCCAGCAGGAGAAATCAAAGGATCTCCCCTGTCGGCCCGCTACGTAGGCAACTGTGTGGGGCCCCTATGTTTGTGGGGCCCAGCTTGTGGGGCCCAGCGTGCCCATGCTGAAAGACAGCCCTGTTCTGAGTCATGCAGGTAACTGATCAGAGCAGGGAGGGAGAATGTGAGGCCTTCTGCAGTCCCTCTGTTAGATGCAATTTGCTTTAAAACTGGGTGATGATGACCAGCACTGGAGAAAAGATAAGATTAGGCTTTATTAAATAAACAGAACCTACCATTTATATGCACACAGGTAGGAGGGAATGAGTTCGTGAAATGTGCTAAACAATTCCCCATAGTAAATAGATGCTTAGGTTTACAGGAACACTCCAGAAACCATAAGAACTTTGTGAACCAGGGACCTTTCATTCCGATTAAGTTGTTTGGTGACCAGAGTGTTCATTTAAGCGCAAGTTGTGTAGTAATTGGTTTCTATCATATTGTGCATTTTGATATTTATCTTTACGAGCCACTTGTTTGGGTTTGAGAATCAGGTTTTCCCAGTAGCTAAGTATTTATTATATATTATATCCCCCTAGACGGGTCCTACTCCGACCCTTTACCTTGCTTCCTTGAGCTTCTGGCAAAAATATCTCTAAGAAAGGGGTATTTTTTATATACACTTCTATATCCTTGTTAACCCTTAATAGGGAACACATGGGATGGGCAGCAGCATTGTAACACACAACTAGGTTAGAAGCTCAAAGAAGCAAGGTAAAGGGTCAGAGTAGGACCCATTGAGGGGGGTCTGCCTTGACGTTGGCAGGCGGGCATTCCCTTCAGTGGCCATTGGAATAACTAAATGACCTCTGTTTAAATATACATAGGGATTAAGGAGAGAGCGCAGGTAACTTTTTTCTTTGCTTTTTACTATATGTATTAGCTGATGTGTACTATAGTCATTGCTGCCGCCCAGGAGTGATGGGAGAGAGCGCAGGACTTTTCTTTTTGTATTTGTATTCACTTTTTGTATCATACAGCTAGGTTACAATGCTGCCACCTAGGGCCGGCCTTAGGGGTGTGTGAGCTGTGCGGCCGCACAGGGTGCCATGGACCAGCGGGCGCCATGTGGCCGATACAGCTCACACATGGCCGGGTGACAGGAGTTCAGGGGAGCAAAAACAGGTACCCGGGTGGAGGATTCATTATTCTCCACGCGGGTCTATTAAAAAAAAATTGTGGCTGCAGGGGCGGGGCTTAATGAGTGGAGGGGGAGGGGACTGTGACTGCCTGACTGTGTGTGTGACTGCCTGCCTGTGACTGCCTGCCTGTGTGTGTGTGTGTTTGTGTGATTGTCTGCCTGCCTGTGTGTGTGGCTGTGTATGTGTGACTGCTGCCTCTGTATGTGACTGTCTGTCTGCCTATGTGTGTGTGTGAATGTCTTCCTGCCTGCCTGTGTGTGTGACTGCCTGCGTGTGTGTGTGTGTGTGTGTGACTGTCTGTCTGTGTGACTGCCTGCCTCTGTGTGTGACTGTCTGTCTGTGTGACTGCCTGCCTGTGTATGTGTCTGCCTGTGTGTGTGTGTGTGTGGGACTGTCTGTCTGAGTGACTGCCTAGTTATGTGTGTGTGTGGCTCTCTGTCTGTGTGACGGCCTTACAGTGTGTGTGTGTGTGTGTGTGTGTGTGTGTGACTGCCTGTCTGTGTCTGTGACTGTCTGACTGCCTGCCTGTGTGTGTGACTGCCTGTCTGACTGCCTGCGTGTGTGTGTCTGTGTGTATGTGTGTGGCTGTCTGTGTGTGTGACTGTCTGTGTGTGTGACTGTGTGTGTGACTGCCTGTGTGAGTGTGTGTGTGACTGTCTGACTGTGTGTGACTCCAATTGTGTGTGTCGCTGTAGCTGTGCCGTTGTGTGTGCTTGTGCCTGTATGTGTGACTGCCTTTAACTGAGTGTGTGTGTGTGTGCGCGCATTCCTGTAACCGAGTGTGTATGACTGTCTGCTTGTAATGGAGTATGTGTGACTGTCTGTTTGTGACTGTGTTTGTGACTGTATGCCTGTAACTGTGTGTGACTGTCTGCCTTTAACTGTGTGTTTGGCTCTGTGACTGTCTGCCTGTAACTGAGCATGTGTGACTGTCTGTCTGTAACTGTGTGTGTGTGTGTGACTGTTTGCCTGTAACTGAGCATGTCTGACTGTCTGCTTGTAACTGTTTGTGTGACTGTCTGCCTGTGCCTGTGCCTGTGTGTGTGACTGTATACAGGCAACTTGGTGGGGCGGGGTGCCATGAAGACTTTTCGCACCGGGCGCCTAGTTGCCGAAGGCCGGGCTTGCTGCCGCCCATCCCACGTGTTCCCTATTAAGGGTTAACAAGTGTTTAGGGGTGTATATAAAAAATACCCCTTCCTGTCTCATTAGAGATATTTTTTGTCAGAAGCTCAAGGAAGTGAGGTAAAGGGTCAGAGTAGGACACGTCTAGGGGGGTCTGCCTTGACGTTGGCCGTCGGGCATTTCCTCCAGTGGCCATTGGAGTAACTAAATAACCTCCATATGTTTAAATATACATAGGGATTAAGGAAAGAGCGCAGGTAACTTTTTTCTTTGGTTTTTACTATATGTATTAGCTGATGTGTACTGTAGTCATTGCTGCCACCCAGGACTAATGGGAGTGAGCGTAGGACTTTTCTTTTTGTAATTATTTATTATATAACACAGAGTCTCATTTTTCATTGACAATTGGTAGATAGTTATAATTTATAATTAAATATGATTTACAATATGAATTCAAAGTTGTCCAAATATGCACTGAAGATGATAAGGTATCTACATTGTCATTTGCAATTGTTTCTGAGATGCAGAAGATATGTCATCGAAAACATTTGCAAAAATACATTATACTAATTAAGGGTCATAAATGTTGTCATTTGGATTTCAATTTGGTACAATGTAGTTTCCATGTATCAATTAGAAAGTTTTTTGTGTAGTTTTCATTAGTTAATGAAAGTAGGCAAAAAAATGTATAGAATTCTTTCTACCCAAAACTTACAACCATAGCTAATGAAATAGTATATGCATTGAGTATTACACATTTTTTGTAATTGGTGTTCATGTTTTATCTAGAATCTTGTATAACAGAAGTATTCTTGAATGAAAGACGAGACGCAAGACATGTCCAGTAACAAAGTGCAACTTAAAAAGGAAATTTCCCTTCTGCATGGGGTGAGCCTGGTGGTTGGAAACACTATTGGTGCCGGAATTTTTGTTTCTCCAAAAGGCGTTCTGATGTATAGTGGCTCCTATGGATTATCTCTCATAATATGGGTTTTGGGAGGAATATTTTCAGTGATTGGAGCTCTGTGCTATGCGGAACTTGGGACGACAATTACGAAATCAGGTGCCAGCTACATTTACATAAAGGAATCATTTGGGGGATTTTTAGCCTTTTTAAACCTGTGGACTAATATGTTAATCATCTATCCTGCCAGTCAGGCAATTTTGGCGGTGACATTTGCCAACTACTTAATTGAGCCATTTTTTCCAACATGCGCCCCTCCTCAGACAGCAGTGTACCTGCTTGCAGTGGTATGTGTGGGTAAGTAAAGCTAGTTTCTACCATTCTTACAACTATATGACTGAATATGACAATGTGTGCTCCTACTTTAAATACATGTTAAAGGGACATTTTACTTGGAAAATGAGTCAGACACAATTATTCTGTAAATATGGTAAAGCACAAGTTTTCATAAAAAGTGATATTTTTCCTGAAGTGGTCTAGAGTTATGTACCTTAAGTGATATTACCAGCCATTTTTGTTGGACACTCAAAGCACAATGACATAACGATCAGAATGTCAAGTTTCAAAGGGGTCTGTGGAAGCTTCATATCCTTAAAGGGACACTATAGTCACCTGAACAACTTTAGCTTAATGAAGCAGTTTTGGTGTATAGAACATGCCCCATGCAGCCTCACTGCTCAATCCTCTGCCATTTAGGAATTAAATCCCTTTGTTTATGAAACCTAGTCACACCTCCCTGCATGTGACTTGCACAGCCTTCCATAAACACTTCCTGTAAAGAGAGCCCTATTTAGGCTTTCTTTATTGCAAGTTCTGTTTAATTAAGATTTTCTTATCCCCTGCTATGTTAATAGCTTGCTAGACCCTGAAAGAGCCTCCTGTCTGTGATTAAAGTTCAATTTAGAGATTGAGATACAATTATTTAAGGTAAATTACATCTGTTTGAAAGTGAAACCAGTTTGTTTTTTTCATGCAAACTCTGTCAATCATAGCCAGGGGAGGTGTGGCTAGGGCTGCACAAACAGAAACAAAGTGATTTAACTCCTAAATGACAGTGAAATTGCACGAGAATGATCTATACACTAAAACTGCTTTATTTAGCTAAAGTAATTTAGGTGACTATAGTGTTCCTTTAAATCATTGTTCATGATGATCTAGTTTGACAGAGAAGAGGGCTTCAGCTTTTCTGCTCACCTTTCTGAGTGTTCTTCAGTCGTGCATAAGTCTCAGAATTAAATATTATGCAGTTTTATTGAATACTAAGTCACTGGATCTTTTCCCCTGACATGGAAATATATATGTAAGTCATGATGGTTTTATAGTTATTACAGTCTCATAGTCCCAACTAATGAGACATATGTAGACATTTTATCTAGACATTGCCAGAGTCAATACCAGAATACAAGAGCAGTTTTTCCCAGTGGATTATTGTTTCCTTTGTGAGTACAAGTAAATGCTTTGATGATATAATAATGGTGTGCTAGACATGGATCACTTCATTAATTATTAAGAAGACTCTACTACAGTCTGCTTCCCTATTGCTAGGTTTACTGGGGGACCTGAGGCAAATGATTTAGCAAATTATCTAAGATTATGTAATAGTGAATAAATGAAAACATCGTCAAAATGCTCACAAAAGAAATAAATGGAAAAACGAAATAAAAAAATTAAAATGTAAACCAGTCATGTTTATTGCAACCTGGTATTTCAAGGTACATCTTTTTCATTTAGTTTCCAATTTATTGAATAAGTAAGCAACAATCGTACCTCTTTCATAGAAAACATCTTTTACTAACTATTCTATGCTATCATAATGTGATTGATATAGAAGGACTGGTGCACCAATTCTAGTGTAGTTAGGAGGTGTGTTTTTGATTCAGACTTATTTTTAACATAAAATAGCATAAAAACGTATGAATATTATCACAAACAACTGATGTTTGCTCTCTAAATAACTTGTTTTGAAAGATCAAATTGCCAATGCACAGGAAGCATTCTGGCGGCACCAAAGCATTCTATAGAATAGTATGGAGGATGACGTTTATGAAAAGGAAGTTTATTGTAAGGGAGAGGAGAATGGTGCCAGCTGACATCAGACAAAAGAGAAAGTTAACTGGAAAATTTGGAACTGGAAAAAATGAGTGAAGAAGTGCGAAATGAAATTAAGTGTCTCAGAAAGTAGGTTTATACAGAGCATTAATATATGGAGACAGGTAGATATAGAAGGGAGAGTCTTATTAGGAAAAACAATCAGACAATGAAAAGAAATGGCAGAGTAGATTGTAATGAGGAAATAGTAACTGAAAATGTAATGTGTTTGTTTTTGGCCAATCAAAAAAAGGAAGCCGCACTCATATAATCAGTACTAGGGTACTTGCTTGACAAAAGCCCTGTTGTAGGCCGAAATGTTGCAATGTCTGTTCATGTCCAATAAAGCTGCTTGAATTGATAGAGTTCCGGACCACCTTTTTCTTCTGATTAGAATAAATTGTGGTTAGACATACCATTTAGGCTGGCGACTTCGAGTCATTCCATGATGCCTAGCCGAATTTTCAGCTGGTTTAATAGGAATATGCAGTTCCATATGTGCCAGGTTCCACTATTTTCATGCTGGGATTTCTGTTACAAATTACTGCTAGTGGGTTTGCCAGCAACAAATGTCCACAGCCTTTGCTGAAACCATCCCTCTGCTGGTTTATGTTTGGGCTGGTGATCCACAACCTCAATGCACTCCAGATCTAGTTTGGCCCACTGGTGTAATTCTCAGGATAATGCAATATCTGTGGCTGGCCAGGTTTTCAGACTGTGATGAGTATGCATGATGTGAAGGTGTTAAATGGAAGAAAAATAAATATACAGGTATATCTGAGGTTTCTTCTAAAAGGCAGTCTTTTTATTTGAAACAATGGAGTAGAGACAACATTTCCACTCCCTCTGAGCCTTAATAAAGTCTCGGAGCATGCAGGGACTGACTATACTCACCAGAACAAATACAATAAGATGTAGTTGTTCTGGTGACTATAGTGTCCCTTTACGTTGGAAGTGACTCAAGTCCATCAATTTCACACTTCACAATTTGCAGTACATGCTAACTCTGTGTGCTCGAACTATGTCATGACTTGTAGTACCGTTGTAGTTTATATGATTTTAAAACATTTTATATAAACCTTTTATATAAAGATGATTATACAAGAAAACATAGATGCACTATTTTATTCACATTCTAATATGACTATTAATTTAATAATTTGTTGCTGTAAGTTTTTTTGACAGCTGTGAACTGTGCAAAGGTGAAATGGGGGGCTACCCTGCAAGTGGTGGCAACATTTGCGAAAGTGCTAGCCCTTGTCATTATAATTATTACTGGAATTGTTAGACTTTGCCAAGGTAAGAGTTACTGTTGACTTTTTTTATTATATAATTATTATTATATTATTATTTTTTTTTTTTTGTATTGGGTATTAAGGATGTATGTGGTCTGTGCATGTATTGAAACATTTGCAATATTACAAAAAATAAGATTGCACATTTGTTTTTATATATATATAATTAATTTGTGGGATGTGGTTCTTTTTGTGACAGTTACCATATAAGGTTCAATGACCCTAACTTATGTACTCGTGACAGCCGCCATTTCCTGAATGGCAGCTAATAAAAGTGCACACATAAAGATGGTCTTGCAGAGAGGGGTGTGACCAAGTTATTTCTTGAAGCCTTAAACGGGAGGCGTAATAGTAATGTAGATGTCCTATATCCTACAAGGCTAGCAATTTCTTAATGGGCTTCAATTAAGGATCTGTCATGGTAGTATGCCCTAAAATGTAGAATTCAGGACAACAAATGAAGAAAGATAGGACAGACGTATTACCGAACCTTAGAGTGCCCGTGCTTACCGTATAAAAGAAATAATACATATAAAAATACTAGCCAAGGTCCAAGTAGGGGAAAGACAGAAAAAACGTAGATACTATCCGGGTTCAGGAATACAGAATATTAAGAAAATGAATATAGTAGCCAGGTGAGTGTTGTAGAAGTACACAAAATCCAGAATCATGCCATGGGTCCATACTAGAAATAAAAGACAAGAATAAAGAACACACTAAATGGATAATGGGAACAGAAACCATGATAGGACACAGTAAATGGGGTCAAAACACATCAAATAGTATTATGTGTTAACTGATTGGTCCATGTCACGCCTGCAACCCCAAAACATGCAGGAATGGGGACAACAGAGTGATGTGAGCCAATAGTGATGCACCTTGCCCTCTGTCCTTTTAAGGACATGCTCCGCAAGCGAGCAGCACCCTCTTTGCTAATTAAAAGTAGGCCCCTGGACTCTCCTGACCAGCACATGTTGCCTGCACGGAAATATATGCAGCGCTACAGAATCACAAGTAGCTAGGATTAGGGTTGCTGAAATTATCTATGATTAGGGTTAACTTGCGTTAGGGTTAGCTCAGGTTAAGGATAAGGTCTACTTTTTCTTATCGGTAACATGATCTTTGACAATCTTTCAATATGGATGGAGCTTAAGCAAGGTTCCATTTCAGTTGCTAAGCTAATTATCCACAGTTTATTAGTCAAAAGAATCCTTCAGGGTAAACTGCAGACATCATAGTCAGAGGAGTTTTGACAGATGAAAGAACCATCTCAGCGCATTGAAGTGGTCTTGATGCAGAGTTCCAGGTCCCTTAACCCTGCAAAGGTAATTATTCCATTTTTTGATCAACTGCAATAGTGACCTGCCCGGGTTAACTCCATCTCAAGTGGTTGTCCTGCAGACAGCCACTAGAGGGACTTCCAGGTAGGTCGACTATCTGACTCTGGACATCCTCACACTATGCATGAGAACATCCAGTGCCACTCAAAACCCAATAGGAAAGCATTATACAATGCTTTCCAATGGGGGAAGTCCTAATGCAAGCGTGGCTGAGGAGTTGAAGGCAGAGCCCGACCCTGAGGGACATCAGAGCTGGAATTAAGTAAGTGACAGAAGGTTTTTTTTTTTTACAAGGGGCACAAGAACAGACAAAAAAACATGACTATGCCGCTTTAAGATAATCTTTTGTTTAGCTGCCATGTTTATTTCCCATTCAGAGAGACACCTTGGAAACTGGAAACCCAGGAAATTATTATGACTTACTTGACTTACTTAATAATATAATTTAGGAGAATTGAAGATACCTGTCACACTTGATCCATTCCATTGGCTGTATATCTTTGTTCTGTAGAAGTCAGACAAAAAGGGGCTAGTGAGAGCTTTCTTGTTATGCCATCTGCTCTTTAGACATCATATGCAAAGGTGTTGTTTGTTTATTTGAGAAGAATATTGTTATAAATAAAATATTTTCTTTCAGGCAATACACATTATTTGGAAAAGTCTTTTGAAGGCTCCAAGCTGAATGCAGGTTCTTTGACTATGGCATTCTATTCAGCATTGTATTCTTTCTCTGGCTGGGATGCCTTAAATTATGTAACAGAAGAAATGAAAAATCCTAAAAGGTATAGTAACTCAAAACAAATAAATGTTTTGCTCATCTAACCAAGCTGTATAATGATAAGACAAACTGAGTATATAAGAAGTACAGGGGAGGGCAGTCCAATTAGAATTAGATTGCGTGTGCTTCCAAAAAGGATGGAGGGAGTGAAGTAATAATGTGCTAAATAAAGCTCAAATTGGTTTAGAAGTCACCAGTCCTGAATATAAAGAGCAAATGTAAGAATCACAAAAAAATAAATAACACTGGGTTTCCATTTTATCCAGGTTTATCCCTACAATTCACCATAACACCTGAATTTCCAGTTTATTTTATTGATATGTTTTAGTATTTTATACTTTTTTTTTATTATGTTATTCCAATTCACTTCATTTTACTGCATTATATTAACAATTATTATTTTGTTCATAATTTAAAAAACAAAAATATTTAACTTCATACTCTATTAGCTCCTGGATACTTCACTATTTTTTATTTTTTTTTATAGTGATTGCTACATTTGCTCTATTTAATGGTAAGCTGTTATAAGGCTCTCAAGCCCTTAGCATGTGTGGGGCCTTGGCAAGACAATTTTACACGTTTCCATCCATAAAAATGTATACATACAATTAGGTCCGGAAATATTTGGACATTGAAACAAGTTTTGATATTTCGTCTGTTTACCAAAATAAATTAAAGTTACAGTAAAATAATGATTATGGGCTCAAAGTGCAGCATACAGAGTGGCAAATTGATATTTTCCAATGATGTGGAATTTCTAAAGGTTGATCACAGAGTTCTCTCATTTTTTTTTTATACATACATATACGCATACACACACAAACACACTTTTTCTACTCTATTTTCCTTTAATAGTTTGTATATATTTGATGTTGATATCTGGGGTTTGTTTTTCTTACAGGAATTTGCCTCTGTCAATGGTCATTTCTATGCCTTTGGTAACAGTAATCTATGTCATGACAAACATTGCATATTACACAGAATTAGACATTAATATGATCATGGATAGCAGTGCAGTGGCTGTGGTAAGTTTATTTTGGATTCTGGATTATGTGCACCCTCATTTAGTTGCAATTATAAATTTGGCACCTGTGTGGCACACTGCTCAAAAAAAGCACAGAAAAATATACTAGGAACAATCAGTTCTTGGTTTAATACAGAGCTGGATTAAGGTTGCCCGGCGCCCTTGGGTCTCCCTTGTAGAGCACTTGGCGAGAGCTCTTTAAAGTGTTCTGTATCTGATATTGTTACAGTCCACAAAGTGAGGGAGCACAGCGACATGCGGGGAGTTCTTTTGATCTCCCTGCCACCTCACAGAGGGCTCACTTAGAGTAAGAACTCCAAGAACAGAAAAGTGCCCACCGACCGCCTTGTTTGCCTAGTAGGTAATCCGGCCTTGGTTGATCACAATTACATTTACATTGTGTTGTTCACGCAAAACAATGCAAACAAATGTTGCACATAAAAATCATATGATATTGGTAGTAAATCATTTTTACAACCAGCAAAATCTGGCTGTAATATTGAATTCTGTCTGAAAGTAGAGTCCCGAAAGATCTCTGTTGGCAGTTTGTTTACAAGTATCATCATATTTAAAATAAATGCTCCTAAAGTTATAGGTGCTTTGCAAACAAATGTAAAAATACAAATATTACTTAAATGTTATGTTATGCACAGGAGTGTTCCAAATACAATCAGATTTAAAAATGTATCTTAAGTTACCACATTCCAGCATAGTGGGGTATATGGTGCTGAACGAGGTTACATAACAGTCAAGGAAGAGATGATTGTGCATATGACAGGCAGTCAAAAGAAGCAGTTGAATTGAAGAACTTTTCTTACAAAACAAAAGTGCTGTATGCTTTTTAATGTCTCCATACCTTTAGAGTAGTGTACATTTCATGTGTTTCAGTGGCGGATGCAGGGCAGTGGCAACAGGACATTTTTTTCCTTCAGATAAGGTGGATGGCTGGGTGCGTGTTTACCTGGCAGCAGGATGGGAAGAAGGCAGCCCGGCGGATGCAGTGTTATGTTCTGGGCAATGCTCTGCTGGGAAGCCTTGGGTACTGGCATTGATGTTGATGTTATTTTTTACACATACCACATACCTAGAGATTGTTACAGACTACATATACCACTTCATGGCAATGGTGTTCCCTGATGGCAGTGGTCTCATTCAGCAGAACAATGCAGCCTGCAACACTGCAAAAATTAGTCAAGAGTTGCTTAATCTGATTGAGCATCTGTGGGATGTGCTGGAACAACAAATCATATCCATGAAAGCCCCACCTTCAACAATCCATGAAGGCCCCACTTGCAGGGCTCAATGGGTGTACTGCTAATGTCTTGGTACCAGATACCACAGGAAATGTTCAGAGGTCTTGTGGAGTCCAAGCCTTGACCACATTTTACCATTTCCTATCAGCCGTCATGCACTCGCTTCAGTTTGCATCTGTTGCACATTGCACAAATTCGCCTCCATCTTCTCTTTCTCTACCATAGATGCCTGTTTTCTATTTGTGTGCGTGTATGTATAAAATGTAATAATCATTTTTGATATTTAAACAATTATTATATGTGAAGTACTTGTTCTTTTGTCAACCTAAGGTCATCGGTGATGGGCAATGTATGGAGGAGAGAGGAGCCCCAAATAAAACATTATGTCATCAGTCTCCAACAAGCCAGAGATGGTTGGGTGCTACTGGACTTCCATAGATACTATCAGGTGTCAGCCCTCCAGAGGATTCTGGAGTGGCATGTTTAGCCTCATGCCAAGTCGGTAGCTAGTGCGGAGCAGGATGGCTTTTGGCAATATACTTCACTCTTTGGTATGGAACACTGCCTGGGGGGTCTCGGGTACATCCCGCTGGAATCTCTGGTGGCTCAAACACTGCGCAGAGCACCTCATGCTCCTTCTGTTCCAAGTACACTACTACTGCTCACACATAACTGGAACTGTGCTGGTGGTCTGCCAGCCAGAAATCTGGCCTTCATGAGAAAGGATGACGTCATCTCAGTGAGGCAGGTGTTGAGTCAGGATGGACTCAAGTCATTTGCTGAGCTTCTGGGGGAAGGAACTCCCACCACCTAGGAGGTGTTCCACTACGCACAAATTCAACCCTTCTACCGATCCATCCCAGATAGATGGTTAGCTCATTGGGAACTTACTTGGTTTGAGCGTCTGTGTTTTGGGGGCATAGAGTTGGAGGGAGCTGTCTCAAGCCTATACCAGCAGCTGTTGGCGGAGGAGAGAGGGACATATGTCTATTCAAACAATATTAAGAGGGACTCCTGGGCAAAACCTTCAGGGAGAAGCAGTAGGATAAGGAGGGCACTAGTTTAAGTGTGACATATCTAGTTTTGGCACATGGTTAGTGGAACCCCATCTGGAATTGAATTTGATAATGTATTATTCCATCAATTTTGCAGCATATCCTAAATGCAGCAAATTCACTTTTGCCTGCCCTCTGGAAGCGTCCTGAGACCCATATGAAAGAGCAGTTGTCCATCACGGTGGAGGAGATTAAGGCAGCAGAGACCTTATTGCCCTCCCTTTTGTGAAATAGCACAATGCATTCCGAGTGCTGGTTACCATGGATTGATTACATATCCTGGAGAGAAGCTTAGTGAGAAGCTGAGGGTGGTGCTGGCGCGGTGTGTGGCTGGGATGGTTGGGAACTGGGCATCTCTCTCTTTACCTATGTCCTGACACTTCACTCCCTTTCATATCTTCTTTTTATTTCATGCTCAGCTTTGCAATTGCCATGATGTAAATTCAGCAAACTATCCATTGGAATTCTACACACAGTCTGGGTGGAGTAGGAGGTTCAATTTTGACCAGAAGCATGGAGAAATGTATGGTACCGCTACTTTGATCGCATGATGCCTTGCCACTGTAATGTCAAAGGTTATGATCTGATGTAAGCACTTTATTAATGCAACATCATATTTAGATTCTTAAAACTTCTAAAATAAGATTGCAAAAAAACAAAGCATATCATGATGGATTAAGTCACTCAATACAGAGTAGTGCACCATAGTAAATTTACATGTAATTGTTTGCAAATGTATTGGGGTAGTGCAAGCAATAAGAGTGGAAGAGGGTGTATTAGGAAAGAAATTAATAGAAATTAATGAACTTGGAAGGGGGAACCCATGTTAACAGATGTTGCAGTGGAGACCACATCTCAAAGTAGAAGAATGTTAGTGAATTAGCATTTGACAGGGTGGGACAGTCATGGACTTCCAATGTCTGGCTATAATGTTTTTAGCAGCAGTTAGGATATGCAGAAGTAGTTGTTTTGCTTGACCTCGTACGTAGTCAGGATGCATATCCTGTACGAGAATGTGCAATGAGTGAAGCAATGTGAGCCAAAACAGCAAGTCCAAGACTGACATCCAAAAGTGATGTAGAAGGTACATTTCCAGAAGATAAGTAGCAAGGTGCCTCGGTGAGACTGACTTCACAAGCATTGATCATCAATCCTGTAAAAAACTCACCCAAAAGACTATGATCTACAAAATTTCCCTTTGCTTGCCGTACTCCCCTGTGTACTAATATCACCCAATCCCCTATTTTCCCTATCCAGGAGATGTTCAAAGAGTGCCACCCCCGGCTTTTGCATCACTTCCCAATGACCTAGGAAGCGGCTTCTTGGAGGGAAGTTACTACTTCTCAGGACAGACAATTGCTCTCTATATCGATCAGGGAGCTCCCCTGCCTTGAGGAGCTGGAGCTCCTGTTATTTCACAGAGGAATGGTCCCGACCACCTTGAACTATTTTCGGGCAGAACTGTTATAGCGGCTTGTTAAAACTTTGACCTGGTGGTTTCTGGACAATACTTCATGGATCCGATCGCTATTTTCACAGAATGGAGATGTATGACATGTGGGGGTACAATACTGTTTTGTACATGTTTTAGGGGGTTTTCTGTGTTGTGCCCTCTGTATTCGGGAGATACCCGGGAGTGCTTACTTTGCATTGAATGAAGACCCCATGCTGTCTATAAACCTGTGTGTTTAGTAGGGATGTGCATGGGCAAAATGTTCGTTTCAGCACTTTCAAAATTTGGGACTTTGGCGATTTGGGACTTCGGCACTTTGGTTTGGTTCGGCACTTCCGAAATTCGGGACTTCGGCAATTCGGCATTTGAGCAATTCGGCATTTGAGCAATTCAGCAATTCAGCACTTCAGCACTTCAGCACTTCAGTTCGGTTCGGCACTCCCGCAATTCGGCGCTTCATGACTTTGGCAATTCGGGACTTTGGCAATTCCCTAACCCCTACACCTAACCCTACCCCTAACCCCAGCCCTACCCCTAACCTTAACCCATACCCCTAACTCTACCGCTAACCCTACCTCTAACCACCACAAACACTTACACATCTAGGGTTAGGGGTAGGTTTAGGATTAGGGGTTAGAGGTAGGGTTAGGGATTGGGGTTAGGGGTATGGTTAGGGGTGGGGTTAGAGGTAGTATTGGGGGTAGATTCCTGTCATCATTCCCGTAATTTTCCCTCCCTCTCTTGTTTTGCCACTTTTCAGAAATCCGAAGCACTTCGACAATTCGAATCCGGTCGGCACTTCAGAAATTCGGCAATTCATCAATTCGACACTTCATAATTTGGTTTGGTTCGGGACTTCCGAAATTCAGCACTTCAGTATCCAAATGTCCGAATTGACGAAATTCGTCCATATTTAAATTCGTAACGAAACGAATTGCACATATCTAGTGTTTAGCCAATAAAACCAGTTGTTTTACCCATTATCAAGTCTCGACTGATATTTGGGGTTGCGAGAGCTATAACACGCTACTTCCTTTGTGGGATCTGGGAGAGAATAACAACAAAGGTACCACTCTGGGTACAGGTGCTCTGCTATAAATCCCCAGAAAAATGTGAGTCAGTCTGGATGGAACAAGGTACCAGAGAAACAATAACCTTCTACTAGTTTCCCAATGTGACATGCAGTGAAAGACTCCTCTCATGTTAGTAGCAGGTTTGAGCCAGTCTGATGCTGAAAGTGTAGATTGAAGAATGTAGATTGTCAGGATTTGTAATAAATAAATTGTCAGCGGAAAGATACTAATTTTAGCTGAACTAACTTGGCCCACCCAGGAAAGTTCTACCTACATAGAAACATAGAATGTGACGGCAGATAAGAACCATTCAGCCCATCTAGTCTGCCCAATTTTCTAAATACTTTCATTAGTCCCTGGCCTTATCTTATAGTTAGGATAGCCTTATGCCTATCCCAGGCATGCTTAAACTCCTTTACTGTGTTAACCTCTACCACTTCAGCTGGAAGGCTATTCCATGCATCCACTACCCTCTCAGTAAAGTAATACTTCCTGATATTTTTAAACCTTTGTCCCTCTAATTTAAGACTATATCCTCTTGTTGTGGTAGTTTTTCTTCTTTTAAATATAGTCTCCTCCTTTACTGTGTTGATTCCCTTTATGTATTTAAATGTTTCTATCATATCCCCCCTGTCTCGTCTTTCCTCCAAGCTATACATGTTAAGATCCTTTAACCTTTCCTGGTAAGTTTTATCCCGCAATCCATGAACCAGTTTAGTAGCCCTTCTCTGAACTCTCTCTAAGGTATCAATATCCTTCTGAAGATACGGTCTCCAGTACTGTGTACAATACTCCAAGTGAGGTCTCACCAGTGTTCTGTACAATGGCATGAGCACTTCCCTCTTTCTACTGCTAATACCTCTCCCTATACAACAAAGCATTCTGCTAGCATTTCCTGCTGCTCTATTACATTGTCTGCCTACCTTTAAGTCATCAGAAATAAATCCCTTTCCTCAGATGTTGAGGTTAGGACTCTATCAAATATTCTGTACTCTGCCCTTGGGTTTTTACGTCCAATATGCATTATCTTGCACTTATCCACATTAAATGTCGAAAATAAAGTAGCCGGTCATATTTAGATTCCAGCCTTTAATTTACCAGTTTCTGCACCAATAGTCTTCTGCTTTATACTGAATTTTAGAATGAAACCATGTGTTTGGATCCATGAACCAAGCAGTCATGTGAACTGTATAAGTATCAGCAGTGCAGAGCTATTTCTTGGTTCAAAATTCCCATTGTGTCACATAGGGTCGTGTCAGTAAAGCTGCCGTGAATGCCATATTTGCATTTGTTATGCTATATCATTGGAATGACTATTTTCTAGTTATTTGGCTAGCACAATGCATTGTTAGAAAGTTGTTTCCTCTAATAATTTTATTTTTCTGACATTTTAATATACTTTTAAAGTTTTCCATTAATGTGTCCATTCCCTATTTTCCATACAAGGTACTAGCTTTCTGTAGGTGTCAGGAAACCTACTGCTCTCTGGCTGGCTCTGGTGGGACTTGAACCCCTGTTTCCCACTTTCTGCTTCAATACTTTGCTCAATGTGCCACTATGAAACCAGTACCTTTGCCTGTTGGTCATATAAGGATTGGAGTTTTGGCAGAAGTTTGGAATAGTTCTCTTGAAGGAGAGACTGGTGAGATGTCAGTTTTATCAGAGGGTAAGATAATGAGGTTGTTCTCCGTTCAAAGGAGTAGGAGGACTGAAGTGTCCTAATGCATTTAGGATGGCCTATGGATAACGCCAGCATTTTAGAAACATTATTGTAGTAGCATGAAATCTGCCCATAAGAGTTAAGGATGGAAAGTCCAGAACTGCAGTGATGAAGGAAGGCGGAAAGCCATGTTTGTTATGTGTGCAGGCCAGGTTGAATAAATTGATCCTATCAAATGTCTTTTCACCATCTAACATGAATAATGAGCTGGGAATCTTGTGCTGCTTAAATTATTGCTCTGTGGGTATTGTTTGTATGAGGTACAAAGTCAGCTTGTGCTAGAGAGGTCAATATGGGAAGTAGATGACAACCAATAGACCAGAATGTTTGCATATAGTTTAGTAGGGAAATGGGGCAAAAAATGAGCACAGACATTAAGATGTTTGTGCTGGGTTTGGAATGGGTGCCAACGGTAGCTGTAAGCATTTCTTTAGGGATGCACCCAGTTATGCAAAAATGGTTGAAGAGGGTGGCTAATTAAGGAGCTAAAACACCTGCAAAGTTGCAGTGGTATTTATTTGAGAAACAGTCTGGGCTGGTAGCCTTGTGGTGTGGATGGCTTTTAAAATTTCATCTATAGAATTAGGGCTGCTTAAGGAGGAGGATTGTTCAGGAGTCAGGGATAGGTACATCTTGTAAAAAATGTTTGTCAGTCATGGGTGTGCAGATAGATCCATGGAAGCATCTTAAGCTGAGTTGTACAGTTGATGGTAGTCCATTAATTGGAAATTGACTATAGATTAGTTCCATTGGAGCTGTCAAGGAATTCATCAGCCTTGTTGCTATGCATTTATTATTTTAGTTTTAGCTTCTGGTGAAGGAGAGTTCTGTGTAACAGTTGAAGGTTTTGCATTTGTAAGCAAGTTACAGTGATGTCTTGAATCATCTTAAATTGAGCCTAAGATTTCTTCTATTATTCTAAATCTTGTAGTTGTGTCCTGAAGGTTTAAATGAGATTGGAGTATTTTTTCTTGCAAACATTGTTTTACAAGTGCACATAGCAGCACTGCTTTGTATGCCATCCATAGTAGATAAATGTTAGTGTTTGGTGTGTAGTTGAGCTGGAAGTTCTGTAATGGTAGATTTCAAGGTGTCTAATCTGAGTGTCCTCCAAAATTGTGTTATTTAGTTTCCAGTTATTATTATTATTATATTTATATAGCGCCAACAAATTGCATATAGCGCTTTACAATGCGTGGACTAACAAACATGTAATTGTAACCAGACAAGTTTGACACACAGAAACAGAGGGGTTGAGGGCCCTGCTCAATGAGCCTCCATCAAGCATGTCAAAATCAAAGGCTTGCAAGGGCCAAATAAACAAGGTTTAAGTAAATGTGGGCCGCAAAAAAACTAAAATTAAAATTTTCATAGAAACGTAGGTTTATTTTGAAAAGTACAGTATTAAAAAAAAAAAAAACAGCGACCCCCTCTACTAGACCCCTCGTCTACTAAATCTTAGTTCTCCCTTGTCTACTAAACCCCTGCCCCTGTTCTCACTCATACTCACTGAGACACACACACTGACATACACACAGAATCACTCCAAAACACACATGCACTCACAGACACACACATTCACTGACAGAAACACACTGACTAACAGGCTCCCTCACAGATACACACAATCACTCAGACACACAGGCTCCCTCACAGACACCCACTGACACACACACACACATACACACACACACACACACAGATCTACTGACAGACACACACACACAGACAGCCATACACACATAGACAGTCATATATACACAGACAGCCATACACACAGACAGCCATACAAACAGACACACAGGCAGCCATACACACAGACAGCCATACACACACACACACAGCCATATACACACAGTCAGCCATACACACACACACAGACAGCCATGCACACAGACAGTCATATACACACACACACACACACAGCCATGAACACACACAGGCAGCAATACACACACACAGACAGCAATACACACAGACAACCATACACACACAGACAGCCATACACACAACCATACACACACACACAGACAGCCATGCACACACACAGACAGCCATGCACACAGACAGTCATATACACACACACACACACACACAGCCATACACACACACACACACACACAGACAGCAATACAAACACACAGAACGCCATACACCCTTACACACAAACACACATTTCCCCCCAACACTTCTAAAAACAAATTATTTTAATTTAAATCCACCCAGCCTCCCTTCCTTTGGGAGAGCTGGGTGGATTACTTACTAGTGTCTGGTGGGGCTGCTGGGCAGGTGTACATGCAGGCAGTCAGGGGGTGGACAGGCAGTGAGGGTGCACTGATTTTGAGCTCTCCCTGCTCAGCTCCCTCGCGCGCCGCAGATTGCTGCCGGGAGCTGGAGTGACATCATATTACGGCTCCCGGCATCACTGCGGGCACTGTGCAGCTCAAACTCAGCGCTCCCTCACAGCCTGGAGGCCACAAACATATTAGTTGTGGGCCGCATGCGGCCCACGGACTGCGAGTTTGACATCTATGGCTTACATGCTAGAGGGATTGGGGATAAAGTGACACAAAAGGTAAGGGAAGTATTAGAAAAGTAGATTGGTAGAATATTATTCAATGAAGACTTATTGTGGAGGTTTTTGGAGTCATTAACAGTTTAATTGATATGATTTTGTGAAAAAGTGAGTTTTAATGATTTTTTTAAGGAGTGGACCACTGCTGTGGTGAGCGTCTAACGGAAAAGGGAAGGGAGTTCCACAGGAATGGTGCAGCCCTAGAGAAGTCTTGGATACAAGCATCAGAGGTGGAAGTACAAACAGAGGATAGATGCAGGCCTTCGGCAGAGCGTAGGGGCCTAGACAAGACATACTTGTGTATTAGGGAGGATAGATAGGTGGGAGTAGCATTATGTAGAGATTTGAAATCAAGAACCAGAATTTTATATTGAGCCCTATATCTTACGGGAAGCCAATGCAGAGACTGACAGAGGGGTGAGGCATGGGACAGTGTGCGGACAGAAAGATAAGCCTCACTGCCGCATTCATTATAGACTGCAATGGGGAAAGTTGGGAGCACATAAGACCAGTGAGATGCGGATTGCAATAGTCAAGGCAAGAGAGGACAGTGGCATGGACCAGCACCTTAGCCGCATCTGGCGTTAAGTAGGGACGATAATAACAATTCTTAAAGGAGTGGGTTTAAATGGGCAGACAGTGTGAACTTCAAAGGAAGTAAATGATAGGGCAGGGTAGATTGGTTGAAAGGGGCATTGAGAGGAGAGAAGGATGCCTACACCACCTCCTTTACAGTTGTTGGGTCTGTGAGTATAGGAGAATTGTAGCCCACCAAAACATAAAGAGGCAAGAGTAGCACTATCAGAGAGGGAAAGCCCGGTCTATGTGAGTGCTAGTGTAGTTTGAGATTAAAAGGTTGTGTATGGCTGTTGATTTCAGATTGCTGCAGACAGAGCGGGCATTCCAGAGTGCACACTAATTGTTGGCAAATTATGGTAAAGGGCAGGGTATTATGGTGAGGTTTGTGTGGTTTCTGGTTGTCTTAATGTGTGCAGAGGAGGCGAAGGGCCCTGGGTTAGGAGAGACATCTGCTAGAAGAAGGAGGAGAGATAGTTACAGGAGGTGTGGGTGGGTTTTATGTGCATGGGGTCTAGGATGAGATCGATTGTGGGTAGGAGAGAGGGAGCAGAAAAATGAGTGCAGGGCATGAGTTGAGAGAAGGGGGAGGGTAGCAGAGAGGGAGAGATGTAAAGGTTGTTGGGAGGATGAGGAAAGTGGGTGTAAGGAGAGATTTTGATATTGAGGGTGAAGGAGGAAATGAAGAGGAGAAGACAGAGCATTGCTAAGTTGGGAAAAAGTAAATTTGGAGAAAAAAAATAATAATATGGAATATCAAAAACAGGAGTAGGAAGGGTAAATATTAAGTTTTAGGGGTTAAGAGAGTGCAGAGGTGTACTAATAAGAGGCTAGGCACACCTGCTGTTTCTGCGTATCTAAAATTTGGGTGTGACAGACTATCTATAAATGTAATAGTGAGCTTGGGGAGTAGTGGGCGGGTATCAGACTATCTTGCAGTTACCTTTCCCTCTGCGGGGATACGCTATAGAGAAATATGACAAAGTTGGCGCTTGGTCAGACCAAGTAATTAATCCTACCTTGGCTTGTGTGAGAGACTGAAGAGTAGCTGCATCCATAAGACAAAGGTCAATTCTGGAATATATTTTGTGCATGTGTGAAAAAAAGGAGTAATCCTTTTCACAGGAATTGTGCTCCCCTCTAGGCGTCATGAGGACCAAACTGGTGCAGCAAATCATGAAATATAAAACCAAGGTTTGAGGACAGTAATTGCTTATGTTGCTTGTGTCCAGATGGAGTTCCATGGGGCAGTTGAAGATGTCATCCATAAAAAGTCATTCTTTTTTAATGTATTGAAGTTTGGAAAATGAATGTTTCAGAAACTGAATTTGGCCCTTGTTAGGGGGCATATGTAGACACTACTGTCACTTGTTCGTTGTTTAGGAGGCCTTCCAAAATAAGCAAATTTCTGCTAAAGTCTGTATATTAGACTGAGTAGCCACAATCTTGCGATCCGTGGGCTTAGTGGCTTGTAGATGATGCATGTTGCTCCTCTGACAGCTGTGGCTCTTGCGTAGTGACATGGGTGAGTAGGGACAGTCAAGGTAGCAAGACAAATTCCAGCTTGGCAGATAAGTAGCTGGGCCTACTTTTTGGTGGAGCTTGCCACACATGCATCTAACCAGCATCCAGGGCTGGATTAACATAGGGGCTGATGGAGCTGCAGCTCCAGGCCCAGGCCCAGGCCCATGGAATAGGCCCATTGATTTAAAAAAAAATAAAAAAATAAAAAAAAAATTTTCACACACTACTCTTAGGGTTTCTACCTGGCTTTTATTTTATTGGCACAGCCAGTATTTAAGGCTGCCTGGCTGGTGCCAATATTGCAGTGATACTGGCATTACAAATGCTGGTATTTTTCTCAGTATAAACAAGAGATTACTATGCAATACCAGCACTGGCCAGTAGGGGTCGCTGTATGTTGAGACAGGCAGGGATAGGAAGTTTCAGCATATCCCTCCCTGCCTATCTATACTCACTGATCTGCAGGGGTGCAGCTACAGAGAGTCCAGACAGCAACTCCCACCCTGCAGAGACAGCCTACAGCTCAGGGAAGTAAGGGATGGGGGAAAGGCTGCAAGGAGACATACACTGAGACACTAAGGGACATTGGGAGACATTATGACACAGACACATGGGGACACAGTGTCCCCATGTCTCCCAGCCAGTGTCCCTGGTGTCTCAGTGCCCCCTAGTCTCCAAGTGACCCCTAGTCTCCCAGTGCCCCCAGTCTGCCAGTGTCTCACTGTCCCCATGTCTCCTAGTGTCTCCATGTCTCTCAGTGCATCAAGTGTCACAATGTCCCCATGTCTCCAAGCTAGTGTCCCTAGTATCTGTGGCCCTGGTATCTCAGTGTCCCTATGTCTCCCAGTGCCCCCATGTCTCAATGTCCCCATGTCCCTCAACCAGTGTCTCTAGTGTCTGTGTCCTTGGTGTCTGTGTCCCCATGTCTTCAAGTGTCCCCTATTTTCCCATTGTCCCCATGTGTCCCAGCCAGAGTCCCCTAGTCTCCCAGTGTCACTGTGTCCCTAGGTCTCCCCGTGTCCCCAGGTCTCCCCATCTTCCTAGTGTCCTAGTGACATGGGGACCCTGGGATACATGGGGAGACATGGGGCATTGAGACACTGTGATACATAGGATCACTGGGAGACCTGGGGACACGACACTAGGGGACACTGGGAGACATGGGGCAAGGAGACACTGATACATAGGAACACTGAGACCTGGAGTAATCGACACATGGGGGCACTGAGTCATGAGGGCACTGGGAGACATGGAGGCACTGGGAGGAATCCATCTATACAGCAGAATCAAACTAAGTCGTTTTTTGGTGATTTTACAGCATTTTCTCTTATGTCACTCCTTGTGATTTACATCATGTGATGTCACCCATACATATTTAATTATGCAAATTGTTTTTTCCAAGAAAGGTGGCAACCCTAACTACTTTTCACATACTCTTACTTAAGTATGGAAACATAAGAGGGATGTATGGGAACAAAACTTGTGTGGACTGGCTGACAATGAATATAGTTAAAGGGACACTATAGTCACCAGAACAACTACAGCTTATTGAATTTGTTCTGGTGAGTAGAATCATTACCGTCAGGCTTTTTTCTGTAAACACTGTCTTTTCAGAGAAAATGCAGTCTTTACATTATAGCCTAGTGATAACTTCACTGGCCACTCCTTAGATGGCTGTTAGAGATCCTTCCTGGGTCATGGCTGCCTATAATGCATCCAAACATTCAGTGTCTCCTCCCTCTGCATGCAGACACTGAATTCATTAATTCATCTCTATAAGAAGATGCTGATTGGCCAGGGCTGTGTTTGAATGATGCTGGCTCTGACCCTGATCTGCCTCTTTGTCAGTCTCAGCCAATCCTATGGGTAAGCACTGTGATTGGATCAGGCCACCACTTCTAATGATGTCAGCAGACTGCTTGTTTTTATGAGTCTAACAGCATGCAGAGTTACAGCTTCAGGCTTGAATATAGTAAGATTTTGTTATATTTATGGAGGCATGAGGGGCACAGGGGGGCTAGATGGTGGTGTTAACACTGTAGGGTCATGAATTCATGTTTGTGTTCCTGACCCTATAGTGATCCTTTAAGGCAATGCTGACTTTGGTCTCTCTAACACTGTGGCATGTTCCCTTTCTTCTACACTCACTACATACAGCTTTTCTATGTCCCAGACTATATACCAGGAGCTTCTGCCTTCTAGTAAGAAGGTAAGGAGACAAGTGGACCAGCGAGTGCTAGGGGACAGTCCTTAGAAAGCGTTGAGCGAGCGCATCATTAGATGCATTTATGCCAAGCTCAGGGTGCTGTCTGCATAGTATGCCCTTAGTTGGTCAGCTGCATGATTGGCAGGCAGCCTGACATGCATTCATGCCAGGCTGGCCTTCTAATTCTTTGGGCAGACATGTCCTCTTTTTGGGCATGTTCGCCCCTTTTGGCAGGTACGTGATTTGTGTCAGTGGCACACCCTTTTACCATGCCCATTGACTTCCTGCTTGACTGGACACTGCTGTTAGGGGTTATGGATTTACTTGAAAGATGAAAACATAAATTAGAGAGATATTAGCCTGGGGTATGTGTTTTCTTATAGCTGCTGTTTTCTTTCTCTCCCGCACCATCTCCATCAGATACATGACGCTTGGGAGTGTTTTACTGTTTTTGGTCGATATGATTCTGTAATTAGGTCCGTCATAATTGTCAGCACCAGGCCCACTGGGCTCTTAATCTGGCCCTGCCAGCATCTTACATGCATCTAACCAGCTCCTGGATATGCACCAATGTCAAATGTTATATTCTGAGCATTGGTGAAGAATCACATTTGATTACTTTGCTGAATCCACTTTAATTCACATAATTTGGTATTTAGCTTTTTGTGCTCTAACACTATTTTTTTGAGATTTTATATAATCCAGACATACAGTGTGAAATATTATCACATACAAAAATAAACAAAGAAGATTATTTTTTGTGTTATAGACATTTGCAGACAGAGTTCTTGGATACATAAAATGGTTTATACCTATATCTGTGGCTATATCATGCTGTGGTGGATTGAATTCAGTTGTTATTTCTTCATCAAGGTAAGATAACGATCTTTGGAAGGATTGCACCTGTTTTTTTGTGAGGTATGTAATAAATATTTAATTTATTACACTGGTTTAAGCACTCAGTGATGATTACATTCTGTTGTCTGTTTGACATCTTTATAACCTACTATTTCTATGGAATACATAAATAATTTATCAAAAATTATGTATTTAGAAACTAAAGACGTTCACATGTCAATGTCTATATTTTGTAAGTTTTTCTAGACCTCTATTCTGCCTTGTCCACCGTTCTCTAAAACAGGAAGTGGCTGGAATACCTCAGCCAATCTCTGGCCTCCAATTCTTTCCTAACTGGGAAGTATGATGTTACATATGCACATGCTTTGTTTTTCCTAATAAAATGCAATGGGTTATCATACATATGTATATACACCATTTTCTAAATTCTATTTTATGTGAGCAATTGTTTGTATTGCGAATTTGCTTCATTTTCCAGCGAGTTTTATTAAGACAAATTTAAGCATGTCTTTATCATTTAAAGCAAGCATTTCAAACTCAAAGGCTAACACGTGCCAAATAAACAAGGTTTAAGTTTATGTGGGCCGCAAAAAAACAAAAACTTCAGTTTTCATAGTAACATAGGTTTATTTCAAAAAGTACAGTATAAAAAAAAATCACCTAATTGATGCTGGACGTCTTCACGCTCGTAGGGCTTCAAAATAAACAAAAGAGCACATTTATTTTAAGGAGATGTGCATTTGCATATAACCAATGTTTCATTCCTACTACCTTGACATATTAAAAAAAGTTTGGTAATGGGACTGAAATGGTGAATGTATGCTGTTGCACAGCTGTAAAAAGCAAATGACATTATCTTGTTGATTTTGAAGTCCTATGAGTGTTCTTCACTTTGACTGAGATCATCAAACTTGATGATCTCAGCCAATCCAATGCTTTTCCATAGGAAAGCATGGGGAGGCTATTGTGCATGTGGGGCAAAAAGCTGCACAGCCAATCAGCATCTCCATGGGGAGTGTTCAGTGCCTCCATGCAGACCCAATTTAATACACTGCCCCCTGCCCCCGTTCTAATACACTGCACACAAATCCAATAGAGTGCCCTCAAATTAAATACACTGCCCCCTCCCTTCACTCTAATACACTGCCCCTTAATCTGCCCCCTCCCTCCACTCTAATTGAATACACTGCCCCTTAATCTAAAACACTGGCCCCTCCCTCCCCCAAATGAATACACTGCCCTCTCCAAATTAATATACTGCCCCTTCCCTCCCCCAAATGAATACACTGGCTCCCTCCCTCCATCAAATTAATACACAGCCCCTCTTCCCAATTTAATACACTGGCCCCCTCCCTCCCCAAAATTAATACACTGGCCCCCTCCCTCAAATGAAAATACTACCCCCTCCCTCAAATTAATACATTGCCCTCCCTCGCCAATTTAACACATTACACAGGAAGGTCTTATCCTATCTTAAGATGAGCAGGTAAGCCGCAAATAAATTCATTGTGGGACACATACGGCCTGTGGGTCGCAAGATTGACATGCTTGATTTAAAGGGCATCAAAGCAACTTTAGCTTAATAAAGCAGAATTGGTGTATAGATCATGCCCCTGCAGTCTCACTGCTCTATAGGAGGTAAATCACTTTTTTTTCTGTTTATGCAACCCTAGTCTCACCCTGGCTGTGACTGACACAGTCTGTATAAAACAAATGGTTTAATTTTCAATCAGATATTAACTTGCTTAAGAGGTTTTTTATTTCCCTGTAAAATGAACTTTAATCACACACGGGAGACACATACAGGCTCTAGAATGTTATTAACTAAGCAGGAGATATGACATCCTAGAGTAAACAGACTGTGCAGTAAAGGAACCTAGAATATCTAGGTTATTTTTCAGGAAGTGTTTAGGAATCTATTTTACATTACATGCTGGAATGTGTGAGTAGGGCTGTATAAACAAAGTGTTTGAACTCCTAAATGGCAGAGAATTATAATTATCAGGTGCAAATTACTTAAAAGATAAGGATTTACAAAAACTAAAAATAAATATAAAGATGAGTTGTAATAGAGCAACAAGAAACTATGTGATGTTACCTAAATACAGTTACACATGGCTTTTACTTGAAATGTTTCCATTACAGGTTGTTTTTTGTAGCATCACGTGAAGGGCAGTTACCAGACTTTCTGTGCCTGATTCACATCTTTAGATATACACCTATACCGGCACTACTATTCAATGTAAGATATGACATCACCTCACCATCATCATTTGAAATGACTATTCAAACAAAATGATCATTTAAACAGCTACACCTGTATTTTCTGTAAGATCTTCCATTTACTCATCAAGGGTTTAGAAAAATATAAGCCTGACCAGATTTAATGTTTGTACTAATTTACATGATGTGGGCTTGTTTTTAGACCAGTGCTGTGTCAGCAGCATGAATCACATTTAATGCAAATATAACACTCTTATAAACTGTTAATGTATATACAATTTTAAATGATTAATAGACAATTTGGTCACTTATACTGTTAAAATAAAAATACTAATATATAATGAACTTCTTCATTATGCAATTATGACTTTTCTTGGCATATTTTAACATTTCCCATGATGCTCAGCTGGGCTATAATTTGAAATATAAATTTATTTAAAAACAATTTCAGTGCCAAGGATAGCCGTGACTGTTTTAGCGTATCAGTTCATAGACCCAGAATGTTGTCACTAAAAAAATTCTGCTTTCTGTATTGTTTAGGGAGTGATGGCCCTCATATTTCTTTGTGTGACAGATGTCTTCCAACTAATTGATTACTTCAGCTTCACGTACTGGCTGTTTATTGGCCTTTCGGTTGGTAGCCTAATTTATTTGAGGATCAAGAAACCAGATATCCCTCGACCTGTGAGGGTATGTTATTTCCCTTATATTGTGCATTGCTGTATGTGACTGTGTAGCAATCTGTGTTTTTATGATGCAGTATTCTATATGCACTTGGAGTCTCTGCAAATTTGTCCATGTTCAACAATATGGTTGATAGTGGTGCCACTGTAGTCAACTTCTCTGTAATGGAGTTATTCTGCTGACTTTGTGGGCTTCTCTAGAACAAGAATTCCAAACACAGAAGGATGAGATAGAAATAATGGTGCTTGAGACATTGTGACCTCATACTACACTGGCAGTTGTAACCATAGCAATAACACATGATACATCACAGCAACCATCAGCAATTAAAATCAACTGCACCCCAAAACTAAAGAAAAAAATGTCAGTAATCCCTATCACAAGTATCCTCACCCCAAAGGAATGATGCCATGCACCACCACTGTTATGAAATGTTATTTGTGCAAACATGAATATGTAGAATATTAGGTCAATGATGTCATAATGTGTTATAACAAGCCAACAAGCCAAAATGGAATGTCCCACCCATTCAATGTTGTTCAGAGATGCAAATGCAAAATAAGCGAGACATTAAAGAGTAGCAGAGGATATTATGGGATTGTTGTTCTTAAAGGATGTATCCATAAAGCTGCAGGGTGTTAACTGTTATTATTACATCAAACATGACCATTCCTATAATTTACGTCTTAACGTTGGAGACATGAAATTGGTATAAGTCAGAGTAGGGCCAGAATGGGAACAAGCCAGTGATGTAACTCTAATTTTTTGTTAAAGTAACACTAGTAACACTAAAGTAACTAGCATTTGTTTCAGTCACCCCTCCTCATTTCCAGTAACCACCCCCCACAAAAAAAAAAAGAATTTTACTTACTTGAACTCTGGCACAGAGACTCCCTCAGTGCTGCAAGAAACTCCCCCTTCTTCAAAGTCATCTGGCTCTCGAGCACGGGCACCCAAATGCTTCACATAGGAAAGCATTGAATACAATGCTTTCTTGTGTTACTCGGCCAATGCAGTTAAATCCTGCAATGTAAGCATTGCAGTTTCTATAATAGGATATATGATCACTACACCCAGAACACTTCATTGAGATTATGTTTTTTAGTGATCCTTTAATTCAACGCATAGTAATATGCTATGGCTAGGAAGGGGGCACACCAGGATGACAGGCTGCCACAGTTGGCTTTGAACTAGATTTGTCCATGTGCAGACTTATGATGATTATTGATTAAAGCGTGGCATTATCACATCTATGTTCTATTAATTTACCCGTTAAGTACCATGTTTGCCACATATTTCATATACAACCTTTTTTCCACTTCCCTTCCATAATGTACCATCCCTGTGCTTTATGAAAAATATTAGACCTACAGACTTAGGGGTCCTATAAATAAAAAGGTGAATACAAAGGATTTTAGCAGTAGGGATTAATTGTGCTGCTGTACTAGTGATGAATTTTAGTCGCCTATCTTTTCTTCAATGTTTTATTATCAAATGTATTCCCAAATCTCAGTAGTGAGTAAACAATTCTCATATTCTTGGTAAAATTATTTTACTTTAGCTGCTCATTGTAACTGCCTTCAAAATTTAAAATAAAAAACAAAATCTGAATTAAAATCTTATTCACTATTTCTTGTAGCTAAGCCTGTTTTTTCCTATCGTGTACTGCCTTTGCAGTGTGTGCCTGGTCATAGTTCCTCTATACAGTGATCCTATTGATTCGTTGGTTGGTATTGCCGTCGTCCTATCTGGAGCACCCATTTACTATATTTGCCTTCATCTTCCTCCTGAAAAACAGCCCCGGTTTGTAAGAAAGTGTCTTGGTAAGTCTTTTATTTGTCCTTTTGCAAATGTGTCAGTCATATCTTCCAAATGGAGGTAAAACATCAGACAGAACTTTCTAATTATAATAGTAGAACTTTCTAATTATAACCTAGGACAGTAATGGCGAACCTATGGCACACATGCCACAGGTGGCACGCCGATCCCTCTCTGTGGGCACGCGGCCATAGGTTGCTCGGGGGTGGGGTGGGGTGTGGCGCTGGTCGGCAAAACGGCAGGCAACTACTCTGCTTTCGTGTCGGGAGGACCTGGAGGCAGCTCTCCTGTCCTCTCGTGAGAAATCTGTGTGGAGCGTTGGCATGGCAACGTTCCACACAGCATTGCACGGGAGGACAAGAGAGCTGCCTTTAAGACACATACTTGCCACCACCAGACCACCAGGGCTGGCTGTGTCCCCCCTCCTTCACCAAAGGTAAGAAGAAGGAAGGGGGCGGGATAAAGATTCTTCAATCTTTTTTTTAAATGTATCTTTACTACCCCCCAATAAACACACCACCCCTACCCCCCACAAACACAGCACCTCCACACACACAGCACTTCTCCCCCAACACAGCACCCCCACACACAGCCCTCCTCCCCCAACACAGCACTCCTCCCCAACACAGCACCCCTCCCCCACACACACAGCACCCCTCCCTCCCCTCCACACACATCATCCCCCACACACAGCACTCCTCCCCCAAAACTTCCCTCCCCACACCACTCCTCCCCACACACACCCCTACACCCCAACACACACAGCACCCCCACACACACACACGCCCTACCCCCACACACAGCACTCCTCCCTCCACATAGCACCCCACACACACACATAGCACCCCTACACACACAGCATCCCTCCCTCCCACACAGCAGCCCCCTAAACACAGCACTCCTGCACCCCACACAGCACTCCTACCCCCCACACACAGCCCCTCCCTCCACACAGCACCCCTCCCCCTGACACATATCACCCACACACACACAGCACTCCAACCCACACACAGCACTCCTCCCAACACACACAGCACCCCTCCCCAACACAGCACCCTTCCCCCCACACACACAGCACTCCCCCCAAACACACATCACTCCTTCCCAAACACAGCACCCCTCCCCCCACACACAACACCACTCCCTCCCCCACACACAGCACCTCTACCCCACACACAGCACTCCTCCCCCACATAGCACCTCTCCCACTCACACACAGCAACCCACCACACACAGCAACCCACCACACACAGCACTTTTCTCACACAGCAACCCTCACTCACAGCACTCCACACACTCCACATCCTTACACACAAACACGTACACTTCACACCTCAATGCAGTATGTTTGTGTGTGTGTGTATTCAGCAATTACGTAGTTACAAGTTCAGCCTTTCTCACATATGTATTTGCTGTTGATTCAAATAAGGTAAAAAAACAAGGGTCTGAAGCGCTTCCAATTTTGCAACAATCTAGGAAAAAAATTCCTTCTTGACCCCAAAAAAGCAGTCAGATGTCTCATTGGATCAAGCAGCTATTACCTCACAAATTAGAAATTATATCCCTGTATGTTATGTTTTTGCAGGTATTTATCCAATTGCAGTTTAAACATCTGTATGGACTCTGATAAAACCACCTCTTCAGGCAGAGAATTCCATATCATTATTGCTCTTAATGTAAAAAAAAACTTTTCTTTGCCTTAGATCTGCGGCCCTCCAGATGTTTTGGACTACATCTCCCTTGATGCTTTGCTAGCATTATGGCCCTAAGAGCATTATGGGAGCTGTAGTCCAAAACATCTGGAAGGCCACAGATTGCCCACCTCTATTTTAGATTAATCTCCTTTATTCCAGCCTAAATGTGTAACCTTGTGTCCTATGTATAGCCCTGTTTATGAATAGATTTCCAGATAATGGTTTGTCCTGGCCCCGAATATATTTATATAATGTTATCATATCCCCTCAGTCTGTATGTATTTACTGTGTGTGTGTATATTCAGCAGACTGTGTGTGTGAATTCAACAGTCTGTGTTTGTGTGTATGTATTCAGCAGACTGTGTGTTGTGTATGTATTCAGCAGACTGTGTGTATGTATTCAACAGACTGTGTCTACTCAGCAGTCTCTCTGTGTGTACTCAGCATTCTGTGTGTGTGTATTCAGCAGTCTGTCTGTATGTGTATTTAGCAGTGTGTATTTAGCCATGTGTATTTACCAGTGTGTATTTAGCAGTGTATGTATTCAGCAGTTTGTGTGTATTCAGCAGTGTGTTTATTCAGCAGCCTGTGTGTGTGTGTATTCAGCAGACTGTGTGTACGTATTCAGCAGTCTGTTTGTATGTTTGTGTGTGTGTGTGTGTATTCAGCGGACGATGTGCGTGTATTCAGCGCACTGTGTGCGTGTATTCAGCGGACTGTGTGCGTGTATTTAGTAGTCTGTGTGTGTGTTGGTGTGTGTATGCATTCAGCAGTCAGTGTGTGAATGTGTTCAGCAGTCGGTGTGTGAATGTGTTCAGCAGTCTGTGTGCATGTATTGTATGTATGGCATTTGTTGGAGATACTAATAAATATAAGCTTAATTTTATCTATTATTTATATCATTATTTAAAATTTGTAATAGTAAACTCTTTGTTGTTGTGTTCTTCTTTTTAAAACAAAAGTTGTTAATTCGTTCGGACAACTGTACGAGTTGTTTTTTTTTGCTATGTTGGCACTTTGAGGAAAAATAAAGTTGGCATGTTGTGCGGTTTGGGCACCCGGGCTCAAAAAGGTTCACCATCACTGACCTAGGACAACATACAACCTCTTTGTGCCACTGCGAACGCAAAGAAGAAGACACCAGTGTCCACTATAAATGAGTTTAGACTAATCAAAAACAAGTTACGGTCTTGGCGTTCAGGGCCGGACTGGGAATTAAAAGCAGCCCTGGAAAAAAAATATTTACCAGCCCCATAATGCGTCGCGCCAGCATAGTGTGCAGATACAGAGTTAGAACAGATAACTTAAAATTAAAAAGTACTTCAACGTAAAAAGCGCACTCATAGGCTTCAAAATAAACAAAAGTGCAGATTTATTTTAAGCAGACGTGCCTTTGCATGTAATCAATGTTTCAGTCCAACTACCTTGACATATTAAGGAAAGCTTGTTAATGGGACTGAAATGGTGAATGTATGTAGGGCACAACTGAATTTTTTTTTATTTTGAAGTCCTGTGGGTGTGCTATTCACTTTAAATATGTTATTGTGCTGGAGTATGCACCTAGCAACAAGACTGGGCCAATATCTGCTCATTACATATGGTACATATTAATGAAATTTCTCTGTGTATTATGCATTTATAAATGTACATTAATATGTGTAAATATAATAGGTATATGTGACGAGACCAATCTCACCACATTGCATTGGAGAAGCCTGGTTGCTCGCCTGCTGCCTTTGGACTATGGCCCCCTGTTAAAAGACATCTTTTTTACCTGCAGAAAAGCTTCAGTCGTGCTTTTCTGCCTGGGTTTCAGTAGATTTGTTTGAATGTGTTATACCCCAGATGGGAATCCCATGGAGCCCATTCGTATGAAACTGACTGTAAAGACTTTGGCTCCATGGTGATTAAACTGTATTTGTGTGGTCCGAGCGCCATTCACTTAATAATGTGCGCTCAGACCTGAGCTATCTGGGGATATGTGAAATGTCTGTGTTTTATGTATAAATGTGACTTTATGTATTTTAAAGTGCTTTGTGTCTTTTTGCAACCATGTGCTTAATGGAGTCTTGTGTCTGTCCTGGGAGATAATTGAATTACTTATCTCCAGGATAGAAGACTCTGAAACTGGTTTGGGCCAGAAAGCCATGCTTCATTTAGTCACAAAGGACTTTTTACTAACTTTTGAACCCCTGGTCTGATTTGTGCCATTTTTTAATATGTTGTTCCCCTGAATGGATTGATTGTGAATATGTAATTTTATGTGAATGTGATGTATGGTTTTAGAGTTATGAAAGTTGGGTAGAAAGTATGTTTTAACTGTTATGTATAATTGAGTTTCCTCTCAGGATAAGGGGAGGGAATATGTGGGATGTAACTGTGATATGATTGGTTGTTTTATCCCTCCCTGTGGGTGGTCCTGTATTTGAAACACTGTAATAAAAACCAGGCTGGGTGTGCCAGCACCTCAGACCACTGCTTGACCCTCAATACGGAGCCTTGTCTCGTTATTGGGGGGATTCACTGTATGCTGTTAGAGACTGATTGCCAGGAGTGTAAGCTGATTGTCTGCTTTTCCTGTTCATCTGCTAGCAGCTATTTGGGAGGTTCCAGTTCGGGAGTTGGAGTGCTATTTTGTATCCAGTTCAGGAGTTTGGTGTTCTGCAGTAGCTGTGCCTGCATCTCTGGAAAGGGGGCCGATCGCCTAAACGGTTTTTACCCCTTGTGTGCAAAGCGGTCCGTTACAGTATATATATATATATATATATATATATATATATATACACAGAAAAATAGATAAGCAAGGCACTCCTCCTAGAACTTAATTAAACAGATTCAAAATTGCCTAGGTGCAATCCCGCGTAAAATATATAATAGAAAGTGAAGGGAGCACACTAGGACTACTTCTGAGTGGAAAAAAAGTAGTATTTACTGTATTATAAAATAATACATGTCCTGTGCAGAGTACAGAAAATCGACGTTTCGACCCTCCTGGGCTCTTTATCAAGATAAAGACCCCAGGAGGGTCGAAACGTCGATTTTTCTGTACTCTGCACAGGACATGTATTATTTTATAATACAGTAATACAGTAAATAAAGACCCCAGGAGGGTCGAAACGTCGATTTTCTGTACTCTGCACAGGACATGTATTATTTTATAATACAGTAAATACTACTTTTTTTCCACTCAGAAGTAGTCCTAGTGTGCTCCCTTCGCTTTCTATTATATATATATATATATATATATAAAAAATATACAGGAAATAAGGCTTGCACTCACGGTCTGTAGTAATGATAAAATATTTCTTCTTTATTTCAATATTCTTAAAACATATCTGTTATCATCGATATGTTTTAAGAATATGTTTTAAGAATATTGAAATAAAGAAGAAATATTTTATCATTACTACAGACCGTGAGTGCAAGCCTTATTTCCTGTATATTTTTTGTAATTATTGGCTATGGCTTTTTTGCACCCGGCATTTTTTGATACTTAAAAGTGTGTGTGCAGGGTACCATTGGATGTACTATCCTACATTTATGCTGGAACCTTACTCCATATACGGCTATTTGCTCCGAACACAAATATATATATATATATATATATATATATACACACACAACTAATACACAGTGGCGTCTCTAGGATTCATTTTTCGGGGGGGCACATGGAGGGTCAGTGACAAAAGTAGGGGGGCACATTTAACCCCGCCCTCGCCGCAGTTTGACCCCGCCCCTGTCGCATGTTAAGCCACGCCCCCGACACAATGTGTTTTGTTTTTTTAATAATACCTGGTGGAGGATTCATTATTTTCCACCAGGGATTATTAAAAAACAAACACATTATCCTTGATACAGTGCCATAGTTGCCAACATTTGAAAAAAAATTTCCAAGGACATTTTGCAGCACAGCTATCAATTACTGTCTAGGTATAATATCCCTGGACAGTCAGTGCTCTCTGTGTAATACAGGGTTGTGTGTGTATAATAAATTGGGACACTCAGTGCTCCCTGTATAGTGCTGCTCTCTGTATAATACAGGTCTGTTTGTGTATAATATCCCAAGACAGAGAGCAGCACTATACAGGAAGCACTGACTATCCCAGGATATTTTATACACACAGATCTGTATTATACAGATAGCTGAGCATATACCCCAATCTCTAGACTACTAGTACCTGTCAACAGCAGCAGCTGTAACAGGGCTAAAGTGTGCGGCAGCTCACACAGATTATTCAGCGGTAAAGTGCACTCGCTGGCAGAGCCAAACTGGGAATCCCTGGGAATCCAAAGCAGCCCAGGAAAAAAAAAACATATGCCATTCCTACAAGTCAAAATATATATATATATATATATATATATATATATATATATATATATATATAGTACAGTGAGCACGCAAGCTCACTGACATGCGCAAATAGGCTTACTGACAGACAAAACTCCCTGACTCACACACAAGCTTACTACAGACACTCACTTATATAAACAGAAGGCTCACTACAAAGAAGTTCAGGGACACACACACAAGCTCACTAAAGACAAGCTCACTGACACACACACATGCTCACTAAATAGAAGCTCACTGACACACACAAGCAGTACCATTTTAACAGAGTTAAGGGCCCCTGGGCAAAGCAATACACTGGGGCCCTTCCTACACAACAACTCACAGGAATTTTAATTATTGATCGACTGCGGAGTCCATACACACACACAGAGTGCTGAGTCCATACACACACAGATTGCTGAGTCCATACACACACACACACACACAC